>LPNX010870718.1:61921-181069 GCA_001517045.1 Pseudotsuga menziesii
GAGATGGTGTCTACTATTGAACTCTGTTGAAGGAGGCATTATGTGCTGTGATTTTATAACTTTGATTCATTTGAATATCAAGTTATAGATTTTTTTCTCTTGAAATGAATAGTGGTGAAAGCTATTACAGCAAAGGTACTAGGAAGTTTTTACATTGCAGAGGAGGTAACGACTAGTCCCAATATGCTTGTTCTTATATGTTTAATGAATACTATTGACAGCTATTTGAAACCTTGAGATCATGCCAAAGGTAATTATATCAAAGGTACATTGAGGTAAATTTGGTTACATTGCATTGGATTTCTGTGCTTGAGCTGAGAAATGCATGCAAGAGAACTATGTGATGTGAACGTTGGTATTTGGTGAGCCACTTTCTTACTTGGCCACTACCAATCTTAGGCAAGCACATTCAAACAAAGGTATTTGATTCAACGATAAGCCTTAGGCAAGCACATTCAAACAAAGGTATATGATTCAACGATAAGACGAAACATTCGAGGTATCGATATCCACATGATTACATGTTCGAGCAATCGGATTGGAACCTTTGAAAATATAGTTGATCTTTTCACAAATGGATTCAAAAAGTCTGTCGTTCAATTGGATTTTGAAAACAAAGTGTTGCAAAGCACAAAAGAACTGGATCCCTTAAACAGAGAAGCATAGCCAACTCTTGTGTGTTTACTTCGAGATAACAACAAAGAAACCAACTCAGAGTAGTGTTTTGCACAGAGTAGTGCAAAACGAGTGCAGAACAGAGTATCCAGAACAAAGTATCCATGGACACATACATCTGCAAAAAAACCATGAATTCGATGGCATAATGCTTACTTGGTTGAAGAAGGAAGCGGTTGCTGACCGGTATCCACTCTTAATCCGCCTGCCGCCTGCAACTGCACTCTCGACCCGCGGCAACCTCCAGGCTTGAGTCCTGACCAGAGTAACCCTTTCAAACTTTCAAGCTTCGAGTCCAGACCAGAGTTGGTTTCAAAATTCCATGCTTGGAGTCCCGACCAAAGTAAACCTGTAAAGGGTTTCAATCTTTCATTCATAGCTTCAACTTTCAAGCCTTCAGCTGGCGCGGTTGGTAGAAATTGAATGGTAGAGTTAAATGCTCCAGCCTCCCACCGTCCCACGCCCGCGAGGACTCGAAAAATATGCGTGTATAATTCAATTTCTAACTTCTAACCAAAAATAAGCAGTATCCACGCTCTTTTTATTTCTTTAATTATATTCATAAGTTTTGTTACTGACCCCTCTGTCCTTCCAATTCCAAACGACCTGTTAATGCCCGAGCCTATTCGTCTGTTAATTCCCGAGCCTATTCTAACTTCTTGATAGCTGGCCTTTACAACTGGTAATATATATATATATATAAATTAGATACTGGCAAATTTTATAAATACCCGTCAAAACTACTACTGTTTTTAAAAAATGCCCTTCTTAGATGACGGGTTTTTTCCATATTCACCCGTATTTGACGGGTAAAAAACCTAAATACGGGTATACTCCCGTCAAATTTAACCCCTGATTGTGATGTGGTTGTCACGTCTATCAAAATTAGTTATTATGACTATTTTAATAAATAAGACACATTATTAGATTTTATTTCTAGTTTTTTTTAGAAAAATATTATAATATATTGATGTTTATATATATAAAAAGTTTATTATATTTAAATAAAAGTTATTTATAGTGATATAGCTATAGTCAATCATTGTGATGTGATTGTCACATCTATTAGGATTAATAGGGTTTTTTTTTTCAGAAAGAAAAAAGCCTGTCCTTGATATTCATTTAAATCAAAGGGCATCTGTTGAGTCCGCCCATGAAGTGGGCTACAATCAAAGAGGATTAATAGTTATGACTATTTTAATAAACAAGACACTTGGCAATGTTATATATTTTTAATTTTTTTATATTTAAAAAACTATATACCTACCTTAAAAAAGTATAATAATTAGTTACTTACCATATTTTTATTAAAAATTTAATTTATATTTTAATAGTTTATTACTAGTCACATTTTATTAAAAACTTATATTTTAGTAAAAGTAATTTATTTTAATAATATAATTATTAATTTTAATACTCTATTTTAATAAAACCAAAACTATTTTAAAAAACATGTCACTAACAACGATGATTAATACTTTATTCTAACGAGAGCCACATAGTGGCAATGTCCTTGCAAGGGAAGCTTACCAAATTTGTTTTTGTCGAAGAATCACAACAAAGAACTTAATTTTGATACAAGCACTATATGTGAAGCTTTTTAATGAGAAAAGCAAACTACCGGGATAAACAAAGTATATTTTCTAGAAGAAAATGATTCAATTGTTTGTGTAAAAGGGATTACAAATTGTTCAGATATATACATGTTTGCATTATCTAGATAAAACACAGCAGTGGTCCCACAAGCTTTCATTTCCATAATCGGTAATCAACACATTTGCATAAGTCAAGCTACTCTTGCCTAAAGTGTGGATCCAATCGGGTTCAGAAATGTGCAGATTTATGTCACGTTTCTGTCATTGTTTTTCCTATGAATTGAAGGACGAGGAAGTTACGAAAAAAATTACAAAATTTAGCAGCTAGAAGTGATAAAATTCTTAATTTGGATGAAATAGAAAATGGTTGTCAAACATGTGACTGATTACCCTAAGAGCTAGTGTAACATAGCTAGAACTGAAGAAAAAAATTATTTATTATTTATTTCAGTAAAACATTATGTTAAATTTATTTTAATAATTAAATAAAGAAGACACCTATCCAATCTCCCGTGGGTGTTTGTTCCCTTTCTGCATTCTATCCAGGTTCAATTATTATTTAATTTATGAATCTGAACTTTTATTGGAATATGCTTATGAACTATATTTAGGATGATTTATATTCTCTTTATCTGGAAGTTGTTAAACTCTATTTACTGGTATTCAATTTAAAGGATAAACCTATTGGTTTAGTATTCTCTGTAAAAGTATTTCATAATTTAAATGATGTTCTTTCTACATTCTATCCATATTTAGGTTATTTCTTTTGGTATTACAGCTTAGTGAAATATAAGTAATAGTGATATGAATTCTATAGACCAAGTTTAGAATCAAGTAAATTTTGTATCACAGTAAAGACTTGTAAAAGTCCTATAATAAATAAATACAGAGACCTATTATAACATAGATATTCAATTACGAGAATCTATGCTTTTATATATATCTGCTTAGGAACATAACTTTGTTGCAGTACAGTAAACATTTTAGGGTTAAGGTCATATCTCATTAAAATAAACTCTAGAACTAATCTAGAATAACCAGGATTTTAATGAACAGTAATAACTAAGCTAGTTTCACAATAGTTCTTTATCAGGGAATCTTAATCCCAGTCTATTAAATTGTTTAATAAAACCAAGTCGATATTATTGGCAGACCGTAGCACTGGTTATAGGCTTCAGGTCATGCTGGTGTTGTTTTCTGCAGTATTTCACTTGCAGAAGAGAGTTACAAACAACCTTAGGGATTAATATTATTAACTAAACAGAGTTTAATTCTTCTACACAGAGGTTTTACTTTGCTTTAATGGAGAAAGGCTATACGACCTAGAATCTGTAATACAGTAATTATGGAAGTTACCTACGGTCTCACAACCTTTTAACAATATAATAACAGAGTTAAATACTGAAGGTAAAACCCCTTGCGGGATCTCAACAAAATTCTTAGATATAGGAGACAAGATGGAAAAGGAGGCAATTAACATTTCTTCGATTTGAGTTAGTCGTGCAAGCATCACTGGATGGTGTGCAGGGTCCATATTATTTTCTAAGGAGAAGTGATGGCCATGGCGTTCTCGAGTTTCCATGTACCAATTTCGTTTTAATGCCAGGATATGATTCTTGGCAGGTGGAGCAAATCTGAATTGGGTGTAGGCGATCAAGTCTTTTACGAAAGCAACGTTGAGCATCTGTTAAGGGGGTGGTGGATGCAGTTGGTGGAGGGGGGGGCATATCAAAGGTGTGGATTGGTGGAGCATTGAGGTTTGCAAATGTAGCGGTGGATGTGATTGTAGGTGGAGAATTTTGGAGCAGTGGTGGGCTACGTGATGGGGTGGTTGCAGAAGTGATGGTGGGATGTCTGGATTGACGACGAAGGCGTCGCTATGTGTTGAGATGGTCTTTGTTGTGGCCATAAAGAAGCCTTCGTCGTGCATTTCTTTGTTCATTTCCAATATTGGATGGCATAGGTACGTTGAAGAAACACAATTTTGTGGTAACCCTATAGAAAACATAAATGGGGTGGTTGCATGTTATAAATAAGGTAAGTAAAGGGAAAAATGGAAGCACATACATTATATTAATAAAGGCATTCCACACTAAAAAATGGATTTATAAATATACAAGTACAAGCCATATAAAGATATAAAAATAAAAAAATGTGCAAAGCATTTGTAGGACAAGTTTCCATCATCAATATGTAGCTGAGAGGTAGACACAAAAAAAGCATAGTATATAAAAGAACAACATACATAAAATACTAAACATTGTATCCATGTGATAAAACATGCACCATTGGTTGCATGCATGCAGAGAAGTATAGTGTTATGAACCATTTAAAGTCTCAGTTTAGAATAGATACAAGTTAATGTAGTTGATAACATATATAATCGTATGAGCATAAAAAAAATTAGTAGATAATTACATGAAATAGTAATGAAAATGTATTGGTATGTACTCGCAGAAGCATACATGAAACTAGGAAAGGACATGGAGAAAAATGAAAATGATAGCGATGAAGTGGAAGGCAATACTGCAATGGAGATGAAGTGGAAAGCATTGGAAACATAGGTTTTGTAGGTGGGTAAAGTTGTATAGAATATATACAGGTAGAATGAAGGAGTGCAAAATTTGGAAACTATGGGAGGGTGATGTGAATGGGTGTTGCGTAGAGAGGAAGGGTTGTTGCATAGATGTTACGTCAAATATGGCGTTCAATGGGTTGACTACAAGAGGTAAGTGCATGGATTTCTTCGAGGAGGGTGGATCATCCAGATGTGTAAGGAACCTCCTCAGAGTTAGCAATGGTTGTTTTCAAATGGTGAGTGGCATTGAAAGTCTCTGTCTTAATGGATAAGGTGAAAAGGTATTGTCATGAGGTCAGTTCTAGTGTTATATCCTTTAAGGAAGATGGTTCAGTGGAAAGGAGGCACAAATATTTTTCAGATACGCCAAGGAGTTGGTTTGACGCATCATCAAAAGTTGTGGCAACGTTGATTTGGCCAGTGTGGTCTTGTAGGGAAACCTTCAACATGTACCTGTAATCGCACTCTGAAAACTCACCATTGCACTTGATGCAATGCCAAGTGTTGTGAACCCGATGAGAAATATTTGTCATGCATTGTATGCCATCAACAAAGAGAGGGCATGCAAGGAAGTGGAAGTCATCCATGTTAATGGCAGTGATGGAAGCACGTACAGAGAACCATAATGCCTTCTTAGAGGGTTGCATGATTTGCAACTCAAGTATTGTTTTCTTTGGATTGCTTCGAGACACAGAGCGCATAAATTTCCGACTCAATGAAGGTGAAGCTGCATGGAAACCACTTTCAGTGAACTATTTTTGAAGGATGTGGGTTGGCTCAATATCTGGATTTATATGTCGGGTAGTATTTGCAACACTTCCAAGTGTTTTGCCATTGAAATCAGTAAGACGAGCACCCTTGATTGCAAGGACAGGAGGTGGATCGGAGGAGTACAATGAAGCAAGTTGTGAGCCCTCAATGTGGCAATGATGGCCCCAAAGTGTGGCATCTATGCTAAAGCAGGATGTGTCTCTAAGGGCAACAGTCCTCCTACTAGTTTTAGAGCCATCGTTTTTTCGAATTGTTGATGCAGGGGAGACGGAGAGGACCATCCAATAAGGTCAACCATGGAATTTAGCGGTGCCGCTTGAAGGTCATCTATTGTTTTAGAGTGGAAGGAATGTACAGGAATTGAGGGGATGACATGCATGCAAGGTTGGATGGTCAACTTAGAAGAGAGGACAATCTCAATATGGTTGTTCAAATGGTTATATGCAGGGTTAGTTTCTTTGATTGTGCCATTGGAGACAGTGTAGATAGTCCCTATTTCAATTTGGGAATAGAAGGAGTCAACAAAGTTGTTAAATGCAAAGACGTGGATCTCTTCTCCAGAACAGTTAAGAAGGTCAAAGCCAAACAGTTTCCCTAGACCTTTTTGGTTGGTGTATTCATGGATGTTTGTCTTTGCAATTACGCAACCTTGAATGGACCATTTTTTGTGGTTGAGGTTAAGTGTTGTGAAGGGAATAATAGCAGGTGGCATGGATACTGGTGGAGTTGATGTTTGGGATGAGAAAAGAAGAAGACTTTCTTGTGTGAGTCCAAGTGATTGGCTAGTTGATGAGGAAGGTGGAAGTGCAAGGCCAGGTGGGAGTAAAAGAGGCAAAGGACTCCCAATTAGGGAAACTTTGTTGTGGATCAATTCAAGTTCAAGCACTGATATATTCCTGGAAAGAAAAAACAAAATGGAATTAATAAAAAAAAATAGGAAAAAAGTGTCAGCGGGTGGGAAAAAAACTGGAATAAATGTTTGGAAGAAAAAATGAGATTAAGAAAAAGGGAAAGAGAATGTACGTGGCGTCGTGAACAATGTTGCAGATGCATTTGATTAGTTTGATGATAGATCCTTCTTGAATTCCATTGTCTGAGAGGAGGGGGTTGAAGGCAACTGGAAGCAACGTCTGGTGTGTGTTGGAGCCATTAGAGATAGTCATTCGGAAGCGCGTATTCATTGATTTGGTTGAGCCGACTGGGGAAAGCAAAACAACTTGTAGATATGGATGGAGGTGCACTGAACCAGACAAGAGAGGATAAATCAAATCTTCTATCAAGGGCGGTTCCATTGGGTGGGAAGAATCCTGAGATATATAGAAAGAAGGTAACTTAGATATAGGAGACAAGATGGAAAAGGAGGCAATGCAAGAGGTGAAAACAATTTAAAAGAGCAAAGCTAAAAATTAACTTGAATCTGCTAAATCGATATAAACTAAAATTTCATGTGGGGATTCTGAAAGACTCTCATATGAGATACATAAATGCTGGTGAAAGTTAGAGGTATATATTAATTCTGTGAGAGACATATGTAATGAATGTCATCAAATACAAAAAAATCCTCGTAAAGGTGGAAGGAAATAGAAAAGCCATGATAATGACATGTTTCCACTTGTAATTGGTGGATAAAACTCTGTTGGAAACAACACATATGAACAACTTGCACAATTAAACTGTCAAAGTGAAACTAAACACATAGAATTTCGAGGGATAAGGCATTATCTTGTTGTATGGATACATCTTAGAAGATGAGTAGAACTCCATTTTTTGTAAGTACGTATACATAAATATGTTATGGTTTATTTAAGATGCACCTATGAACACTACCAATAATGGTGTGCTTAATTATCCAATTGATTCAACTTGCTAAGTCAATGGATCCTGTGATAGGTTGAATGTAGTATTGGCTTTGAGAAACTTGGTATAATTGGCAAGCATATATGCAAAGGTGGAAGAGACACAGTAACAAACTTATCAAACCTTGTCAAATTTGATAAAGGTATTCCCTTTAATTAGAGTTTTGCATGCCTAAGTGTTTTCAATTTGTAATCTTTCCCAAAATTCAAATAGTGTTGGACCAAATATTAAAAAAAAACTGAGAACAGGCTGAAGAAGATTTATATCTCTTAATCTTGGTGGATACATGTCCAATGGTGGAAGAGTGGAATTGCTTGAAATGGATGAATTATGTTTAAAGGAAAAAGACCACAGGCTGGAGAGAGAAAATCTAAATAAATATAAGCTACAAATTCATGTGAGAATTCTGGAAGACTCTCATATTATATACATAAATGCTAGGGAAAGTTTGAGGTATATATTGATTCTGGGAGAGACATATGTACTGAATGTCAGTTATTACCGTACAATCTATCATAAATATGGAAGAAGAAAAAAACAATGTGAATGAGCTAGGTCAGCTTTAATTGCTAGATAAAACTCTGTTGGAAGCAAAAATCATGATTAGCTTGCACAAGTAAAATCTCAAAGTGAAACTAAACATATAGCAATTCAAACCAGCAACAATTCCACTGTCATGTATATGCAAGAATTTTTGTTTTTTTTAAGAGCATTTTGTATATGAAAAAAAAGAATTGCACCATTAGGTTACAGTAAAAGCCCTACATATATTAATTTACAATCAAAGAATTAAAGATAAACGATGATTACCTGTACATATTAATTGCATGCTAGGTAATGTAATTTAGTGAATGATTACCTGTATATATTCACATTCTGATATATATATGATATTGTAGTGAATGCTTGGAATTAGATTATGGAAAATCTGTCAAAGGCCTTGTACCTGAAATCTGTTCATTTTGATATCCTATATAAGGAGGTACCAGTTTTGACTATTGTTTCAGAATGAACTATTTTCTATTTTAGAAAGGGAGACCATGTAATGAATTTACTATTCTTGGGTTTCCAGGCTCTCACTAATGGATATTAAGGTTAGCTTTATAATAAACTTAACCTTTTACTCATGTGTAATAAACAAACAAAAGTTTAAATCTCAACATCAAACCTGATCATTAAATTTATGGGAAAAATATGTATCTTTGAGTGAATAACACTATTAAAGATAACACTTTGTTCATTTATAAAGATAATATAAATTCACCCCTTTCCATTTTAATATTGATTTAAACATGATCTCAAACAATGAGGCTTCTACGCTTAATTAATTAAGAGTGGTATATGATGGCTGCAGGAAAGGATTCCCTCACGTTTGACATAGTGATTAATAAAAGCCAGTACTTGTGTAACGCCTATAATAAGGTTACTGAGAACTTGGTTTTTGAAGGAAAGTTCAATGTAGAACTATGAGAGATCCTTGGCTCTCTAAATCTCAACGCAACGCAGGATTATGTACACAATATTTACCGCTAATGATAGTATAATATTTGATGTAATCAGTATTAAAAGGAATGAATGGGTCAATTTGATTATACAGACTTGGTTTCTCTGAAAAGAATATGTTCCCATTTCACTTAACATGGATTAACACTTAACATGTAATCTTGGGTTTTAAAAACCAAGACTTCCACATATTATTTCAAGGTGCTAAAACCCAAGAGATGAGCTTGGATACCACTTAAAGCAATATGTCATCACAGAATGAAAAAACACTGTACATGAGACACAAACAACAACAATAATATTACTCTTTGTTAGTTGATTTCTTCCACTTTTTTTCATTTTGTATTAAAGAAAATTATGTCCAGGCCACTAAGTAGATAACTCTGCTCATTTCCTATCTTCTGGTGCATTGAGGCAAAGAATCTTGTATTAAGAAGAAACTATAAAGAGTAGTTGTCCATAAATATCTACCTGATATCAAGTAGTGTTTAATAATGATTTTCAGCTTGTCACAAAAAGCACACTCATTTTTATGCCGTCACTAAGAATAGAGGGTATGGTCTTGCATGAAAGTTCTAATCCTGAGATATTTGGCTCAAGGATGGAAGAAGTTAGACTATATATTGTGGTTCTATCATTTCTTGATTTTATGATAAGAAACTGTTGAATTAGGATATCAAGCTTTTCCTGGTCTTGAGAAGAGTTTAGAGGAATTTTCCATCATTACCAGAACAGTTGTGGATCCATATCATAACACAGAGCTAAATTAACCTGAATGGAATATCTATCAATATTGTTTTCTTCCATGGAATTGCATTCCTCAGGTAGCTCAAGTGATCTACAAGCGTAGCAAGGGCCTAGCAAATCCAATCATTAATATGAAAGGATATATGGTAAGATCTATGTTATTATTATGAGCAAAATGCCATGGTAGAATCAAAATATAATGAGGGATTCTTGAAATGGATAGGCCATAATTCATTTGGTCTAAATATGATGAAAAGGGGCAATTATATTTGTATTTAGTGATTAACAAGGGGAAAAACATGATTATTGCAGGTGGGAAATGCACTTACAGATGATTTCCATCATTTCATAAGGCTTTTTAAATGTATGTGGTCTCATGGTTTTGGTTTGATATCAGACAGAAGCTACCGATTGCTCAATGTTCTCTGTGACGTTTCATCTCTTGAGCATCCATTAGCTCTATGTCAAATGACATTAGATTTAGCTGATGTGGAAATGGGGAAAATTGATGAATACAGGATCTACACTGCCCCTTGCTTGAACAGTACTGAAACATATCGAAAACAAACTAGAAAAAGATATGTAAGTACTAAGTATATCAGATACATTAAGCATTTTATACTCTAGCAGAAAATTTTACTGGAGCGAGTGTGGAGACAGGGTTGCATCTAGATGCATGCAACCTGCTAGCCAGCGTGGAGTTTGTGTACATAGTTGTAAAAAAGATTTGGGAGATAATTTTCATAAAGTGATTATTCCACTCGGAATCCCCAAAAAAGAATTTTTATTAAAAAAAACCCTCTCCCAAACGGTGAAGCGGCTCCTGCCTCGTACCTCGCCCCTCCCCCTCATACCTCACGAGAGCACTTCCGCTCATAAAATGAGGAGGTTTTAAAAATTTGTTGCAAGCGAACTTTGTTACCTTTGCCGTGGTGCCAAGGAAACAGTGCATGGATGAGCTAAGATAATTGCTAGGAAAAGAACCAAAAAAGTGGTAAGATGTGACCCGTTAATTGGTAACAAATAATGCTAGGGAATCATTCCAACCAATTGAGCAAGAAGATATATGAATCTTTGGTTGCAATTGCAGGGGTAAAAACCTAAAATGGAGGACTGTACTATAAACATTATACATCATACAAGTTCCTCTGTCTCCATACTTATTTTTTTGCGTGTAGGTAACTATACTACAAATATATTGAGAATCAAAATAGGTTTCTCTTTTTCTAAACTTTTGCATCAAAGATAGATCTATGAAAAGGAGAAACTGTGTAAGGAAGGCGTTGAGGGTCCTAAACAAGTTTAAACTAGATTCAAAAAAAGTTTAGAAATAAACCTTGTAAGAGTTATTTCAATGCAATTTCTAGACAGTAAAAGAAGCACAGCAACACAAGTACCTGTGTGTTCGATGAAAGCTTAGTTGATCTAAAAGCTCTAACTATGGGTAGGATGAAAGCTCCGTTGATCTTAGGGTGAAAAAAAAGAACCTCTTCATCTAATGAAACATGGGCTGGCATCTCTTCTCTGTCCACATTATATAACAAGCCAAGGTTGTTGAATCCATTAAAACTTCATTAATACCTGTCATTTTCGTCTTGCAGTGAAGGGTTTTACATCCAGACAATTTATTTGCAGATTAGATGGAGGAGACAGTTTGTAGGGGTGGTATGGCTACGCTCAGTGTAGTTTGTAGTATAGGTTGAAGCAGAGGAAAAAAACATAGAGCAAGATATGGTTTTTTAGCAGCAAGATTTATTGCAGATTGGACGGAGAAGATAATAGTATGGCGGTCAATGTAGTCGGTGGTAGGATGAGAGGACAATAACACAGAGCTAGGAGTCAAATGGATTAACCAGTGGAAAAAGAAAAATATAGGTGTAAGAAGAGTCTTTCTCTGATGGAAGGGTGAACTTACTGCTGTGAGTGCTATGACTGGTGATAACTATGAGTATTATCTGTCCAAAAGAGAGGAGATGTCGTAGATTTAACTTATGTCGATGTCCACTGTGTGCTGGATAATGAGTCGACCTCAATGTAAGGATATATGTGGCCTGGACCGTGGGTTGGATGAGCCTGTGATAAGGTGATTGGTCCTGAAGCAGAGTTTTGCTAGGTTCAGTAGATCGGAGGAAGAAGCCCTATCCCAGATCTAGTGTGGTAAGCTTTAGACTGGTGCCAACGTATTTGGGAGAGGGCATATCATATGTCAGGATAGCTAGAAGCGACTTTATAAACCCTAAAATGACTGTGACTAATTGACTATAAGGTGAGGCAATGTGTAAGACACATGTAAGAAGAAGAATGGTTGGAGGAACGACCATCAAAGTACATCCATTTTGAAAAGCCGACCTGGGAGAAAAATGCCTTACAGCGTAATAAGCTCAAGTAAATGTTATGAAGTGGAAAAAAAGGTGTAAGCAACCAATATGATAGCAAGACAAGAGAAGATTGATTCTTTGATTAAGATGATGGTTTTGTAGGTTGGATTCATACATGGATAGATTGGGCTAAGATTGGCACAAGTTATTTATTTGATGCATTATTGATACATATATGTAGGAGTTTGATATATCTATTGGAGTTTGATCGATCACTTAAGAGACAATAGAGAATAGTAGCATTTCAAAGATGGTGATTGAGGGATGCAATATTGTTTCTTATATTATAATTAATCAAATAATGTATGTATTTTAGTTAACTTGATTGTGCTTTTAGGGTTATCAATTTATTCCTAAGTTATTTGGTGTTCGGTGTTATCTGTCCCAAACTTGGATTTACTAAGTTTACATCAGGTTCTATGTTGTAGATCAGTGGGGTAGCGTCAGTAATCTAAAGGTGTTGTCCAACAACTTGTTAGATTGGGGAGAAAATAGTCGGTTACACTATTGGTTTTCTTAGTAAAAAAGTATTTTCTTGTCTCATCCTCCGCATTGGGGGTGTGCTTTGGGGTTAGGCCAATCATGGCTTCTTATCCCTCGGTATGGCAGGTCCCTCCCATTTCTCCCTTGAATACCAACCAAATAATCGATTGAGTCCCCATAGATGTGGAAGGCCCAGAATATTCCAAAAAGTAGTCTTCCCAAGGAACTCTCATTCTTGGAAAGGTGTCCTCAGACTCTGCTAGGACATCGGTGTGTATGCCAAGTGGTGGAGCATGTGTTAACGAAAAAAGGGCACTCCCTATCTTCAAAAAAATTGTAGAAATTGGAGGCTATCATCCACAATCTTGTTTGGAGTACCCCCCAGATGCCATTCCTCTATCGAATGCAACCTTTGATTATAATGTTCACCCAACATCCAGAAAGAAGTCAGGTGGGAAGTTTAAAAAGTGGAAATTAAGGCTTGATGAGGACAAAATGGTCATTGAAAATAGGGTAGGTTTGGAAGAATTCAACGGTCTTTCTATGACGTCTTTGGTTAGAAAATTCAGGTATAAGGCAATGAATTGTAGAGACATTGAGGAATGGGCCACTATTGTTTGGGATATTATTATCAACTATAAACCCACAATATCCATATTCCAAAAAGGATGGTATGAGTTTATGTTTCAAGGGGAGGAACATGCAACTTTTATTCTCGAAAAACCCTGGTCGAAAGGAGATGTAAGTTTAATGTTAAAGAGGTGGCATTGTGGTTTTGACCCTGCCTCGGAAGGTATCAGGTTCAAACACATGTGGTTCTTCTTTTGGGGATTCCCCTTGTGCTCTGGAATAAGGAGGCTTATGAAGTTATTGGAAATCATTTGGGTCGCCTCTTGCATGTAGAGGAGAAAACCCTGCATGGTGTGGATAAGAGAACAGGTCGTATGCTGGTGGAGTTTGATATGTCAAAAGGGTTGTTATAAAAATTGGAAATAGAATAGAGAGCCAAGGTTTTCAAGCAACCCCTTGATTACTGGCAATCCCCTTTCGTTGTTCAAAATGCAAGGTGGTTGGGTGACTTATCGAAACATTGTTCTTCTTCAAGCTAAGAATCAGATAGGGATTCCTTAGATGATATAGTGGTGTGGTCATTTAAAGACAACAACGATAGAGAAGATCAAGAGGCACCAACTTGGGCATGTGCTTCTTCCTCAACTTCCATTCTGGTGGACAATCCTTTCATGGGTAAGTTAAATAAACTAAACCCTGCTTTTGTTTCTTCTTTAGCTCCCTAAGAATATGATTTTGTTTCGGGTCTAAAACCAAAACATGACTTGGTGGGCGAGACTTCCTGTAATACCCCAAATTTGACCCTTTTAATGTATTAAATTAAATTATGTAGATGACGTCAATATGCTAGTTTGGATTCCTAGTGCGGAGCTAAAGGTCAAGGCACAAGTAGTGAATGGATAGGAATTTATTATGTAAATATTTTATTTGGACTTTGTGTTTGGCTTATCATGCCAATTTGAAATGCATGTAAATATTATGTGCATAAATAATAAAATGGTCCAAAAATGGTTTTGTAAAGAGCATCAAAGGGGCTATGATTCCACTGGAGGGGAAGAGGAAAGGGTGCCCATGGGAAACCAAATCCTTGCTTCCAAGTGTCAACCGTAGAACTTGCCTAAAATTCTATCATGTGCCTTGAATAAGCCAAATATCTACTTTTTTTACTCTTTTCCAATTATTGAATGCATGTGGGAAGTTGGTGGGAAAAATCACTTCATGTAGTTAATGAAGCATGGGGTTGATTGTACTTTTGGACAGTTTTGTCACAAGTCAGAAGCATGTCTACAACAGTCAAGACTCCTTTCTTCTAGTGTCGTAAGTTATGTCAATTGTATTTTCACCATTTCCACATACATCTTGGAGTCAACCCTCATTCTCACACACTCACGTGTAGACCTACACTACTCAGAGCTCTATATTGTTATTCATGACTTGTATAACCTAGGAAAATTCGAATTTAGGGATAGAACTGCAAAATTGGAAGGGAAAAGCGATGGTTGTAGGTGAGTCGAGAGGTTGGCAAAGTTAGGGACCCCTTCCCATTGTTTTCGGTTTCTCGTAGAGGCTTGAGAAGCCACTAATTGAGGCTGCTGGTGGTTCTCCAGTAGCATTAATAAGTTGCTCTTCTTCTATGCACACACAAGGAGCACTCAGTAAGATGGATCGCCGAAGAGAACCATGGATCAATGAAGAGGAATCCTAAGCCAATATGGGTGTTGTGTGGGGAAAATATTGTGGAAGCCAAGGTTATGAGAGATGAGTGAGACCCCTGTAGAGCTTTATATGAGAATTTGGCTAAGCATAGAGATCATATCGGGTTGTGGGTTGAGAGAGAGAATCCTTTAGGTGTTTTCTTTGCCTCGGTGGCCTCATAGCCCGGCTTGGGGGTAGCCTATGAATCCAAAAGAATGTAGGTGAGTAGAGTGCCTATGGTTAGGTGGAAAATCGCTCTTACACATCCAATTGCTTGGATCTGTGTAGTTTGAAGATAAGTATTCTTGTATATTTGAATGTGAAATTATTTTAAATGATGCATGTAATGTTTATGCTTGCAAATGCATGTTCATTTGTTTGGAACGATTTATTTTCTGTTGTGTATGTTTATTTCTTTTATGAACACGTATTTCTTTTGTTATGAATTTGTAATCTGGATTTGGGAAAATATTGGAGGCCCTGAATCAACACAATGTCCCCTCCCGATGACCGGTTTGGGTGAGGGGCACATTACACTTCCATAGGCGGAGGTTCCTTATTCTTCTTTGGTATTTCACTCCCATCACAGGGCAGAGAACTATTGAATGATACGACTTTAAATCAAGTCAGACCGGTTCCAAATGATAACACTTTTTTCTCTTCCAACCGTGTTGTGGTTGTGGTGGTGAACTCCTTGGATAATTTAGGAAATATAGTTGATTTGTCATTCCAATATACTCAATGTCATCTTAACAAGGTTAATCCCACTATATCTCTGGAAATGGGGGTGGGGATTTTAGACTCTAGGGTTAGCTTAGGGTTTGTGGAAGTCAAAGATCATTTTTCAGGGGAAGAGCACTATCTTCCCATCCCTTGTTCCTTAAATGAAACTTTTCTATCTTATAGAGAATCCCTTAAGAAGAACCCACTTCAATAGTATATTGGAAACTCAAAAATAGTTGGCTCTAGCACTGGTCTGGTTAAAGATTAGGTGTCTCCTTTGTTGCCTCAACAAACTAATAAATGTTCAAAGAACAATCAGAAAGAAGTTTCAAAGGGAGGGCTATCCCAAGATTCCTCTCTCATAAAAACCAGGAGTTCTAGGAAGAGTAAATTTCCACCTCTCCAAGTTGAGCATTCTTCATCACATAAACCCACTACGGCTCAAATATTTCCCTCATATGAATCCATGGATTTTCTAGAAGTGAAATCCCTATCAAGGGTTAAACAATGATTTGTCTTTCCCTAAAAATTAGGGGATTGGGAGGCATCCCTAAATATTTATCTTTCCAACGATGTTTGACTCACATAAATCCGGATTTATATTCCTACAAGAAACACTAGTATCTAAGAAGAATATCATATTTTTTATCAGGTTTAAAGAAATATTGGGAAGTGGTTTTGACTAGTTTAGATGGACTATCGAGGGGCCTCTTGGTGTCATAGGACCCGAGTAAAGCATGTTTGAAATCATTCTTGGTATCTACTAGCATTCTCCTGTCAAGGAAATTATTGGGGCTTCACTAAGAGGTAAAATAATTTAACATATATGAGCCTTACGAGGCCAAAGAAAATTTATGGAACAAAGTTAAGTTAGAAGGTGAAAGGGTGAAATGCCCTTTCAAATTCAATCTTAACTGGTTAAAGGAAGTGGAGTTTTTAGAGATGGTCAAGGATGTAGTATCGAAAAAGGATAAAGAGTCTTCCAACCTTCTGTTTATAGTGAGGATGACAAAAAAACTAAAAATCCTGAAAGAATCTATTATAAAATGGGGAAAGGATAGATGGGAACTTGATAAGTTATATATTCTAAAAATTGAAGATTCTTAAGTTATATTTTTAAGGATCATATATGGAACATTCCTTTAGTTAATGGATCAGATATATTTTCCCCAACTGACATGGAAAAGTTTGTGAACTTGGAACCTGATAAATTAAATATTCTTAATTTAGATGAGGAGAAGTGGCGCCTAAAGAGTAGGGTCACTTGGCTAGAAGCAAGTGATAAAAACACATTTTTTTTTATAATTTTGCAAGGTACAGGATGAATGTCAACTCAATCTGTGAACTAAAAAATGAAAGTGGTGAAGTGGTTTCTGATCATGGGAACATCTAGGTGTCATGTCCCCTCCCGCCCAAGAGGAAGTGACCTACATGCTGGTGCTGTCATTTAAGCAAGGATCTAAGCCCCATGAACATAAACAAAAAAATGCATTGAACAAAAACATTTACAGATGCATAATGCAATCTACAGGGAAGCAAATACATTTCATTCAACACATTAATCATGTTCATCATCATTCATTAAACAATTACAGTTGCAAAGGTTAAACATTAGAGATACTTATCTTGAGAAGTTGCTTGTCCCGTAACCGCTATGTCGCTGCAACGTTCCACTCAACCATAGGCCAGTGTGCTCATCAATCTCTCAGCAGCACTACCACCCATGAGCTAGGCATGATTCCCACAAGGAATAAGGGAACTACAACAGACTCACACAAAGCCAAAGACACATCAAAATTTAGCCAAGCCAAAACTACATTTGGGTTTATCAGGCTACTAAAGAGGTGGTAAGCTTGAACTGCTGAGCTAGTGAGCTCAACCACAGAGCTATGGACACCTGCACTAGATCGGGCTTGGCTCCTAAAACATATACACACCCAACACTAGGAAGCATCCCCTTCTCTGCTGCACAGTCCCTCACTAGTGCTCTTCAGGGTGTGCAAAGAAGAAAACCAACCCCTCTGGATATGTCTATAAGGTTCCTTCCTACACTAGGTTAATCAAGCTAGTTCAGACCCAATTCCACTCGAAACTAGTTCAAACCAAAACAAAATATGCATACCACAAGAAGATACAAGTTCTGGGCATGGACAAAAATGCCCTAGAAGCCAAATTTGATAATGGTGAATGGGTAAAATAACCCTAGGAACCAAAATCGATTTCACAAAACGTTCATTGGCTTCACGTGGGTAAAAACAGCCTCAACAAACACCCAGAAATCATGGTCTCTCCTCCAATTCCCTGGGCATTACCAAAAACGGATTTCCAGCTTGGAAAACAATGAGGAAGTGCAACAAATTGTGAGGGAGGCAACCCAACAACACAACATTACAAAAACGATTTCCCAACCATGGGGAAAATGAAGAAAACTACCCCAAACGTGAAGGAAACACACAACAAACAAAAACATGAAGGAAAGAGAGCTCTGCAAGCTTCCCACTACGTGAGGAATGGAGGATGTGAATGCATGAGGGAATGGGCAGCATTTTTGGGCATTTACTTGGCCCATAAGTCAAAGACATGTTTTTCCAAAATGGATGCTTTGCCCAATTCGAATTTTGTCCATACTCTTCCCATCCCCATACAATAACTACCTCAACCAATTTCTGGCAGAAATAAATGATTGGGCACAAAAGACAAAATGGGTAGTTGACAGTTTGATGGGTTCTCCCTTTGATATTTGGTTTTTCCCCATTGACTCAAAGGTTTGAATATTCCCATCCCCCCCTTATCCTAAGGAAATCATGCCCCCATCTCTTTAATGTTGCATTGACATAGCTGGTTGTGGGTATTTTAATTAAATTGCATATGTACATGATGTCCAAATTATAATGTTCCTGGCTAGCATAAAATACCATCGGCGTCAATTTTAATCGCCGAAACATAAAATGCTAAATCGGTGGTGGGGATTTTTCTTTTAGCTCCACACCATGATTAATTACAATATATACATCATATACATTTTTAATGCAAACGGGGTCAAAACCGGGGTGTTACACTAGGCATTAGCAAGTTCACATTTCAAAAATTTAAACAAAGATCCTGGGAACTTCTCAGTAAGAGATTAGATAAGTGTCATAAAGGAGTACCATAGATTATTTTTAGAGGATGGAGGTGATAGTATGTATTTGTCTAATTCTTTAGATGAAGTTAAAGTAGCTCTTATAGCTTCAACGAGGTCCAAAATTCCAAGGTCGAATGGCTAGACTATGGATCCGTTTCAAGAATGTTTTGATTTAATGGGGAAAGAACTCATGGAAGCCATCGAAGAATATAGGATTTCAAGTTTGGTATCTGGAGCCCTTAATTTTACCTTCATTTCTTTAATTCCAAAGAATTCTGTTGTAGTGGACTTCAATGGTTTTTTCTTGATCTCATTATGCAACTTTCTTTATAAAGTAATATCAAAGATCATTGCAATTTGTTTGAATCCTACCTTATCCAGATGTATGTATCTGAAAAAAATTGGGTTTTTGGAGAATAGACATATTTTGGAAGCCAATGGGGTTACACAAGAAGTTTTTCATGGTGTTAACAAGAGGAAACATAAGGCAATGATCCTCCAGTTGGATTTACACAAAGCATATGATAAAGTTCATTGGGGTTTTCTTAGGTTGATATTGATGCAGATTGGGCTCCCATATAAAATGATAAAATGGATCATGGTGTGCGTATCATTGGTAAAATCTATCTATTATTTAGTGGATCCAATCTATCTGTTATTAAATATTTTAAAATCTATCTGTTATTTAGTGGATCCAATGTAAGATTAATCCAGTGAAAGGGGTTTCTAACTTCTGGACAAGCTTGATCAGTTTATTTGATATCCTAGGGAATTGGTTAGCATGGGTCCCATGTAATGGACGTGACATCTGCATTGGGTTGGACCCTGTCATTGGCTAACCCTTTGTTTTCAAACTACCATCTCATTTTCTTTCTGCACTCAAATGGATATTATAAACTGAACCACATTACAGTTCATCCTTCCAACGGATATGTATCACACGATTGGATCTCTGCTAGACAAATGGGATTAATAGAAGGTTTAGCGTCGGAGTGGATAGAGTATTGTATTCTTGGCCTTCAAAGAGGCTTTATTCATCTTGAGGAGACAAATGACAACTTAAAATGGGCATCTAACAGCTAAGATGGTGTTCTATCTGCAAAGTTGGTGTATCAAGTCTTGTTTGAAGATCATACTAGTGCCTCTAGATGGTGGTTCAACTCTTTATGGAATTGCGATTCCCCATATAAAATCACTCTATTCACATGGATGACATTGGAAAACCGTATCCTAACTTGGGACAACCTTTGTAAAAGAGATCTTTGTGGGCCAAGCATTTGTTTTTTATGTGGATGTTGTGAAGAATCGATATATCATCTATTCGTCTCCTACCTCGTTGCAAAATATCTCTAGTTTTACGTCTATAAGTTATGCAATATTCTTGAAGTGTGGGATGGAGATACATTGGTTGATTTCTATTTAAATTGGAAATCGACTGGTAGTGATTGGCAGGCTTTCCGTAGTTTTCTATGCTGGGAAGTTTGAAAGCTCTGGAATAATTTTTTTTGAAGGATCTAATATGGATCTTTCTAAAGTAGGCTCAAGAGGAGTAGAATCATTAAAAGATATTTCATCCTTCAAAGTGAATATATCAAAAGGCCCTTCTTCATTTTCTCAAAAGTCTCCTTTGATGCACAATAAGTATACAACTTTGTTTGAACAAGTGTCTTAGTTGGAACTTTCCATATGTGGTGCAGGTGTTGTTCTCTGGCTGGATAACTATTCTATTTTTTTTTAAATATGGATGTTCTACGATTCAGGTTCTAATAGAAAACGTGAACTATTGGCCTTATGGATGATTCTAATTTTCTCTAGATTCCTACATATTGATGACATCTAGATCTATGGGGATTTCAAAGTGATCATAGACTTGGCAACAAATGCATGCAAGATCAACATTCTACATCTCAAATCCCCAATGTCTCGATGCCACCAGTTTTTTTTTACAGAGCGGCCACAACCAGAGCCGGAGGAGTGGGGGCAGTTTTGATCATGCTGGTATGTGGTTTTTACACAAATTCCAGGTTGGAACGACTGGCTCTCTTTGGATTATTACATGTTTCCAGATTCATGGGCCTTCCCAGAATCTCGGTCTTTGGAGACTCTTCGATGGTTATTGATTGGGTGAAGGGGAGGACGAAACTGAAAGTACTCAACCTTGAGCACTGGTGTAATCAAATTACGGATTTGGTTCATGGGTTCACTCCTTTTAACAGTCAGCATAAATATTGTGAACACAATCAATTGGCCGATCGCCTGTCTAAGGAAGCACTGAACCTTCCAGTCGGAAACCTCATGGTCCAAGAATTCATGGAGGGGTTTCTGACCCATGAGGTGTCTCTGGATATTTTTTACAGTAGGAATCGTTGTAGGGGGTTATCTGATTTGAGGCATATAGCATACTTGGTTGGTGTGTTTTTCCCTTTGGTTTTTCTTGGCTGCCATAGAGTGGTGTTTGGCTTGGCTATAGGTTAATTACTCTGATATGTTTTTTTAAGTTTTCGATCAAAATGTGGAATGAGGAAACAGATTAATGCCATTTAATTCGATTGTAACAGGTCCTTTTTCTAATGAAAAAAGGATTGAACTCTTTTTCTTCTAAAAAAAACTAAAAAGTTATTTAAATAATTTGTTATTGGTCATATTTTTATTAAAAACATATTTTAACAAGTGAAATTAGCAGCAAAGCTGCTTAAACTTGTATTAAGAAATGGTTTAATCTAATAATTTAAAAATGTTTTAATTTAATAGTTTTAGATACCTAGGTTTGATTTAATAATTAAAAAATGTTTTAATTTAATAGTTATCTATACCCCAAATTTCATCTCATAATTTAGAAATGTTTTGATTTAACAGTTATATATATAGGCCAAAGTTAAAGTTAAAGTTTGACATGAATATAATTGGATAATAAATAAGAAGTCATAAGAAAATGTCATTTCCATTTAGAAAAAATAAAAAATGTATTAAATATTTATTATTTTTGTAATAATTTATTGAGATTTTATAAAACTTGCATTTCTTTAATAACAAATTTTTACGAAAATATTTTTTTTCTATTAACAATAAAAAGGTTAAATAAATTATTAAACTTTGGTAAATCTCTAGTATAATGTCAGCTAATTAAAATATTTTTTTTTGGACAAAAAATGGGTATGTTATAAATTAAAACTGAGCAATGGAGCCACTGAAAATTACAAATCTGGTTTATGCAAACCATTACATATTCCACTTCCTCCATGCTTGATAACCTCTCCAGTTAAACCAGAACCATGCTAAGGTGGGAAATCTAAGCTTAAGAGTTGATATCTTCCTTTCTTTTAGCCAATTCTCAAATTGAGACTTGTCAAGTCTTATTTCCCAATTTTCCAACTATTTTTTGGACAAATTAGCTTCAATAGAAAAGTTGAGGCTTTGTAACCAATTACTTTCCTTATCAGTCAACTTGGCTTTGTTTTTGGGGATCATCATTGTACTTACAATATCACCCATTAAAGCATGCGCCTTGATTGCTATTTTCCAAGCAGGCTGAGATTTATCTTGAAATGTTCTATGATTGCGTTCAATCCATATGCACCAACAAATGACTTTTGTTAGCTTCATCCAACAATCTGTAAAACCTTTTTTCTGATCGAAATCTCCATTGTGCATCGTATCCCAATTGATGAAGCACTGTTGAACATTGCACGGCAATTGAATCTCGTCCATCCAAGGCTTCATCATTTGATTCCACACTAAATTGGCATAGAGGTAGTCGAAGAAGATGTGTTGAATGGTCTCGTTTTCTGCTGAACATGATGAACATCGAAATGGTCCAACGAATCCTCTCTTCTCCAGATTTTCTCCGGTGAGAATTTTACCATGCACCATTGTCCAAGCAAACAGATCAATTTTGGGTAGTGTTTTGCAATCCCACATCCTTTTCCAGATTGTCAGATTGCATGGCACTGTGGGAACTGCCACGAATTTCTTGTATCCTTCAGCCGTCATGTAACTGATGGAGCAGCTTCCCCATCCACGTCAATCCCTTCTACCTTTGGCCACCGGTGCAATACCTGTTAAATAATTTAGCACCTGATTTTTATCATCATCGAATTCAGCAAGGCATTCTGGCAGGCTCCATCCAACCCATCGATTTGGAGAATTGATTTCCCATGCAGAGATATCCCACAGCGATTTGATTTCTTGTGTATCCATCCAACGCTTAAATATTTGGAGAACGGGAGGAGGCTTCCCAAGAATTGTATCCAGCCAAAAATTTATCATCTTATCGTTGCCAAGGATCTAGTGGAGCTCCTCATTGAAATTGACCATCACCTTCCTGCATAGGAAATAGATGGGATAGACGTGCATGTTCTCTAGTTCGCTGTCAAGACACTAGAGTCTTGAGCAAGATAAATACCTTCACTTGATCACCTAACTGCTCCAGGATGGCTTGGAATCAGCCATATTCCACAGCAATTTAGCTCCCATTGCTAGATTTTGAATTTTCAACTCTCCAATTTGCAATCCTCCCTCCAACCTAGGCTGTTTAATTTTATTCCAACTAATCAAAGCAATTTTTTTACCTCCACCATTCTTCCCTCCTTGTCAGAGGAAGGATCTCAATAGGCCTTCAATCATTGCAATCGTTTTGGGAGGAGCTACCAGAAGGGAGCATTGGTAGAGAAGATAACTGTTCAAGACAACTTTTATCAAAACCAACTTCCCTGCCTGATTTAGCCAGGATGCTCCCCATCCTAGAATTTTCTTTTTGATTTTTTCAACAAGAGGGTTCCATGCAGAGATTTTGGGATTAGAATTGAAGATTAGGACCCCTAGATACTTAAAGGAGTCCTGACTAGTCACTCCTTCAATATCAAGGGTGCGGGATATTCCTGACATATCCCTTGGATTAATATTCCAGCTATAGATGTGGCTCTTCCTAAGATTAAGCTTACTTCCCAAGGCTTGGCAATAGCGATCCAATTCATTCTTGAATATTCTTGGAATGTTTTGGCTAGCACCCCCAAGCAAGATTGTATCATCAGCAAACTACGCATGGTTGATATCTTTCATTCCCCGAGCCATCCTGATGCCCAAGAGCTCTTGATCCCACCTAGCTTTCTCCACCTGAAGACTAAGTACCAAATCTTGGATTGCATAAAGCAGAGGAGAGAGTGGGCATCCTTGCCTTAGACCTCGCAAAGCTTGAAAAAAGGTTGTTGCCCTTCCATTGATAATTAGGGCGATCCAGGGTTTACTAATGTAGGCTTTGACCCATCTGATGAAGCTTGGATCAAAACCAAATCTCAGCATGACTTGATACAGAAAGGATTTACAGACTTTGTCAAAGGCATTTCCTAAGTCAACTTTCACCACCATTCCTTTTTCATCATTCGTCAGGATTGAATCGATTGCTTCTTGGACCAAGATGATATTGTCCCAAATTTTCCTGCCTTTAATGAAGCCTCCTTGGTTCTGAGGAGTAATATATGGCATAATGTTTTTTAACCTTCTGGCCATAATTTTAGTGATTATCTTTATCCAATGTTGCATAAGGAAATGGGTCGGAACCTGTCAAAGGAATTGGCATCCTTCTCTTTGGTAATGAGAGCCAGAAATGTTGAATTTGTGCTACCACCAATTTTATCACACCTCTGAGATTTGATAACCATTTTAAATAAGTCTTTTTGAACAATCCCCCAACACACTTTAATGAAATTTACATTGAACCCATCCGCGCTAGGTGCCTTGTCATCTTCCATGTCATCCACAACCTCTTTTATCTCCTCCATCACGACCATTTGATTCGGTCTTTCATTATCTTTTCTTTTGACTGATCAAGGAACTAGCTCCATAATCTCGATTTCAGCGTTGACTACAGGCTCAGCTGAGAATATTTCGTTGAAGTGTCTAGTGGATTCCACTTTGATGTCTTCAAATTCTTGGATAACAATGTTTTGAGCATGAATCTCGTGCACTGTTTTGAAGTTCTTTCTTGCCTCGGCCTGTTTGTGAAAATAACTAGAGTTCTGATCTCCATCCTTGAGCTAACAACACCTAGCTTTCTGTCTTCACCATTTAGCTTTCTGCCTACATGAAGCGTGGAGCTTATTTTGCGGTTTTAATTCCTTTTCAAGGTCCTCTTTGTCAATAATTTTGGTTTCCACATTAGACTGATGAGATTCCAGCGATAACGCTGCTTGAGTTTTATTTTGGTTTGAGGAATCAATTGTTTTTGCCCAGGTTTTTAGAGCCTTCTTCAGTATTCTTAATTTTTCTTCCCATACAAAAAAGGATGAGCCGGTGACCAGCGATGACCATGCATCTGCCACGATCCTAAGGAAATACTCATGGTTGACCCACAATGGGCTAAATCTAAATGGAATCGGCCCTAGATTCTTGTCATTCCTCATCTCGAGCAAAATTGGTTTGTGATCTGATAACCTGAATGGCAAGATTTTGGAAGAAGAATTCAACCCCAAAAGGAGGAAGGTGTCTTGGACCAGAAAATGATCCAACCTGGCAGATATATGCCCTGGTCCTAGCCTCTTGTTGTTCCAAGTGTATTTTTCTTTAGAAGGGATGACATCTGAAAGATTTTAGTCCAAAATGATCTCATCAACCTGCTCCCTTATGGGATCTCTGACCAAAGACCCCCCCTCTTTTTTCATATTGGATTATAATGATATTAATATCTCTAGCAAGAATGACGTTGCCTTGCATATTACTCCTTTCATCTCAGAGGAGATTCCAACAGACTTTTTTTTCATCGTAAGAAGCAGGAGAATACATATTAAATATTCTTACCAGGGTTTTAGTTTCTTTCTGCAGTAGTGCGGTGAGTATCTAGTTAGAGATGTGCTTGATATCAACAAATTCAAATTTTCTGCTCATCCCATAGTGTTACAATGCCTTCGGAGGCTCCCCTTGAACTGATTGCGGTTATTTTTCCTTTCTTCCATAATTTTGCACTGAACCAGAGAAATGCATCTTTCTCCATCTTGGTCTCCTGGATCAATAAGATGTCTGGCTAGGCTAAAGAAATTATATATTTCATAGCTTCTTCCTTGAATTTGCTGCCTAGACCTCTACAGTTCCAGGAGAGGACCTTCAGTACTTACTTTTGGTAGAAGAGGGAATCCTTCTCTAGAATTTCCCTCGTTGACGAGTGTTTCTGGTGTTTTTCAACAGCTTTTTTAAAGTTAACTGGGAGCCTTGCAGTTTTTCCTTGTAAGTGGCTTTCTCCATCACTTCTTTTGTCGATCTCCTTCCTCTTTCTTTTTTCTTTCTTGGTGTATCCATCTCGATTTCCCCTTCTTCCTCTTCTTCTTCTTCTTCGGCGTCAGATTCCTCCTTTGACTTTCCCCAGCTTTATCCTTCTTTTACCACTTTTGCTCCTACATCTGTCTGGATCATGGAGGCAAAGTCTTTCTGAGATTGTTCTGATAGGACTGCTTCTTTTTCTGGTTCCCTGCTCTCTTCATTGCTGGATTTCTCTTCTAAAGCATTAGTTTCATCCCTCGTCTCATTGGCCTTTTGTGTTTCCTGGATTCCTTTTGAGGGGATTTCTCTCGATGCTTTGCCCCCCCCTTCTTTCCTTTGATCTTCTTCGCTTTTGGTTTTAAACTTGGTCCTCTTCACCATTTTCCATCCTTCTTCCTTATCTTGCTGGATCTTGGGATTCTGAGGGAAGTTGCGAATGAAGTGCCCGTATTCATGGAATCCTCTGTATTTGAATAACAACTGCTCACTGTCAAGTTTTTGGAAATGAAACCAGCTCCCCACTGTTAGTTTTATGGCTTTCTATAACCCAACTTCAAGGTCGACTTCCACACAGATGTAGGCACATGCATATTGATATTTTGGGATTTCCATGTCGATGTACTTCCCTAGGGTGTTCCCAATTGCTTGAAGATATTTTGGGTTCCAGCAATGCATAGGTAGGTTTGGAAGCCTAACCCATACTGGGGCTGATTTGGGAGTGTCAGCCTCGGGATCAAAGTCCGACGTCTATTCGTTTAGGTAGAGGCCTTGCGGCCCCATGCAATAGGGACCATTTCTGAATATTAGATCCTTGTCTTCCTTGGATTCAAAATCAAACAAGAAATATCCTCGTCCAACTGAATAGGAAGCTACATTTTTCGAGAGTAGAGGTCTCCAGTTCCTTTGAACCCAACTCTTAATGGTTTTAGGCAAGGGCTAGAGTCCAGTGAATTGCCCTATCAATGCCCACTCTGCCAGCAAGAGAGAAACCCAAATAGTATCCTCCGATGGTAATGCAACTTTCGGAACATCTTCGATTCGTTTGACAAATTTTGAAGGTGCTCCCTTAGCAGACCTCTTACTTTGAGCCGAGACTAGCTTCTCGAAATCATCCGAAAGAGGGCCAGGGGGCGGTTCTCCATCCACCTCTTCCACCATAGGAGCCTCACACTTCTCTCCACCTCAAAAAATCATGAGTCCACGTATCAGACAAGCAAGTCAGAGACCAAGGCCTAGGGAACACCGAGAGCCAGAGGGGATGACAACCTCGTTGGTCACGCCAGCAGCAGGCTGACAAAATGGATTCGATCATATGTAAATCGATTGAGCAGAGCTGGAATGGATCAATGAATCATATCTCTACAATTAGATCTCCTGCCCATCAATCAGCTCATTGGATCGAGGTTAGAACACTGGTTCAGATCGTTCCTCATGCTCTCTACCCTAAAATGAAGTAAGAATCCAGGTACTAAGAGCACAACTACAGTAGCTAGAAGATGCAGATCAACTAATTAAAATATTAATCATCATATTTGTTTGAATAAACCAATAAATATTTTTTTAGAAATATTTAAAAAAATCAATCTTTAGTTTCATTAATATGTCAGTTTATGAAATTGAAAAAAAAATTAATTGAATATCAAAATAAATATTTGGAAATTCTAGTTTAAAATTGTTATTGAATAAATTTATATAAAAAATATATTATAATATGTTAAAGTTTTTATATATATTTTAAAAAAATATTATTGCACCGAGAGAAGCAAGGTGCTCTCCAGCACAGTATGGGGGAGATCCTGTCACGTTAGTCACGTTATGCTAGCCGACATAAATAAAAAATATTAAAAAAATAAAAAATATAAATTACATATATATACTTAAATAAAAAATAATAATAATTAAATTAACATAGATCCAATTTAAACCCGACCGAAAGGGATCCAAATGGTAACAAAATGTACATCTCAAGAAATTGGATCCCTCTTTGTGCTTGATAGATCCGGGTTTAAAATGGATCTATGCTAGTATCTAAATAAAATTTCTATATAGTGATATAGCTATAGTCAACTATTGTGATGTGATTGTCATGTCTATCAAAATTAGTTGTTATGACTATTTTAATAAATAAGACACATTATTAGATTTTATTTCTAGTTTTTTATAGAAAAATATTATAATATATTGATGTTTATATATATATANAAAACTAATTTATTTTAATAATATAATTATTAATTTTAATACTTCTATTTTAATAAAACCAACAACGACGATTAATACTTTATTCTAACCAGAGCCACATAGTGGCAATGTCCTTGCAAGGGAAGCTTAACAAATTTGTTTTTGTCGAAGAATCGCAACAAAGAACTTAATTTTGATACAAGCACTATATGTGAAGCTTTTTAATGAGAAAAGCAAACTACCGGGATAAACAAAGTATATTTTGTAGAAGAAAAATGATTCAATTGTTTGTGTAAAAGGGATTACAAATTGTTCAGATATTTACATGTTTGAAATGTACATGTTTGCATTATCTAGATAAAACACAGCAATGGTCCCACAAGCTTTGCATTTCCATAATAGTTAATCAACACATTTGCATAAGTCAAGCTACTCTTGCTTAAAGTGTGGATCCAATCGGGTTCAGAAATGTGCATATTTATGTCACGTTTCTGTCATTTTTTTTCCTATGAATTGAAGGACGAGGAAGTTATGAAAAAAAGTACAAAATTTAGCAGCTAGAAGTGATAAAATTCTTAATTTGGATGAAATAGAAAATGGTTGTCAAACATGTGACTGACTACCTTAAGAGCTAGTGTAACGTACCTAGAACTGAAAAATAAATATTTATTATTTATTTTAGTAAAACATTATGTTAAATTTATTGTAAATTTTATGACCAAGTGGGTCAAGGATGACTGTAATTGAAGAATTATTTATTTTAATAATTAAATAAAGAAGACACCTATCCAAATGAGACTGTTAAATGAGTGTCCACTGACCCACTATGAGGAAGGAGCAGCTGTAGAAGGCTGGTTGACAAGTGGCAACACTAGCATTTCATTTTCTAACTGTTGTAGGAGCATAATCTTTAAAAAAGTGGTCATGCTACTCTAGTGGCTCATTTAATTCCAAAACTAACCCAAAGACCCAAACAATCTTATATAAACCATCAAATTGAGAAGGAGGCTCACTCCTCATTCGGATTTCTGAGAAAATGAATCTTGTGACTACTGCAAACTGAAAAAGTCAGACACACAAGGAATTTGATGAGGGGATAGCTAAAGTGATTTGCTGAGTTAAGTATGGTACTGAGTGCTAAGTTGCAGAAGTCTGTTGTGTGGCAGATATATTCGTCCTAGTGGTTCAGTGAACAGGCTCGAGGTACCTAAGCAAGTAACTTTGGTTGCTTCAGGAGAAGGTTGGGTGGAACAATATCCCGTGGGTGTTTGTCCCCTTTCTGCATTCTATCCAGGTTCAATTATTATTTAATTTATGAATCTATACCTTTACTGGAATATGCTCAGGAACTGTATTTAGGATGATTTATATTCTCTTTATTTGGAAGCTGTTAAACTCTATTTACTGGTATTCAATTTAAAGGATAAATCTATTGGTTTAGCATTCTCTGTAAAAGTATTTCATAATCTAAATGATGTTCTTTCTACATTCTATCCATATTTAGGTTATTTCTTTTGGTATTACAGCTTAGTGAAATATAAGTAATAGTGATATGAATTTTGTAGACTAAGTTTATAATCAAGTAAATTGTGTATCACAGTAAAGACTTGTAAAAGTCCTATAATAAATAAATACAGAGACCTATTATAACATAGATATTCAATTACAAGAATCTATTTTATATATATCTGCTTATGAACATAACTTTGTTGTAGTACAGTAAACATTTTAGGGTTAAGGTCATATCTCCTTAAAGTAAACTCTAGAACTAATCTAGAATAACCAGGATTTTAATGAACAATAATAACTAAGCTAGTTTCACAATAGTTCTTTACCAGGGAATCTTAATCCCAGTTTATTAAATTGTTTAATAACACCAAGTCGAGATTATCGGCAGACCGTAGCACTGGTTATAGGCTTCAAGTCATGCTGGTGTTGTTTTCTGCAGTATTTCACTTGCAGAAAAGAGTTACAAACAACCTTAGGGCTTAATATTATTAACTAAATAGAGTTTAATTCTTCTACACAGAGGTTTTACTTTGCTTTAATGGAGAAAGGCTATATGGCCTAGAATCTGTAATAGAGTAATTATGGAAGTTACCTACGATCTCACAACCTTTTAACAATACAATAACAGAGTTAAATACTGAAGGTAAAATCCCTCGCGGGATCTCAACAAAATTCTTATCATAAGTAATTGTAAATAGTAGTTTTATTAATGGAGGACTTACGACCCTCTTCATTAAAAAAAACATGCATTTTCAAAGTGTATAAATAAAATAATAAAACCCTAGGATCATAAATGAATCTACACAGTCATACTGTTAACAACTGGCCTCACAACCCTTTTAATTTGTAAACTGAAATAATATCAAGAGAGGCCTCACGGTCGAATCTCTTCGAATGATAGGTTAACTACCAATAATTATGATAGGTTAATTATGATAGGTTAAAAAAACTTGTATGTTTTTAATAATATTAAATACACTACATTACGACTTCACCGTTTAATAAAATTTACAAATCCTGTAATCAAATGGAGGTTTGATATACGAAACAATTTGTAACCTTTATACACAACATCCAATATGTTTAAACACAAGGAGTTATATAAACCCTCACAAGTATCATCAACGATATAACTATTATAATATCAAACCAGTAATGAATTTACAACAGTGGCTTCTTAGCCCAAAAACAAGTATCGACAGTAAGGCTACACGACCTTATCGTGTTACAACAAGCATAAACAATGAAAGAAACAACGAAGTAAGCAATTGTATAAATAGTTGTTATATGAAAACCAAAATACAACCTGGGTATTGCTCACAGATAGCCCTGACGGGCCTTTACAACAATGTAACCATTACATTATCAATTTAATAACAAAAATGTGATTAGAGTGGCTTTCTAAGCCCAAAAACAAAATCAACAGAGTAAAGGCATACGGTCGCATTATTGAGAACTGTAAATAAACTAAAACCACGAATCCCTCACAAGGTTAGACAAGCTGAATATCTGTAGTATATAAATAAAATTTCTAGAATCGAAATAGAGGTACTTTTAACAACTTATCTCTCAAAGGAAAGTGGCATAGTCACAAGACTCCACAGACAATGTTTCATTTACATTCTGAAGTTTTACAAAGTTGGTGAAATAACCAGAGTTACAGTATCAAAAACCCTCATGGGTTCTTACACTATCAAACAAGTTTTAAAACCAAAAAGAATATACAGTGTGACATAGTTGTTTATGACTCCACGAGTAATAAATTACACCCTTACAATATCAAATATCTATTATACCAAAGCGAGTATATCACTTCCATATCGACAAACCAACACTAAGTGGAAAACCCCAATGCCGTGAAAAAACACCATAAGACCCAGTTTGGTTCCACAGAGCTACGCAAGGTAAAGACATGGGTCTTACCAGTTAATAGGGCGCTCCTCGGTCAGTGATCGATACACACCCTCGTCCCAGAGACTAGTTCTGCACACACATGGTTATCGAATGTTAAAATATATTTTCTTTATAAAACTCTGTGTAAAGAATCATTACTGGAAAATCTACTGAAGTATTTTTACCTTCTCAGCGTTATAACTCCAACCAGAGATACCCATTCAACAACTGAAAAAAGCTCACGAACTCCACCAATGCTTTGGGAAAATTGGGATAGGTTCAGATGAAGTCAAGGGCCAAGATTAATGGCCTCTCCTTCTCTATTTACAGACAATGGAATAACAAGGTCGAAAACCCAGAGGCTGAGTGCAAGAATGAAGGTGCAACTAACTTCAAAGAAAAATCCATTGAAAGAATTTACACAACCACCAAAACACATTAAAAACCTAGGGTTGGACCTCTTGTCCTTTACCTGCCAGCTGGAGATTTTATTACGACCACATGGCCTACATATGGATGCTGTCAATTCTTGTCCTTTGCACACTGAATTCGTTGATATGGTTTCAAGATCTTTATCTTTAGTCACATCTGGTGTATAAAAGACCCAAAGTCTATACATAGTGCTTCCCACTTTAAGCTTATAACATAGCTTAACAGGTGAGGGTTATCGTTTCCAAATGTCCAATCGTATGTTATAGTATAGGCTATAATATATTGTGATGAGTTCAAAACTTTACTATTTTGAGAAAATAGATATGAAATAGTATGTTATATAAACTTTGAAACTAAGTAAAGTTTAAGTTGTTTCCCGTAAAGAAATTGGGACCATGATTTTCTCATTGGTAGTTGTATGCCTTAGGATTTGGTTCCTTTTTAGGATGGCCACATCCACCTGCATCAAGGAAAAACAAGTTCATGCATTAGTCGTAAAGACTAAGTAAGACCATGATCGATACCTTTTACGGCTCAAAAGTAAAAGTAAAACTGAAGAAAAAAACATGACAACAATTTCAACGTAGTCTTAAGACAAGTTGCTACCACAAATTAATTTCAACCAGAATGCATGTCGTAAATCGGACATTAGTTCTTCAAATAAAGCATGCTAATGATAAAAAATAACATAGACAGATAGACCTCACACTTTAGATTTAAAGGCTTTATCGTTATGACATGAGAAATTATGAAATATAACATCTCTCTAAATATTTTCTAGAAACTTCTAGAGTTACATGCACTAAATAATTTTTTATTTATTTATGAAATTTAGGTATGTTATAGCTAGATCTGAAATAGCACGATTCGAATTAAATGGTAACATAGAGGAGCATGCCATAAGATTTGCAAAGATTCAATCTGGTTCCTGCAAGACAAAAAAAACATTAGTTCAAAACATAAAATAGGTTAGGAAGGATCATACAAACATTTTTTGGTCTTTTTTGGTTTTTAATATAGTGCAAATATTCGAGTTGGCAAAGTGCTTTGCATCAACTATTGGCCATGATCAAATCTGCCTCACAACAAAGAAACTGAGTAAATTTAGGTTTCTAATATAGTGCAAATATTCGAGTTGGCAAAGTGCTTTGCATCAACTATTGGCCATGATCAAATCTGCCTCACAACAAAGAAATTGAGTAAAATTAAGGAATTAATTGGAATATTTTTCATTATTGGATTGTCTTATATTTTTCAATGTTATATTTTTGTCATAACAACTTGGAAAGATGCACCGGTTGGGCATAAAATAAGAACGAAGCAAATACTACAATTTGAAATTATTACAGAGCAATATGCTTATATTTTTTTGTTGTTGTATTTTTATGATAACATGTGAAGAAGACTTAATGAAGAAACAAGAACCATGCAAACGCTATAGTTTTCCATTGCTGCATAGCAGCATGGTTATACAATACTTCTAGTCATAGTATGTGTATTAACATTACAAGACAAAAATAAGTCATTTACAATGGCATAAGGAAATAGACCAAGCTTTATAAAGTTTAACCAAAATATAAAGAATTTCTAATATATTTTGGAATGCACTAGTTACTAGTACTAAGTACACTGATGAGTGGTAAAATCTTGAAATTGGGATGAACAAAAATCAATCACTTAGCTCAAAGCATATGGAAGAGAGGAAGGATAGCTTAAGTTTTGAGGTAAGATAACATATTTTTCAAGATTTATTAACAAGAAAATGTTTTTTCTATTGGATGAATAGTTCAAAATATCAAGTGAACTGGAATGTGAACAGAGAAAGAGATTTCCATCTAAATCATCTGCTTGTTTTAAAGGATTGATGTTTTGAAGTAGTTCCAAAGGGGGAGGGGTGAAACTGATGTTAATGCAATGTTGGGTTCAAAATAATATTCTATGCCAAGTTGCATACCTGGGGAAGCCTAACCTTTTCATTTCAATTTGTCACCATATGTTCGCGATTGCTCAAGGAATACACGCTTACTTTCAGATGTTCATGGGTTTTTCACAACTTTAGCATCCTTGATTGATGATCCCTACAATAGTAGTTCAGATAATTGAACATTAGTATGAACATATATGGAATCTAGTAGGACTAGTTAATATTTTTGTGAGGGAAGCAAAATGGAACAACAAAATTTTGATTTCAAATTATTGTAGCACTATTTGTTGAGTTGATTTGTGGTACACGAAGAACAACAACAATGCATTTAAAATCATTTGTTGGTTCTATATCAGTATAAAAAACGCAAGTACTATGTGAGCATAAAAACAATGCCTTATGATAGACATAACAATACTGAAGAGCTTACCAATTGCATTAAACAACTATAAAAAAAAATAGGGAATCTTATAACAAAATGGTTGGATGAAGCCTTTACTAACATATTCTGATAATTGTATAAAAAACAATAAAGAAACAAAACAGGGAAATTATTCAGCATCGGATCAAACTGGGAAGACTATATTTGTAAATGCAAGTAAAAAAGTTGAAGTTGAAGTAAGTTAAGTTAAGCTTGATACCCATCTATTCTTTGTTGTGCTTATTAGATATTCAAGGATAGTGACACAATTTGCAAATACTATATCCTATTTACATGAGACAATGCAAGGGATCTGATCAGGAAAAGGGAAAATTTGTAAAGAGCTTAATTTGTGTTTCACAAGCTATAAACGTAGAAGAGAGAAAATTTGTCTTGGCAACCAGGTTTTTCCAGTTCCAGTTTTTTGATCACTGAACACAGTTGGACAATGGAAAATGGTAGGAACTTTGAATTTTTATACATGTTGCAGATCAGAAAGGTAAAATCCATATCATCAAAAGGGTAAAGCAATAATGATCAAATTCAATACCTGATGATGTTTTCCTGTGTATTGTAGAAGTGAAGTAAGGGGTCAGTATTTGAAAACACATGCCCTAGTGCAAGCAAAATGATTAGAAAAATATATTGGCATTTTTTTTAAGGAATGCTAGTTTCGAGTGAGCAAAAGAAAAGGTTGAAAATTTTGAATCGGATGAGGATTCTGCTTACCAGAAACATTGAAAACAATGTGTGAGGGAGTTGTTGCATGGCCATTTTTTTGGATTCAGAACAATACGGAAACCATTCAAATGAAAAATGTCAGAAAATAGTGTGATTGCTCTGTAGTGGCCAGTGTGGACAGAGTGGTTGTGTATGAACGTGGATTGAGCATTGTGTACAAAGTTTATTAGAATATATCTAATCAATATAGCTGTCGAGAAATCTTTGTTTGTGTCTGTACAATGCAGATTTTACTCCAACAATTATATTGTTTAAGCAATTCTTTACATAAAAGGGGTTGAACTGAACCATAGAAGATATGTGGCTTAGTGTTGTTCAGGAATAAACACCATTATAACCTAGGGTCTGGGGTTACCAACATACATCTAAAACTTGCAGACAATCAGCTTTAAAGTACAGAAAGGAAATAGGAAGATATGTTGGACTCACCCGATTATCGACGGTTGATCCAAGCTTTGTCTTCTCCCGCTCTGCTTCTCTCCAAAGCTTTCAGGGATGAACCTCTTTCACCTGCAAAGAGCAAATTCTCCAAGTACAAACTTATAAATGTATTTATAACAGGTTATATAAACAATATATAAAGTGCTTAATCAAATATATTCATCAACCATGATACATGAAAGAGACTCAACACAAAGTTGGAAGAAGAATTCTCTTTATTAACAATCAGTGAATGAGATAAGTGTACAACCCAACGCCTGAAACAAGGTCTCCTCTACAACCAAAGGAATCTAAGTTTTGCTACTCCAAATACTTCTGAAGATATACCACCAACATAACTTTGCTCTCCAAGATTCATTCTATTATTTCCCTCCCCAAGGCCTCTATTTATACTTTGGGAAATAGAGCAGTTTCAAAGGTTGAGGAGGTTGAGACAGTTGAGATGGTTAATGATTAGGGATCAACTAATCTCCATTAATCGTGTTTTATTATTTTTAATGTCGAATGGATGTGTACGTGACTATTGATACTGGCAACCCGTGTATGACACACAAGTTGCTTTAAGGGGAACCCACGTATAGATATGTATGTGGGTTGCAATGGGAATAGTCGCGTACAGTACGTGGGTTGTCAACAAACATAGTCACGTATGTACGTGAGTTTCAGTGGAGATAGTCTCGTACAACAATCAACATATAGAAAGATAAAATGGCAAGCTGGTTGGAGGATAAATGCATCTCATGTCATGCCCATCTATAGTGTTTAGGCAACCTTCAATCCTATAGTGTCCTTTTGTTTACCAACATATGAAGTGTCGGCACTCAAACGGAGAAGTTCCATTTGGGTTGATAACAGATGCCCCATAATGTGTGAGGTCAGAGGGAAGTGATGGACGAAATACATTATAATCATTATCTTTGGAGAACTCAGAAATTCAATGGAGCAGAGGTAGTACTTGAAACAAATACATAATAATGTCATATACAAAGTCATATCTGAGGATGCTATGTTCAAAAATACTGGAACACTAGCTTATTTATCATTTTTGAGTACATCATATAGTACGGGTACTAGACCACGTATATTACAAAGGTGGATCGAAGCCACAATATACAATAATGATGAGTCTTCAAATATCTGGAAGCTGTGTAGATAGGTACAACATAGTCTTGCACAACTTAGTCCATATATAGGAAACTAAGGACTTCATAAACAATCCCAAAGAACCAGTACAATCCAAGCCATGTGAATAGATGTTATTGAAGTCAGACATGGAGTGGATTCAACAGATTGTCAATCAATAGGTGATAATCGACAACTGAAGCAAAGGAATTCACCAATAATGAGAGTGAATCCTGAGGTACAATCGTCAAAACTCTAGGTCTTTGTCGTCAGGAAATGTTGATGCGAAACCATACTGTGATGAGGAAGGTAATAGATCCTCCAACGGATCACAAGAGTGACTAGGAACTGGGTAAAGGAAGGGAGACAAAAGTAATAACAGATACAACAATGATGGAATCAGGATATAGATCAGAAACAGGGTTAAGTCCTTGAACAATGAGCATGACACAGAGATGAACCAAGGCAGCTTTTTAACTTTACAAATAGAACAACTAAACTTATCTGTCATGTAGAAGACATGATCAGATTCCCCAGGTAGAACTGACAGGAGTAGGTGTAAGAAAATCGAAGTAATAGCTTAAATGAAAGTGAACACTGAGACATGGGTATAAAAAAAAACAGAGAGTGCTTTGTTCAAGGATGACATGCTGCCACTAATTGAGAATCAAAAGAAAACTTCTTCCTTACCTTCCCTGTTAAATTTTAACGAGTCCAGGAAAGTCGACTCAGATCACTCTTCATTTTTTGACAAGCTTGAAGAGAAGAGGGAATAATGCTTGATAGTGTCACTGATTCGTGGATTTTACGAGCCCGAACTAGTACATGCTTGATGGTGTTTAATAGTTTAGAGAGTCTGAAAACTCCAAAGAAGACTCCAAGGGGGTGCTTTTTCGTACAATCTAGTCTCTTGAGACCGAAAAAGTATAAAACATACCAAAGAAGAACTCACTTAACTTCCAAAGAAGAAAAGGTACACCTTTTCGTACTTAGTCAAGAAGGTCCAAAAAAGGTTAAATTACCACCTACCCAACGCTCCTTCAAAAGCAACATATAGCCTGAGTTTTACGAGTGTGAAGGAAGGTGAGATCACTCGAAAAGATCCATTTGATTACGAGAAATGGGGCTTACAACAATAAATTTGATGCTTTGTTCTTTAGGGTTTAACGAGCATGACAAAGACATAAAGTACACTCAGAATATTTTTCATGTTTAGGTCCAAAGCACGAAAAAGAGAAAATTACGCTCATACCGGGGGTTCCTTTTCCCTAAGTTTAGTCCCTCAGGTCCGAAAAAGTGATAAACCTATGCCTGAGAATACTCTTTTCAATTCCGAAGAAAAGAGAAGAAAAGAGAGTGTTCCTTTCTCGTATTATCCCACATGGTCCGAGAAAGTGATAACCTACCACCAATGTGGATGCCTATTCACATATTCTTAACGATCCTGAATGGACAAGTTTACTCGGAAGTCAAGTCTATTTTGAGGAGTCATACCTGGGCCTCAAGAAACTCAATATATTTCCCATGAATTTTTAACGAGTTCGAAAAATTCAACTCGCGGCCTCCTTACTATTTTTAATGAGCTCGAAGGAGAGCAGAAAGAATGCTATAAAATGCGAGGAGACGAGTGTCAGAGGCAAGAGAAAATAGTTCCAAGTGCGAGGAACAAACCTATGCATAATTCAAGGAACAAGAGCAAGTTAAAGACACTCGGGGAACGTATCCTCAAGGTAAAGGGTGTCAAGTTGCAAAGGAAAAATGATACAAGGCTTAGCGATGATGAGAACAAAGATGAGGGCTTATACAATGAGCTAAAAGTGTGGAAGCCGACATCAGGCTCATAAGCGTGAGCAGGGCACATGCAAATGCATTTACGGCTTGAACAACAAGACAAGGCCAATAAATAGTTGTGAATCCAACTAAGAATCCTGTCTCCAAGAAACAACAGCATCAAGATCAATTTCAAAAGAAAATATATGATGCATGTCACTTTGGCAGAAACACATGTGGCTTTTCTATCTTCTACAAAAGATGTAGTCAAGGCAGAATCAATGAAAGAGGACTCTATAGTGCCAAGATCTGAGGGTTTATAATCAATAAGATCAACCTTAGAAGGAGAGCAAAAATCAACAAGGGATATAGAGTCTGCAGGAACAAACTCAATATTACAGGAGTTGAAAAATTCAAAAGAAAAATCAAACTCATCAGGATCACTGACTTGTTGTTCAAAGAAAGAGTCAAAAGACTCAACAAGACCATCATAAGAAGAAAGGTCATGATTACTAGGCAAATCAGGGTTATACTTAGGCACAACTGAACCAACATCCAATAGAAGATCATACTGTATCAAAGACTCTAGGAAGACTCCATCTGAAGGAAGGAGATCATCCAAGATAGGACACATGTCTAAACTTTCAAATGGATCAACAGAGTCGAGAGCACGCTCCATAGTCTATATAGGATGACTCACCTTTTCAACTGTTGGGACCAATTCCCGAGAAGGTAAGCATGAAAACAGAGGCTTCTTCTCAGTAGAAATTGAACGCAAAGAACATGAGGCCACATAGCTCACCTGTGGCGGGGTAGTGTCTACAGAAACACTGGGAATTAATAAAGGAAAGACCTAGTCTCTAGTTGGGTTAGGATACGGATCAAGAAAATCCAACTGATCGATAGTGACAATTTCTTCGCCATGATTAAAGTACATCACACGAAAGAATGTTGACACCACAGCTTGCATGGCATAGACATAATCACGTCCAAGGAGCATATTGAAGTCCAAGGGGTCTTCTATCACCATGAAGTCAACTAAGACGGTCTTCCCACCCAAAGTAATAGGTATTTAAGCAAGAATTCCCAAGGCTATATAAGTTCTTCTATCAAAGGCCAGTAATTGACTAGTAGTTGACACAAAGCTGGGAGATCGCATGCCTCACCAAGCACGAGAAGACAAGATACTAACTAAGGCTCCTTCACCAACAATACAACGAGCAATTGTGCATGGTTAAACTTTGACCTTTATCTGGAAAGGTGCATCAGAAGGAAGGCACGACTCAACTAGGCTATCCCAATCGAAGGAAGAAATATGATAGCTTGGTGGGGGTTCATCCGAAGTGAGTTCAGTGCCCCCTTGTTCAGTAAGTTCTAAACTAGCAGTGAAGAAAATGTGACTAGCAGACACTTCACTCTCCAAAGGAAGAGTGGGATTGATTGACAATGGAATCGATTCAACCGCTTCGTGAAAGTCACTCTCTGAAGGGAGAGTGGGATTGACCAAAGATGACATTGGTTCAATCACATCAGGATCACTCTCCGAAAGAAGAGTGGGATCGACCAAATATGAGATTGGTTCAACCACTTCATCAACCAAAGGTTGAGTAGGTTGTTGAGAAACTATAGGTTGTTTAGGAGAAGGAAATTCTTGAGTCTCAGACCACACTCTTTGCACCTCTATGATAGCAGGGCACTGGTGAGTAAGATGATCTCCCTCACATAGCTTACAAGGGAACTTAAGTTTGCACTTCGAACGACCAGTTTTCTCAACAATGTCAACATGACTAGCAGTGGCTAACTGTTTTCTCTTAGCATGACCTGCAGAGGTTGAGAGCTTTCCCCCAGCATGACCACCATAGGATGGGTGACTGGGTCCAACCTGACTAAGAGAGGTTGGTTGTTGAAAGACTTCAAAATGTTCAAAAATGGGATCACCATGAAACCAAACTCTTCGCACCTCCACGATAGAAGGGCATTTATAAGTAAGGTGGTCTCCCTCACAAAGCTTACAAGGAAACTTGGGCTTGTGTTTTGAATGGATAGTCTTTTCAACAGTGTCAACATGACTCGCAATGGGTGACATATTGTCTTCAGCATGAACCACAGAGGCTAAGAGACTTCCCCCAGCATGACCTGCAGAGGCTGAGAGACTAGGTCCAACATGACCTGCAGAGGTTGGATGGGCACCACCAACATGAACAGCGGAGGTTGAATGGTTAGGATCAACATGCTTTGCGGCAGTTGAGTGTGTGCCCCCAGCATGAACCACAAGGGCTGGGTGGATGGATCCAACATGACTTGCAGAGGTTGGATGGAGAGGTTCAACTTGAACATCAAAGGTTGAACAGGTGCCCTCAACATGAAATACATAGGCTGAGTGACTGGATCCAACGTGACCTGGAAAGGTTGGAAGGATCCCACCAGCATGATGAACAAAGGCTGGATGGTGAAGATCAACTTGACTTGCAGAGGTTGAGTGCTTAGATCCAACATGACCTGCAAAGGTTGGATAGGTGCCCCCAGCATGAACTGCAGAGGCTAGGTGGTGAGGTTCAACTTGACTTGTAGAGGTTGAACGGGTGCCCCCTTGCTTATGTGCCTTGTTCATATTCCTTCTTCTTTTACTCCTTTTGGACTGTCGGTTACTAGTATCAGTACTTTCACCGCATGAGGTAGAAAGAGGAGCAGGATCAACTACAGGTGAAGGGGAAACAATGTTTTGATGCCCTTGATATAAGGAGCTTACTGGAGAATAATTGGGATCATTCAGGACGGTTGGAGTGGAAAACAACCACACCGATAGCCCTAGGGTGAATCTAGGTAGATTCAGGGTGGCCATCAAGGGAACACCAACATTCCCCGTGAGAGGAATAGTACAAGGAGTTCCCAGCATGGGGATCTCTTGGTTGGTGTTCAAAGGGGTGTTAACCATAGTTTCAAACTGGGAGACAAAGTCTGAGGTTGACAAGAAACCAAAAGTACAAAGCACACACCTAAAGGCACACTAAGTACAGACAAACCACACAACACTCAATAAAAAACCCTAAATCCAAACAGACAAACAGGTATAATATATGCTTTCTAAAAGAAATTTGATAGACAGTTACTTGGTGTCCCTATAGATGTTCTTAGGCACAAGCGGAGGAATCACCCACCGCCCTCCCACACCTTCTACCGGAATTACCTTCCAAGCCCGTCCAAGGTCAACCGAAAATAGCCTTCCGGTGTACCTGTGTATGAACCCTATATGTCAAGGAGACTAAAGGCTACCTTAACTATATTTACAGTCTGGGGGGATAGTCGCAAGCCTGGTTCGTATGCATGGGTAGGGTAGCAAATCCCAAAACCCTGTCTAAGACAGAATCCCCAGATGCGCAAAAACCTTGGTCTACGCTTTGACAAGGAATCGGAGGGTTATCTCCTCAGTCCAAGCCTCCACGCGGCCTCGTGCTTAACTCCCGTTTGAGAGGAGCTTCCCAGATACAATCAACATAGAAGAGTATTTACCTGGTGATTGGCCAACTACGTCTGAATTTTAACACTTGTGGAGAGTTGAAACTCCCTAATCCACAAGTCTAGCCTAAGCTAGTTGGTGTATGACCCTATAAAATAAAACTTACTAGTAATTTTTAAATTATATCGTTTATTTTAAGGGTTGTTTTTAGTCAGAGGGTAAATGGCGTGAAACTTATGTGTTATTTTGACTCAAAGTTGAAACAAAATGACTACACAAAGAGAACTGAAATGCAAAAAGCAAAAACTATTCTCTTTTTCTTTTTCAAATAGAAACTTGAAAGCCACAAAAGAACAAATTCTTTTTATTTATTTTTTCAAAAATAATGATGTGCAGTGCATTAAATACAAAACTCTAATCTACATGCATATTAAACAAGTATATGTTCTTTTTATTTTTCTTTCATAAATGCAAAAGAAAAAACAGCCTGTCCACTAATGCAAGCAAGTAATGTAAGCAAAGCAAATAGACAACTACTATGCACCTAAATGCACAATTCTTGAGTATGCTTGAAATAACTTTAACTGTATAAAGTAATCAAAATGAAGCAAAGCAGATTCATAAAACCAAAGATAAACCACCTAAGGAAGACTTGGAAAAACCTAGCTTGGGAAGACACAATGAATGGAAATCACTGAAATCGAACAAAGGCAAGTGACAAACCAACCCTATCAAGAGATAAAAAAGAATAAAACCGGTGTCTAGAACCCTGATCACTGATTCAGACAACCAAGACTTAAACCTATTACCCAATAGGCAAATCCACTTCAATTTGCTAACAGACAGACAATCCAAACAATAAGAACTCAAGAGCTTTACAAGAAAGCACAAGGTATGGCTAACAAGGTCATCAAACTCACAGTGCAATGCTCATAAAGAAGGCCACTCAGCAAGACAAAATCTATAAAAGGATAGGGACAAGCAAACCCTAACCCAAAAATTTTGTGCTCAGGCTTGTATGCGACTGTGCTATAGAGCAACCTGCGTACACCGGCCTCTGTATGCGACTGTGTGCAAGAGCAACCCACGTACAGGTATAAAATTTTCAAATAAAAATAAAAATTTTAAAGGTCTTCAAACACCACTCTAAGCATGAACCAAGACAAGACACCACACACTGAATCAAGGAAAAGACTAGGCACTGATCTGCAGAAGATAACCCACAACAGTCTGGGCTCCCCAGCGGAGTCGCCAGTTCTGTTGTTCAGGAATAAACACCCTTATAACCTAGGGTCTGGGGTTACCAACGTACATCTAAAACTTGCAGACAATCAGATTTAAAGTACAAAAAGGAAATAGGAAGATATGTTGGACTCACCCGATTATCGACAGTTGATCCAAGCTTTGTCTTCTCCCGCTCTTCTTTTCTCCAAAGCTTTCAGGGATGCACCTCTTTCACCTGCAAAGAGAAAATTCTCCAAGTACCAACTTATACATGTATATATAACAGGTTAGATAAACAATATATAAAGTGCTTAATCAAATATATTCATCAACCATGATACATGAAAGAGACTCAACACAAAGTTGGAAGAAGAATTCTCTTTATTAACAATTACTGAATGAGATAAGTGTACAACCCAACGCCTGAAACAAGGACTCCTCTGCAACCAAAGGACTCTGAGTTCTGCTGCTCCAAAGACTTCTGAAGATATACCACCAGCATAACTTTGCTCTCCAAGATTCATTCTATTAATGCCCTCCCCAAGGCCTCTATTTATACTTTGGGAAATAGAGCAGTTTCGAAGGTTGAGGAGGTTGAGACAGTTGAGATGGTTAATGATTAGGGCTCAACTAATCTCCATTAATCGTGTTTTATTATTTTTAATATCGAATGTATGTGTACGCGACTATTGATATTGGAAACCTGCGTATGACATGCAAGTTGCTTTAAGGGGAAACCGCGTATAGATCTGTACATGGGTTGCAATGGGAATAGTCGCGTACAGTATGCGGGTTGTCAACAAACATAGTCGTGTATGTACGCGAGTTTCACTGGAGATAGTCGCGTACAACAATCAACATATAGAAAGATAAAATGGAAAGCTGGTTGGAGGATAAATGCATCTCATGTCATGCCCATCTATAGTGTTTAGGAAACCTTCAATCCTATAGTGTCCTTTTGTGTACCAACATATGAAGTGTCGACACTCGGACGGAGAAGTGCCATTTGGGTTGATGACACTTAGAGAAATCTTGTTGAGTAAGGGTTTTTGCAATTGTGTCTAAAGCATTCTTTTTGTAGGTCAAGTTCAGTTCATTGTAATATATGAATACTATGTGTGATGTGAATACAATGTATGGAGCTTTTGTCATGGTATCTACATATCAATGCCTATCACCTAGATTGTATTCCCTATGTAGTCAAAAACTATGCAACGTATGATATTTTAACAATGCAGTGAATGTCCAATGAAAAAAAAACATGTGACTGCAATTTTAGAATTGAAATGAAATACAATAAATGTAGAAAAAGTTGTCTAGTTTTTTATTTCATTACAATAGGCTAATTTCCTTTTCAAATTTTTTGGAAAGAAACAGTGTATGTTGAAAACCAGATCAAAGGGAGTCAACTAACTGCCAACTTTTTGGAGCTTTCCAAATTTGAAATGAATTCAATAAGGAATAACAGATGTATATGGATTTAAAAAACAAGGAATGCATATTTCTTTGTCGTGTTTAAACATATTTTGTATACATCGATCGCTAGTTGCATGTACAATACTATTTATGAACCTGCAATAGAGTGGAGCAGCGCAAGAATAAAACGGATGAAGCTTAAGGTTTTCTTTTTTAAAAGAGGCTATGACTACACAACAAATGTGAAAACTATATGGACCAGTTTTCTGGAAGAGAAGCTGTCAATACCTCTGCAAATAGAAACATAGCAAAAAAACGTTGTTGCTTTGTATTGTTTCAGTTTGAAGGTTTTTTTTTAGTTGTGCTTCATGGCAACTATTGTTCTTGTTTTAATATAAAGTTGGTATAGACGTTGCAAAAATTGACCAAAGTATTGATGCATAAAAGACCAAAAAATAATGAAGAATAATGTAGATAACAATACATATAAACTGAAATGATTTAATGATGGAAGACAGGGGAGTTTCGCTCTCTACTTTAGCAGCACTTTAAACTTCACTTACAGCTCAAGTCAACACTTACAACACTGTAACAACTCGAATGTTACAACTGACAGTATTCGCAAAAATCAAACCAACACCTATAGGATTGTAACAGCTTGGCTGTTACAGCTAACAGTCCTCTTCAGATGGTGTTACAACTAGGTGTTACAGCTAGTTGTTGATAGTCACCTACAGCACAGTAACAACTCGACCGCAACTATCTATTTAGAAACTTTCTGATAACCCCTTCGTTCATAAATTGAAACTAATACTCTGATATAACAATAAAACATGTGAACACAAAATAAAATATGTTTTCTCCAACTGTTACATCAAACTAACATCAAGAAAATAAATCTGAGTTATCTAACTCAAAAACAGAGTAAAGATAGAAAATACACAGTAAAAATATTCAGAGTTTCAACTTTGCATTAATCTCTTCATCTATTTCTCTGTCTGTGTATCAAATAAGGATTACAAGGAAAGTATTTATAGCATTTCAACTAAGTCAGTTATTAACTACTAATTGACCTTTCACATTACAAAAACAGAATTCTCTGCAAATGATTTACAATCTGTTACAATCTAACATAGTGGAAAACTGTGATGCCTCTTCAATAATTTGATTGGCTGGAATAGGTCAATGAATACCTCTTCAAGAAACAATGTAATACTCTGCCCCAATAATTATTTGATGAGTTGTGACAGAGGTTGTAACTGCTTCTTCAGAAATTGATGTGGTGTGTTTCCCCTTTGAAACCTTGACAACATGACAGAATTAAAGCGGTGTGGTCGTGGTTGACTCTTCAGAGTTCTGGAAGTTACAATTATGGGAGGTGATGCCTTTTCAAAACTCTGATGGTTAGCAATCTAAACGATGTTTCCTCTTTAACGTTTCGACGGGCACTTGATCTGGGTGGTGGAGTAATTAACCACTTCCAACATTCTCCCCCTTAATTACTACACTCAAAATACATCAAACACAAGCAACTACAGTTTTTACAAAACAACATTCCAACTATAATGCTTGATGGTCTAAGTTGTAGCAAGGCTTACATCAGTATCAAAATAACTTCACAAATTTGTTCACATTCTTTGTTGGAACATACTAGTGCATCTTTTTTGTTTCTTTCGACTCCAAACTTTGAAATATGTAAACTTTGTTTTATGTTTTATCTTCATCTTTACCTTGATCTCCTTCATCTCTTGCTTCATTCGTGGCTTCAGCCATTTCTTCATCTTGACTTTACATCTTAATAATCTAAACTCCTTTTTCTCAACAATTCCACAATACTTGTTCTCTTCATTTTCAGTTGGTTGTTCAAAATATAATATTTCAGCATCAAGACCATTGCATTCAACCTTTTCAAACCAATCATTAATCATAATTCCAATCGCATCATTCTCAGCTTCGATTTCATCATTACTTGTCTTAGAACGCCAAACTTTATACCAAAAAATACTTTTGATTCTTCATCTTCACTTTCTTCTTTAGCTTCAATGTTTTCTTTGATTCCACAAATCCATTATGATCAACTTCAAATGCAAAACGTTCTTCAATTTTCTTATCATCATTCAAATTTTCAATGTCCTTTATGCCAAGGACTTCAATCCAAATCTTTTCTTCTAAATACTATAACATGGTCATACAAAGATCCCACACGCTATATTTCAATTCACTGAGAGTACTTAGTTCAATGTCATTCTGTAGACACATTAATTGATAATAATGTCCAATTTCTTTAGGACTCATTGACATGGAGATCTTTTCAACTAATCCTTCAACCAATTCATCCTTGGTGCAATTTTCTTCTTTCAAATCAAACTCATCATTTCCAATATCATCTTCAGTGGATTATTCTTCATCTTCGATCGGTTTCTCACCTGCACATTCAAACATTTTGTCAACATTATATAAATGATCACACTATGAACCTTATTGGTTCATTTCATTTTGTTCTTCTCTGAGAACTGTTACTATCTCTTCATTCAAATCTGCCTCTGTTGCTGCAACAAGGTAATCAACTTTCTTCATTTCTGCTTCCACAACAAGACTATCAAAGTTTATCATCGTATATTGGCTTTTCAAGCCATTCTTCCAAAAATTTCAATTGTTCATCAAGAACATCATTCCTTATTTCAGTTGCTCTGTCTACAACAGAACATACAACATTTTGAGTGTTATCATTTTGAAACTCTTTTTCTATCATTGCTTCACAATCACCGAATCATCAACATTTCCAACATCATTATAGATTCCTTTTGCTTGTACTATATCTATTTCATTCGCTGCAACTTCTGTGAATTCTTCAACAATCTTATCAAATTCTTCAACAAAATTAAAATCATCAATATTTTCAAAAAACTCATAAACAGGTTCAAGCACTTCAACACAATGCACTTTATCTTTCTTAGCTTTTGATGTTGCTTCACATACTGTTAATATGGCAGTTTTCATTCTATCATCATGATCATCATTGACCATTACTTCTCCATGGGAAATTTCACAGATACTGGCTACTTTATTAGCACCTTCTTCATCATTGTCATCAGCAACATACATCATTGGAATATTCAAAGAACAAACTGCTACACTGGCTGTTGCTTCACCTTCAATATTTGACTTATAAGCCAAGACTTCATCATTTTCTTTCTTTGTACCTGCACAATCACTAATAAACAAATTATTAGAAAAATTCTTGTTCCTTTTTTCTGTCCTTATATGCACCATTCAATATCTCTGCAAATTATTCTTCAAAAATATCACCAACACTTTTTCTATCATCAAATATACCATTTTCATGAGTGTATTTTTCACATGAAGCTTTATCATCTTCCTTATGTGCACCAAATGGATGAGAGAAACACTCTTCACTTTCTGCAACATAACTACCGTAGTTTATTTCAAGCCCATCTTTGTCTTTGACTTTTACAACATCTTCAATGTTGTCTTCTAGATTCATTGTACCTACATGTCCACAATCATCAGATTCAATACATGATTTAAATATCTTCATGGACATGTCCTTCAAGGAATCTTCATGGACATGTCCTTCAAGGAATCTTCTTGCACAAATACTTCTTTGTTGTCTTCACACTTGAGAAATTTATCATCTTTATCAATATTCTGCATGTTAATCATTCCATCATTTTCATAATTTACTTCAGTGACATCGAAATTTGAAACTACATCAACATCTTTATCAATAGAGATTTCAACTTCTTCAAATTATGTTGTTGTTATACAAGATACAACAACCTCATTTTCACCTTTAGTTTTGACATCATTTTCATCATTTGATATATCAACACAATTGCGAGATTTACAAATAATTTGACTATCTTTTGCTGCTTCCAAAAATTTGTCTGCTGAAATATTAACAGGCCGTGACTTAGCCATATATCTCCCCCTTACATCAAACTTTCTCTTCAAACTTTCCCAGGATTCTCTAGCTGAGTCTACTTCAACAATTACATAAAATATATTATCATCCAGAGCTTGCTGGATGTAGTATAAGGCAAATGCATCCTTTGCCTCATCCTGGAGTTTCTTAACTCCATCCTCAACAAAAATCCATAAACCTCTAGTATGCAAGAAATTTTTCATATTAATTAACCAACATTCATAAGTTATACCTGAAAAATATGGCGATGGATAATAGATGTTGCTCCATGCATCCTCTATCTTTTCTTGAACTTCCTCTGCTTCAACAGGTTCCTTGATGGATTCTCCTAATATCTTTGCTATGGAAAAACCAACTTCTTTTGCATTAAAAATATTATTCTTCATCTCTTTAATCCTTCTACTTTTCCCCATGTCTCTATCTTCAAATAAATACTTGCATAGAATTTAAATTTCTTTTGGATATGGCCTCCCGATCCTCTTTCACGCATAATGGTTTCAATTGAAACCAAGCAAACTTCCAAAACAATGGAATTCAAACTGCTCTACCATTAAACTATATGGGAGCTATCAACCAAGAAGAATGTCTTCCTTTCAATTGATCAACCTCTATATGAGGGAATACACATAGATTCAACTTCATCCACGGACTACAACAATTTCTTCTCTTTACACAAGCCATGACCAAGATTGAACATTTTAACCAACATATGGATGACACAAGAGACACTTGATTCAGACTTCAACTACTAAATGATGACTCAACCTTTATTTGAGGGAGCACATGAGCTCTTACCAACACGGAGTTGAACATGCAAACTGAACTTACTTCTGCTCTTTCTTCGTAGCAGGAAGAGGGCGTTGGAGTAAGACTCAACAACAAGATCTCCAAACAAAACACAAATAGTTCAACATACAATCACACAGCTCATTCATGAAGTGAGCACAGAACCAACGAACAGAAATCAGAAACACTCAACTCTGATACCAACTGAGGGAAGGAAGGGGAGTGTTTCTCTCTGCTTAAGCAACACTTTAAACTTCACTTACAACTCAAATCAACACTTACAGCACTGTAACAGCTCCGATGTTACAGCTGACAGTCTTCACAAAAATCAAACCAACACCTACAGGACTGTAACAACTTGGTTGTTACAGCTAACAGTACTCTCCAGATGTTGTTGCAGCTAGCTGTTATAGCTAACAACAATCTATATGATTGTTACAGTTGACAGTCACCTACAACACAATAACAACTCAATCACAATTGTCTATTTATAAACTTTCTGATAACCCCTGCGTTCATAAATTGAAACTAATACTCTGATATAGAAATAAAACATGTTAACACAAAATAAACTCTGTTTTCTCCAACTGCTACAACAAACTAACATCAAGAAAAATAAATCTAAGTTATCTAACTCAAAAACTGACGCAAAGATGGAAAATACACAGTAAAAATATTCAGAGTTTCAACTCTGTGTTAATCTCTTCTGTTAGGATTATAATGAGCAATACAATATAATAATGAGTGAGAAATAAACATTATCATAAGCAACCACATATAGACACACAATATACCCTGGAAACCCCATGCGGGGAAAATCAGCACCAATGAAGATCTTCATTACATGGCCAAAACCGGCCATCCGAGCCAAACGAGCTAGTCACCGTTCACCTCCAGGCCACTTTACAATGGAGCCTCCTCAAGCCTTATAAAGGCTTAATCACATGCAATACCATGGGACAATACCATGGGCTACAACAAACCATGTGCCCAAACCATGTGCTAGACCTAAACCAACTTTGACTCAATCCCGAGTCAAGGTTAACCCTAAAATCTTCATCTATTTCTCTGTTTGTGTATCAAATAAGGATTACAAGGCAAGTATTTATAGCATTTCAACTAAGTTGATCATTAACTACTAATTGACCTTTCACATTACAAAAACAGAATTCTCTGCAAATGATTTACAGTCTGTTACAATCTGACATAGTGGGAAACTGTGATGTCTCTTCAGTAATTTGATCGGCTGGAACGGGTCAGTGAATACCTCTTAAAAAAACAATGTAATACTCTGCCACAATAATTATTTGATGAGCTGTGACAGAGGCTGTATCTGCTTCTTCAAAAATCGATGTGGTGTGTTGCCCCTTTGAAACCTTGACAACATGACATAATTAAAGCGGTGTGGTGGTGGTTGACTCTTCAGAGTTCTGGATGTTACAATTCTGGGCGGTGATACCTTTTCAAAAATTCAGCGGTCAGCAATCTAAATGGTGTTTCCTCTTCGGCGTTTCAGCGGGCACTTGATCTGGGCGATGGAGCAATTAACCACTTCCAACATTTAAAGAATTGTCCAACACTTGTTAGAGACATGTCGAGTAGTTCGATGGATCACCTTATGTCCCAGGAATATACATGTATAAGAAATAATAACCTACAACTTTATATATAATCAAGTATGATATGTAACCCAATTGACATAACAACTAATCAATAGCAGAGTAAGCTATGTATAACATCATGTGAAGTAATTGCATTGATATAATGAATCCCAATGCTTAGAGCATATAGAGAGATACTAAGTCCATTGAATAGAACAAAAGATTATTCTATTTGATTACAATATATAAGATATATTGTGTGATTGACAATACATGATATAAGTATAATCGATATGATGGGAACAATACTAGCATGACAATAAGAAAAAGAAAGAGCGTTGCCATAACATATCTATACCATGACAAAAATGTGAGCAATAGCTAATATTTTCAATGTTGTACAACATTCTTGAACAAGTACAGTGGAGGAATGTCAGTTGCTGGTTGTTCTTCCATTTATCAAATGGACTCTAATTACATCTGCATTATGTGCATCTTTCCAGTGAATGTTGCCTTAATCCCTTTTCTTTTAAGGGGATCACTATTCATATCTTGGTCATAGAATAAAAGAAGGCCATTGTAAAGAGCTTGTGAAGTGTATGTTTTTCTTGTTCCTACACTCCCTATTATGAAAAAATGCAATGGTGTATTTGGGCTGTTTTTTTTCCTCATTATAACCTCTTTCGTTATTGATTGTTTCTCTTTGTTTTGTTTTTTTCTTATTTCATAGTATTCATTCCTATTAAGCAAGAATGACTTTTGAATGACAATGCTATTAACAGGTTCTTGTATATGTTGGAAACTCAATCGGTGAAAAAGATCACTTTGGATATCATAAGGCTCTATTGTGCTGTTACTTTTTTCTAGTTTCATACGTGTTTCGTTGGGCGATGTTTGGCTATCCATGGAAGAAATTGTTTTATATGTATTCTTCATTCCCCCCCATCTTGTTTCTAGATTGGATACAAAGTGTTGCTCAATTTCTTCAATCTTCTTTTTCTGCGACATATATTCTTCAAACAATGTTTGAGAAATGTCTTTAAGTGTGTTTTCACTATTCCTATGAGGAATATATAGCACCATTTTTTTCTCTTGCAGATTTTTATGGGTAATTTTCTTTGGTGTATCGAATTAAATGTATTACATGTGGTTTTATTTTTCTTTTGATAGTTGAACTGGTGAATGAATATGAAGACACATATTCAGCTAAGAAAACACTTTCTAGCTTAATTGGTCGTGCAATGTATTTATCCCTTATCGATGCACAATCAATGTTTTCAAAGTCATCATCCTCTAATTGTAGTAGCTTTGGTTATTTTGAACATATATTTGCTGCTTTTCTGGAGCAGTGTTTATGAAAATTGTTTTTCTTGATGTTGTATGAAATGGAAAAGATAGTATAATATGCACTTCTTGTCCAGAAGATAGTTGTTGCATATTTAGTAGAGCGCTCCCCAACTTGTGAACTGTTTCGATTTCTCCAGTTTTTTCTAGGAAACATTGCTCTCTTATTTTTTTGAAAGCATTGGTCACTATTAATATGATCCCATGCCTTTTCATGTTCCAAGATTTCCTTTGTTTCTATAGCAAAGGATCCCCCAAATCCAGTGATATTTTTGTTTGCGTCCATACTCTATACAATAATCCATTTAATAGTTCAAGGAGGAGGATGCCAAATGGACCTATTTTTTTCCTGGTGGATTAGTCCCAACTTGTTGGCTTCCTATATCTACAACATGCCAATATATTTTTCTTGATGAAGACATCCCATGACAACCCATAACAATTTAGCTCCACTAGCACCAATATTTTAATAAGAGAAATATAATATAAACAATGTTGAACCTTTTCTCTCCATTTTCTTACACATGTAGACATCATAATGAGGCTTCTCCATAGGAAATAGGGTTGGTTTAAAAAGATAATAAAGAAATATGTTTTTGTATGAAGAAAATTATCTCCTTTCATGGGTTGACGATGGATTCTCTAGGAGCTCCCTTGGTCCAATCAAGGGGCTATGCCTCAATACTAAAGAACCATTTCTAAGCATCTTTCTCCACACATTATTTTTAAATCATTGTTCACTAATTCATGATAGGATATAGCTAATGCAATGGATTCCTATGATATCATAACAATCAATTCCTTCACAAGTGTGCTTGATCCATCGAAGGTTTCAACAAATTCCATTGTGATACCCTCATTACACCTCACAACCATTCAATGAATACAAGCCATTCTACCCATCTCAATATTTCTTTCACTTTTTGGCGTGCTTCCAATAGCTTAGTAGTTTCGGTTCATGGAAATTAGCATTACCTTCCATAGTTGTAACTTACATCTCTAGTGCACAAGGAAGAGGCATATATTCAAGTTAACACACTAGACTGATATACAATGTCAGGGGTTTCAACTGGGCTATGATATGGATGATAAGTTACGGTACAATTAGAATTGTATGAAGGGATGGACAAATTGAATGGTAAGAATACATGATAAGTAATGATAATAGGTAATGAAGTACCCGCCACTAATTTTATATATCCATGATTGTAATAATATGGTGTGAATTAGTGGCATGACTTCCACTCATCCGCATCCCATCATATACATAAAAATGAAAAATGATGGATAGATAAGGATGAATTAAATATCCATGATATTTTTGGTATAATAATGTTTTTAGGAAGGGCACAGAATAACATGGTTAGCTAACCAAAAAAGGTGTTTTGATAATATGTGTAGTAAGGAATAAGAGAAGAGTAAATAAAAGAGTAGAATTTGCAAAAATACTCCAAGATAATTGAATAACTTAAAAGGAAACCAAGAAATTACATATTCTTTTACCTATGTTTCACTTGTAGGATCGATTTTGCCTATAGCTTTGTATGCTACCGATGTTTTGGATAATCAATGACTTTATTTACACTTGGATTTATGTATAAATTGTACCTTAGGTTGACATAAAGTATTTATGTCGCTTTAGTTTAGAGAATTTACAGCAAAAGGTTAATCTTGTAGCCTGCCAATATGATAGAATCGAGTCTTGAAGTGATTTTTCAAACATTGAAAAATGGAAACCTGTGTTTGGGCTTCATATGAAAATGCCATCATATAATCCTATAGAAAATTTTACAACAGATTGTGTAGCAAAGCATTTTATTGTAGCAAAAACATAAGGAAATCCTATAGCAAGACAATTTCTATAACATATTTTTTTAGAGAATAAAACTGTAGAATGGTAGTAATTTGAAAAAGTTGGAATAGACTAAATCATATCATAAATCATTATTTTTTATATTTGCATTTGTTTTTCTTTTTTCAAACCTTTCTTTTTAGCAAGTTAGTTTTATACTAGGCTTGTTTAACTACGCCTCAAGGAGGTTTAGAAGGTAATAAATTCCACAAACAACAAAGAAAAGGCTCATTAGGAGAATCTTGAGGTCTAAAATGGGCCTCGTAAGGGAAAAATAAAATAATAGTTATAATAATAACATAAAAGTTCTAAACCTTGGAGGGGAAAAAGAAAAAATAGTTTTTTTCTTATCGTATTTTTGGCATATCACTTATCGATTCACCCAAATTTCGAGTTTGGAGACTCCTTGGATGCGGAATCAAATTCTGCATCCAAGCCATTCCCACAGTGCATACTTCTGGGGTACCCACGACACCCAAAAATGAAAATTTCAATAAAAAAACGTATTTAAATACGTTTTTTTATTGAAATTTCATTTTTGGATATCGTGGGTACCCCAGTAGTATGCACTGTGGGTACGGGTTGGATGCATAATTTAATTCTGCATCCAACGAGTCCCCAAACTCGAAATTTGGGTGAACCAATAAGGAGATATGCCAAAAATACGACAAGGAAAAAGTAGTTTTTTTCCCTCCATTTTTTTTACAAATTCTACCCTTGTAATTGACATCATCAACTTGAATCCTATTGGTTCTTATAAAGTGAATTTTAATGGTACAAATTTTTTTTATGCCCATTTTTTACCTCAAAACTCCCCTAATGTACGTTAACCTAAAAACATGACACACTTGACAATAATGAAGACAAACAACAATCCCTAGCTAGAAACAGTGAATCTTCCAATAGAGGAATTGAAAGTGGAAAAGCATATGTCACATACCTTGGAAAGGGCTTTGGAAAATTGCAACACCTTGGAGAGAAATTTCAAAATTTACCTTGCAATTGCCTAAAAATCCAACAAAGCTTCGAATTGAATTGCAATTTGACGCCATGGATCACATATTTATGGATGCATAGATTAGGGTTAAAAATTAGGGATCAATTTTTTTTTTTTCATTTCCCTTCACTCAGGTGTCAAAACAATTCCAATTTCCCTCCACTCTGTTGTGAAACAATTCCAATTTCCCTCCACTCTGGTGTGAAACGAAAACAAGATTGATACATATTTCCATCCATAATGCTCTATGGTATTCCATCCATCCATCGAGGGCAAATTTTCCTCTTTTTTGTCGTTGAACCAAATCCAAAACAATTTCCGTCCATTAGAATTCAGCCCTCTATTCTTACATTTATCGGTTGTGGAAAAAGAATTGGATTTTGGTGGTTGAAACAAAAATCCGATTGAATTTATGTTCAAAAGATTGAGGTACATTATTCTGTGAAATAGTTTGTGGTTCACTATTCGTTCTTCCTTCTCTGTTGAAATCAAAACTTCCAACATTTTTGGCATATTTCCGTTCATCGTAAAAACACATTTTAACCTATTTGTCACATAAAATATTTTCCCTCTATTTTATTCTAACCATATTAATTTTTTTAATTAAAAATAATTATAATATGAATTAAATTATGTTACCATTACATCATTTATCATTTATTATGTATGTACACTAATTTATGTTTTTCATTATTACTTTCAAACCTTAGTCACTAACTCTACATTAACCCAACACATTAATCAAGAATCATTAATGACAAAATTTAGATTAAACTGATCTGATATGGAAAATTTCAATGATTTTTTAATGTGACGTGGCTTTTTTTTCTTTCCTTAGGAGTCTCTTTTTAAATCTCAAAAAGACTCTAATTCCACCATCAAGTACAAGTATCCATTGCTAAGGATTAACGACCTCATTGATTAGTTGATTAGTTGATAGAGGAAAAGGTATTCTCGAAGATCGATTTAAGATTTGGGTATCACCAAGTGCACACAAAGCATGAAGACATCAATAAAATTGCCTTCGGGACTAGGTATGGGCACTCTGAATACACAGTGGTGCCCTTTGGGTTAACAAATGCCTCAACCACTTTCATGTGTTTGATGAATGGTGTATTCAAAGAGTTCTTGGATAAATTCATCATAGTCTTTTTGGATTACATTTTGGTTTATTCCAAATCTTAAGAAGAGCATGAGGAGCATCTCAAGATTACTTAACAGATTGTAAGAGAGAATCAATTGTATGTTAAGCTTAGCAAGCGTTCTTTCTATCATAAACAGTTTTTGTATTTGGGTCACATCATCTATGAGGAGGGTGTAGAAGTGGACCCTGCTAAGATAGAAGTTATTCAAGAATGGCCTACTCCTAAAAAATGTAACAGAGGTAAGATCATTTATCGGTATGGCAAGTTATTATAGAAGATTCATTGAATATTTTTTCTCATATTGCAATTTTGATTACATCCTTACAGGAGAAGGATGTGAAGTTCATCTAGAATCAAAAGTGTGAAGATAGTTTCAGACTCTTGAAGGAGTTTCTCACGTGTGCTCTAGTATTAAATATTTTGGATCTATGGAAAGTAGTATGCGGTATGTACAAATGCATCTTTGGAAGGACTCAATGGAGTTTTGATGCAAGATGAGCATGTGATTAACTATGAATCACGGAAGCTGAAGAAACATGGAAAGAACTATGCTACCCATGATTATAGTTCATGCAATTTAGATGTGGAGGCATTACCTACTGGGATTCAAGTTTGGGTTAAAAAAATTCATCACGGTTTAAAGTACTTGTTTGATAATTAGCCTAATCTAAATGTCAAACAAACCAAGTGGATTGAATTCCTGAGTGAGTTCCATTTTACATAAAGTATATTAAAGGTAAAGAGAACAGAGTGGTTGATGCACTTAGCAGAAGAAAGTTAATGCAAGTTTCATCCATCAATGACTAGAAGTCAGATTTGAATATCAGGTTGCATGGGGCATTGAAGGTAGATACCCATTATCTACAAGTTGAAGCAACATTGCAATCATGTAGTGTTAACCCAAAAAATCTCCTGATTAGCTCTACATGACCTACACCACACAAAGACATCTATTTCACTACCCTCATTGACCCCCACACCCTTATAAAGGCTCAAAGACACCAAAAAGGGCTTAAAAACCCATAAAAGAGCCTAAATAGCTCTCAAAAGGGCTAAAACCTCCAAAACGGGGCTAAAACCTCCAAAACGGGGCTAAAACCCCTAAAAGGAGCTTAAAAACCCTAAAGGAGCTAAAGAAAAGCTGAAAAGGGGCTAAAGCCTTGACCAATGGCTTAAAACCCTAAAAACTCAGAAAAAGCTATATATACAAGGGTGGGGGTCACTCTCAAAACATTCCTCACTTTCCTACCGTTACTCTGTCCATGTGAGTGCCTTGAGACCCATCCCTCTCAAGCCATTCACCCCTCTTGCTCACTTTCTCCATTAGCCAAATCCCATTCCATAGAGAGGTAGCTTCCTGTTAGGGCATGGTGGCCCATTTCATCAAAACCAGAAGGTATAATGTGTGTTTCTTATTAGTAGCTTAGTTTTGTAGATTGTTTTATTTGCAAGTGTTTTTGCTCACACGGTTTCACAGGTTCTCCATTAACATTGTGCTGCAGGTTTTGCTTGTTTCACTAACCCTTTCCTACAGGTTTTCTCTTCCATCCACAGAGACCCTATCATTCCGTCCTATAGATGAAAGGTAGTCGTTTATGCACGTAGCTAGGGCAAAATCCCTACTACATGTAGTATGCCATTAAAGTTTTCTAAGTATTCATTGGCTGAAAATGGAATTCTTCAATCCAAGCAGAATTTACGTGCCAGTTGAAAGTGACATGAAGAAAATTATATTACAAGAGATGCATTAAATGTTCCTTATGCAGGTCACCCTAGTTACTATAGGACTTTAATAGCGGCTAATAAATAGTTTTATTGGCAAGGTATGAAGAATGGAATATCCAGGTACATTGCTCAGTGTTTGGAATGTCAAAGGGTGAAACCAGAGCACAAGCATCCTACTAGTCTACTCCATCCATTGCATGTACCAAAATGGAAGTGGGATGTAGTGACCATTGATTTTATTACCAAGTTGTCAAGGAAACTGGAGCAACATGATTCTATTATGGTGGTGGTTGAAAAGTTAACAAAGTCATTTAAAATTAACCTTTAAAGCAATTAAGATTGCAGAAATATACATGAAGAAAATTGCCATGCTACATGGTATTCTAAGGCAATAGTTTCAGATCGGGATCCAAAGTTCACTTCAAAATTTTGGAAGGGTTTTTTTCAGAGAATTTGGAAGTAAATTAAACCTCTTTACATCATATCATTCATAGTCATATGGATACACTAAGCGGGTGAATCAAATCATAGAGGGCTTAAGTAAGAGGCCAAAATTGTTGGTTGGAAGGATGCGTAGAGAAGGCTGAGAAGAAGAAAAAAACGTTGAACGTGGTGTGCAAGGCACACAAGAGAATCGTCAATGCAAGGGCATGAGAAGAACGAACATAGAATGAAATACCTGGAGAAGACGTGGAACATAATGCGTGTGACAGAGAATCACAAAGAATGACTTATTTTGTTGCACATAATGTGTTGAAGCACAATGCAAAAGTGGAGTTTTGTTGGGAACAAGGTTTTGAACGCACAGTGTGCATAAGTTTAAGTGCAGTGTGCAATAGCCTAAGACGTGAAGCTAAGAACACTGAGGTATTTTTCAATTGGAATCATTGGTGGACGAAGAAACTATGTCCATAACTAGAGCGATGTATCCAATTTGATTTATATGTAGTGGTAGTTGGATGGTTGGGAAGCTTGAGAGCCAAACCTGATCTGCAAGCCTTTCATTGTTGAACTCCTAATTTATTTTTTTTGCCTTTAGTTGCACCAGTGAAATGGAAAATGGTGCATGAAATTAACTTTGTGTATTTCTAAGCACAAAGGAGAGTGACGGTTATCACTATTGTGCTAGTAGAATGAAGCTAATGGAATGAATTGCATAGTTTGACATGGATTTGGTACTAAGCCAGTAAATGCTGATTGTCAAGTGAGGAATCCTGAGAATCTTGGGGCTGGTTCAAAAGTCTTGTGGTGAATGCACGAGTCTCAACTCGAAGGTGGATTTTTTATGAGAGATTTATGAGCAGAACTACCTACAATTAGATGGAGCGTGGATACCACAAAGTCAATTGCTAGAGATTTTGACTTCAGATAAGTGCATGAAACTTTATGTTAATTATAAAATAAATAATATATTTTGTGGTGACAGAGAAAATGTGTTTGTTGTTCATGAATGTATGTGTATTTCTTGAATGACAAATTGTTGGGAAAATTATGAGTCTCATTAACAAATTAATTATATGCATGGTTCGTGATGCTTGTTAAGAATGAATTTAAGCGACGGATGCCTTAATTGGACATTGGCAGAGAATCCCATAGGTTCCAAAGGCCGATATTGTTTTCCGTTTGAATGAATTATTCCTTAGTTGGATATTGGTAGCCTAGCCAATAGGCTCCAAATGATGTAATTGATTTTTTGTATGAAGGAATGGGTTAAGTATGTAATTCATTCTAGTTTCATAGCTTTTTAAGTAAAATCTAAATGGTTTGATAAATAAATGGTTAAATGACTTTCTTGCGGAGATGGTTTACAAGCTATTTCTTTGGACTTGAATGTTCCCTATAGGGTAATAAAGGAGTTGGTTCCTTAGTTATCTAGTGAATACATTTTTTTTGTAAAAGGTTGTTAATCCTATTGAAGGAAATCTCTACTTGATGTTTTCCAAGTCCATTAAATTGCTTATAACTTTAACGGTTCGTTAAAGGTTATGAATGAATTGCTTGGTTGATTTTCTATCCTTAACCTTGTTCTTCATCTTGTCAAAACATTACAGGCTTTGTAAAGATGCCTTCTGAAAGCTTCTCGAAGGACCAATGCAATGGTTTTACTCATTCAACGGAATTGAGATGGTTTTGTAAAGTTTGTGGTCACATTCTGATGCTCGACTTCCGACTTTCGAGTCAAAAGTGAAATCGTTTTGGTTTAAGTGTTATCCAAAGTTCCAATGTCGAGATGACAGAGCCATTTAGAGTGGTCTTGTGAAGTTGTGACTTTGTTCCTTCATTTGATCTTTTCGTTGTGCCGACATTGAGATTGACAAGTTGGGTGGGGTTTTGCCTAGATTGTTCGGTGTATGACAACTCCTGAATTCCGACATGCCGACGTCAGGAATCGAAATTCGGGAGTGGTCATTATGTTACGATATGTTTTGACATTGTCGAATTTCAACTGGTGATGTTGACAAGGTCACCGAATTGGTAGCGTAATGCTGATATTGGTAGAATAGATTCATGATGACAGAATAAATTCATTGGTTTGTTATCTTTTATTATTTAAATGTTTGTTTAATTACTAAGGCCTTTTAGCTTGTAAATGTTAGGATTATTAATCCTCCCTTGTCCAATTTGGTCATATGTCTAAATCAGGAGTCATGTCTAAATCGGGAGTCCTTCCAATCTGTTTTTAGTCACTAGCACCATTGGGTCCACTTGGCCTAATTGGGGCACATGTTCTAGTTACTAAAGTGTGGGGAACAGTAATTGAGGCCTACTGCCACTGATTGCACTTGCATGCATCCATTTAGGATCCTCCTAGATCAATCCCTACAAATTAGGAGCAACTGGGAGTCAAGCTCAGTTAGGAGTCAGTTATATTCAGTTCTAATCCCTTACATTCAGTTCTACTCAGTTAGCGCTAGGATTGCATGGCTGCATGCAGGTCAGGCGCATTTACTCACCTACCTCAGTCAATTAGACTAGTTAACACTGAATTCGAGACTTGAGTTGTGATTTAGAACTCTGATGAACTCCGATAATGATTTAGACAAGGTCATTTAACCATTCAGTCAAGTAGAGTCTAATCAATTCGAATTTCCTCACATGGATTCGAATTGCATGTCAATATTTAGCCATTGTACTTCATTGTGATTATTATCTAATTACTTTTTTTTATTAATGAAAGCATTCATAGTTGCAAGCCATTTTTGCACTGTTTCATTCTTCAATTGCTGAGTAAATTGTGTGATCTATCTTGTGAGTTGTGTGTTGGTCCACAGATCTATGTGCTCAATTTTATAGTAAATTATATTACACTTACGCAGTAGTGAGCTGATATGGTCTCATTGTAATTTATTTTAATATTTTCAATTTATAATTTGGTAGTTAAGTTTAGCTGTAGAGCATTTGAAGTGCTCTATGGGTGTTCTTAGCTACAAATTTTTATCTGGGTAGTTGTGTAGCGTCAAGTTACGTTACATAGATGACTTAATCATTTTCCTAAAGAGTGTAAATAATTTTTATTATTTTTAATAATTTTAATGTTTTAACTATATTAGAAGTTTATTTATATATTTGTAATTACAATATTATTATTTTAATGTTAATTTTTTTAAGATTAGTAAATTAAGAAACATTTTAATAAAACTTATTGCAATAATGATAATTATTATTGGGGTGTTAGGTGTTGGGCGAGGGAGGGGAGACGAGGATTGAGGGGGTCATCATTGATTCCAAAGGATCTCAAACAATCAACCCTTTGCTTGGAGTCTAGGAATGACAACAAATAACCAAGTGTGGGCCTCTGCTCTTCTCTTGGCAATGGAGGAAAATCAAACAACAATAAGAATCTATTAGTTTTGGGGGATTTTTCTATCCTTGTCCGACATATGATCAATTATATTTATAATCCTAAAGACATCATTCTCACTATAATCATTACTAGGATTCGAACGGGAAGCCAAATCTTTGGTGAAATCTAGTTTTTCCACATCCTTTAGTTGCTAAACCAATTAGGAAATAGACTAGTTAGCCAAGCAATAAGGTTAGTGCAGGGGAGATTATGCAAAAATGGGGTGATCATTCCTTATCACATCCCCTAAGTATCATTTGGTTTCCTTTCATGTCATCCTATGCAATGGTGAAGCCATGACAAGTTCACATTAACTCCAATTAATGGAGGATGGGGTGATCCCTTAATAGGCACCCTATCCTCACACATACCATAGCTTGGAGGCTCAAATTTCATTGGAATGCATGGATCTCTCCTACGTTGGCACATTTTTCATTTGGGAAGTATAGAGAACTCGACTCTGGTCTAGTTTTGGGGGTGGAATTTTATAGCCATGGTGGATTATCTCTAGGATTAATCTCTATGGGTTAGGTAGTAATCTCTTGGTATACTTATTGTGGTTTTTCATTGTTGTTATACTATATGTGGTTGGTTTGGTTTGGGAATTTGGCTTCTCAATCACCCAATGACTCCCTATCTCTTGGTGTAATTTGGGGGGAATTATGTTGTTTGTCTCATTTATCACGTTTTTTCTCTCCTTCGTTCATTGGATTCATACCTCTCCCTCTCTTCGATATGAGTCTTCAAAGCAGTTTCAACAGTTATTCAACTTGGTTTTTAATTTATCCAATCTTAGAGACTCTCTCATGGGTATCTTGATTTGGTTTTTCTCTTTCCTCTTGAGAACATAAGCCTACTTTGGTTTAACATTTCAGTGGACAAATCCCACCTCCTACCCAATCTTGAGTTGTGATTATGTGCTAAACTATGTCCCTCTTATTAATTAATATGGATAATTGTAACACAGCATGTTAGTAAATATTCAAGAACTTCGTTGATTCCTCTACATGCCTAAGGATATCATCAATGGGAACCAAACTTCAATCTTTCAAATTTCCACTAAATCCCATAATCATCAACATGTCTCTCAAAATTCCATAATCGTGAACTTCTTGCTTCAACAACAATAACAACAACAAATCCGAGACTTGGAGGAGAAACGCGTGGATTTGGAATCCACAATCTTAGCTCTCAGCAAAGGCTTAGCTTTTACATCAATCAACACGAATGCCTCAATTGAATCTCATCCACTGAAGTTTAGAGAAGAAGAAATGGTCAACCAACTTTGAGAAGTAATGGACATGGACATACAAGAATCTCTCCTCTCAAATCAAGCCTAAGATGGTGCTCTAAATAAATGTTTGTTTCCTTAATTTCATATAATATCTCACCTAGTGCAGATGCTACATTTTTTGGGGAGTCTTTTTCAAGATATATTCTACTAGCAAGCTTGCTATAGTATGTAAAACAAATAAGGCTTATAAATTTATTTTTCCAATAATAATAGAAAACACTTTTTGAACTCCTAAAATATTATTCATTTTGTATTAACTCGCTATATGACTAAGCTACAAATTCTTTTAATACAATTTTAAAGCATTTACGTTTAAAAAATATAATATTAACTATTATTATATTAATATTCTATTTTTTTTTTAAATTTTATTACTTAGAATAATTTTAGTTTATAAAATGATAAAGAATCATTTTATATAAAATCTATTTTTAATGTGTGATACTCTATTTCATCTCATTTTGAATTTTTAACTTTATAATCCTAGAAAGTGGTATCCGTAATTGTTACATTTACTTATATATTCACATTTTTTATGAGATTAATTAAAAATAATAATTAATATTGCATTTTCTAATTTGAAATTATTAAATAATATTTATTTAAAAAAATCATATTCTTAATTGTTAGATTTACTTATATCTTCACACTTTTATGAGATTAATTAAAAATAGTAATTAATATTACATTTTCTAATTTGAAATTATTAAATAATGTTTATTTAAAAATAAACATATTCTTAATTGTTATGTTTACTTATATATTCACACTTTTATAAGATTGATTAAAAACAGTTATATATTCACACTTTTATAAGATTGATTAAAAATAGTAATAATATTGCATTTTCTAATTTGAAATTATTAAATAATGTTTATTATATATATATATATATATATATATTTCTTTGCCTTTTAAAGAGTGACACCAATGTATTTAGTAGCATATATGATTTAACCATCAATTTTTTAAGGCTATTTCTTATTATTAAATTATAAATTATTTAAGAGTAATTAGGTGGATATATGTATATATTTTAGAATTTTGGGGTGGACTGTCATCTATGCTTTTTCATCTATGGACAAGAATGAAACAAGTGTACATCCAGATTGATCCTACCAGCCTTGTCCAAAATTCATAATTAACAATTTCAAAAAAATAAAAATTAACTTAGTTAACATGTGATAAGAACATTTCATGATAGTTGGAAAAATTAAACTTAAACTTAAACTATTCAATTATTAGATATAACTATTTGATTATTAGATACACCTATGAACTTAATTCCATTGATGATACAACTAATAGCTTAGCCTCAACTCCAATAATGACTTTTACTTGATTTGTCATTCATAATATATTACTTTCTAAATTAACTATTAGATACAACTATTAGTTTAACTCCAACTATTATACAACTATTAGCTCAACTTCAAATCTAATCACAGTTATATTGGATAACTATTAACTTAAACTATTAAATACAACTATTAGCCTAACTCCAATGATTTTAGAATTATTAGCTTCACTTTAAATCTAATCACACTTATATTGGATAAATATTATATTAACTATTAGATATATATTAGGTTAACTCAAATAGTGATACAACTATTAAATCAAATTTAGATGAGTGTGGCAATTAAAAGGTCAAACTTCATTGCACTGAAACCATGCACATAGGTTAGATAATGTAGGCAAGAGCTATCCATTGAGTTGCACAGCATTTAATGCGGTTGTAGCAAGCTTGATGATTCGTTGGATCTTGAGCTACTCAAGATCCAACTGTCGTCAAGCCTGCTGCAGTAGCATTAAATGCTTTGCAACTCAATGGATAGTTCTTGCCGATAATGTACTCGAAAGTGATAGACTCAATGCAATGTAAATTTATTATAGATTTCAATGTGTCAAATATACACTTCTGGCTTATTCCCAACATATTAATTTTATTAATATGGTTATTCCTAGTTTTTATATATATATATATATAATATTTAAATAATAAGAATTTTTATATATTTTTATATTTATTTAATAGAATAAATAAAATATGTTAAAGTAATGTTAAATTCTAAATATAAGTGATATTATCTTTAATTTGATTCACAATGTAGTTAGAAAGATATTTGAAAGAAGAAGATGATGATGATGATGATGATGATTAACTCACCTCAGACCAAACTTTGGTCTATCAAAACCAAAGGAAACAAATTATTTAGTTTGTTTTAAAATTGTATTTCTATGCTCAAAAATCTTGGAGAGAAGTGTCCCGGGGTCACTATAATTTTGACAAGTTAAAAGGTTAGGAAGGTCGGGATTGCAACAAAGATTATGAAACTGAGATCTAATGTGGGTGTACACACGCCATTCTAAGAGGAAGTGTTTTTCATCCTCAATGTTCATATTCTCACAAAGATGGCAGATCCTTTCTACCCGTAGTGTTTTAGGAACTGCCCAACGATCAATTTCACTATGAAGCTCATGAGAGTTCGTTCTTATCTTGGCTATATTGATTTTTTTCTTTGGACTAGTTAAAACCAAGAGATACTTTTGATCTTCTAGAGGAGGGTTGATGACCTCCTTATAATATCTTAATTTTCTTTTATCCTCCAAATCTTTCTCACACCACATTTTCTCCTTAAACTTAGAAGTGACAATATTTTTAATGTTATTTATATTTTGCAATGAAACATTTTCGTCAATCTCCCAACGGTTTAAGCAAGCCCCGGTATCCTTATACCAACCTCGCTTGAGCCTTAGGTGGTTTTGGCTAGAATTTAAAGCTAGTTTAAGAAGTCTATGCTCTCCCACGTTATTGATTTTGTGTTTGTACAACAGGAGCCTAGTCATAGCTAGGCTCTCGATAGGGGAAAGACCCACTTCTATAAGGAGGATAGCGTAGGGTGTATTGCTTTTAATTTTAAGGTTATACGTTATAAAACGCTTCTAGATTTGCTCAATCTTTCTCCAGGATTCTCTAGAGATTCTACAACCCCAAACCTCACACCCATACAAGATAACATGAGTAACTAAGGTTTCAAAGAGGAGCTTCTTTTTATCCCACATCACAAGGTTTGATGCTTTACAATTATTTTCAAGACCAAAATAAGCTTTCCACCCTCCATTAATCATTTTTTTAATGCTATAGTTCCAGTTGAGCTTGTGATGAAAATCAATTCCTAAATATTTGTAACAAGGCACTTCCTCCAAGTTGCTATTGTCATACACAAAATTAGCGTAAGTGTCATTCTTGGATTTGATAATCATAATTTGTGTTTTGTCAATGTTAACAGTCATACCCATGGTAGAGCAAAAATCCTTAAGAAGTCTTCGCTGCTTATCAAGATCAAAAGGACACCTTTCCAGAAGAACAATATCGTCAACATAGAGAAGAAGGATGATGACTATTCCAGCTAAGATCGTGCCAGCACAACCTGCTTCCTCTAAACAACCTTCTAGCTTATCTATGTAAATGCCAAAAAGGGTGGGGGAGAGGGGGCAACCTTGTTTAACTCCGATATTACACTTAATATCTTTTGACCACCCCTCGTTGGTCTTAAACTTGGAAATGACATTCTCGTATATCCTTATTGCGGCAGCTCTCAACTCGAAAGAAACCTTTAACTCTTATAATCTATTCCAAAGGTTATTTCTAGGTACCGTATCAAAAGCTTTTCTAATGTCCACAAAGCAACAAAAGAGATTGGATTTATCATTACAACACTCCTCCACAATTATCCTAAGCGTAATGAGATGGTTTGTTGTTGAGTGCTTCCTTCTAAAACATGTTTGGCCTTTAGCCCGCTAGCCTCACTTTCAAGCCAAGTGTTGATCTTTTCCAAAATAATACCGTATAACTTAGCTAAGAGAGGGATAATTATAATTATCCGGTAATTAGAGGAGTTGTTGGTATCCCCGCTTTTAAAAATAGGGATAATATTGATCCTGCAATTACATCATAATAACTTTAAAATATTTTTTTTTAATATTATTTTTTAATTAGTGTTAATTGTTAAAAAAAATTATAATATTATTTTTTAATAGTGTTAATTGTTAAATGATTTAAAATTTTAATTTTAATTTTAATGGGTGAATGTTTTTAAAGTTGTAATATTAATTTAAAAAAAATCGAAATTAAGATTAATTTATTGTTGTAATGGTTAATTTTAATTTGTTTTAATAATATTATACATTTTAAAATTATATTTATAAAAAGTTGTAAATCTAATTTTAAATAGAAAAATAATAGTTAAATTTTACAAAAATGTCAAATATTAATATTAAAGTTTTATTTTAAAATCTAAAAATTATATTTAAAAATAAAATATATATATATAAAATAAAAATTCAAAAAATAATTATACAAATTAAAAAAACAATTTAAACATGAAACAAAAAAAACACACAAACTATGATGTAATAGGACACCAATTTAAATGTAAAAATTAGAGTAAACTATGATGTAAGACAACACAGATATAAATAAAATTTAATGTAAAGATCATGAAATTCTAAAGCCTAGGTTAAAAAAACATGGAGGGATAAGAAAAAAGACATATGAAAATCATCACATGTGTTTCCATCAAACTATGATGTAAGACAACACAGATATAAATAAAATTTAATGTAAATGTAAGATCATGAAATTCTAAAGTCAAGGTTAAAAAAGCATGGAGGGATAGAAAAAAGACATGAAAATCATCACATGTGTTTCCATCATTTTCTAATTTGCATATACAATGCACAATAAATAACCTAATGTTGTTTTACAGAAATGTAAAATTATACATATAATTCTGTAAGCTGTATTATAAAATTAGTATTAAGCTAAATTTAAATGAGTAAGTTGTATTATAAAATTAGTACTAAGCTAAATTTAATTGAGTAAAGGATCATTATTCATGCAAAATTATTAAAAAAAAATGAATTTATTATATTTGTCAAAATAAATAAATAAAAACATTTTTATTTATCATTCATATTAATGGGAAATTATAAAATGTATTTTTTAAAATTTATCATATCTTTCAAAATAAATTGGATAAATTACATTTATGTATAAATTTAGAATATTTTTTATATATTAATTTTTATATTATGTGTATATATTTGATTAATTTATAATATTAGTATAATTTTTATAAATATTATATGTATTTTGAAATTAATATGATAATATTTTTATTACATGTTAAATGTACCTTTTTACTAATAATACAATAAGTTTATACCAATAATACAATAAGTTTATCATGCCTAATAAGTTAGTTTAAGCAGTTGAGAGTTATTTATTGTAAAAGGTCTCGCCATCAAACCAAGACAAAACTATATAATTGATTAAAAATGAAAAGAAAAAAGAAAATTTTCAACATTACTTCAAGCATGAATCTTCCCTTGCTATACTTTGTATTAACAAGTATTTGTCCATCTAGTCAATGGGATGCTCTCACCTCAATTAATAATCCTCCCATGTGGATGCCCTCACCATTGTTTACAATTTTCATTGCTCCCACCTCAATTAATAATCCTCCCTTGTGGATGCCCTCACCATTGTTTTACGATTTTCATTTTTGGTAAATGTTCCTTGTTTTGTGCAAATTTTACAATTTTCATTTTTGATAATTATGTAAATGTTCCTAACAATAACATGTAATTGTACCATACCTCCCCAGAAAAATAGAAGAAATTTTGGAAGCATTCAGATATACCTCCCATCCCTTTTGGTGAATAAGAGAGCGCGTGGATTTTGCATTCAAAGGGAGAGCAGGAAGCACATGAAAAGTAGCTTGCCATTTCTTTGTGACAGAGATAGCAACGGTGCCGTAACCTCTCTATGAATCGATCGTTGTCCTCAATGGTTGCGTTGCATTGTCCTAATCTCTCTGTCAACGGATTGTCCCCATTCATAGCCTTGCACTGTTGAATTAAATTGATATGTAATTATTAATTAACATGCCTTGCTCACTCCATGTGCGGCCAAGTGTGGGAACTCTGTCCAAAAAGATATATGAAAAATCAAGTACTATAGTAAGCGTCCAATAGAGTATGCGAATTAAAAAGAATCGAGTCAAGATGCTTCAAACTTTATTAATCTCTGTAAAGAACGCTGATTAAAATATTGTTTTCGCCAATTTTGAAAGACATTTGAAGCAAAAGAATGTGTATTAATCTCTGTAAAGAATAAAGAATACATATTGAAAAGCATTTATCACCATGATAGATGCCGCGTCTTCTGCGGCTAGGTCCACCTACTAGCTGGGTGGGCACTGGGGCCGACTTAGATTTACAACCATTGCAGAAGTGATTATTCTAATGCTTTGCATGATTCAGTAGCCGGATCCCACATAGCCGGCAACAGAAACTGTCTCCCATTAACACCATGGGCATTGTAGCTTGCCCCCGTCGTTTTGTCTACCAAAAGCTCCCCAGCGTACCCCGGATATGACCCCTTCCCATATATTCCCGGACACAGACACGGCCTCTAGAGGTGCTGCAGCATCCCCTTGGAAGTAGCCGGTGTTGAATGGATTAGTTGCTGCTCCGGCCAGAACGGTGGCAAGGTTGATGATCATCCCATCGATACCCATGTCCCCGTTTGGCGCCACCAGAGGCGGAGTCTGGGGTCCGTAAATGGGCTGATGAAACGGCCACGCGCACTGTCCAGGGCATTGACTTGCAGAGTTCCCAACCCACGCGTATGGCAGAAGTTGTTGATGTTTATCCCCCTTCCCCATCATTCGGCTTTTGGTTGATTTCTGGTCAGATAGTACATTGAGACTGCCATGGAATCCGCAGGTAGTCATGCAAAAGCCCTCCACGGTAACATCGTCGGAATTAAGCACCAAGTACATAGCATTGCCATTTTCAGCATGATTCTCCGGCAGAGGCAAAGCTCCCGACTTGACGGCAGCCTCAACCAGAGCAGCAATGTCAGTCCTCTTGAGCGACTTGCCAAGGGAATAATCTTGGTCCACCTTCTGCTTTCCAAGCAGCATAACACTGGACGGAGCCGCCTTGTCTTTGGCGGCGCCTTCGTACTTCTGGGTGGTTTTCCACCAGCTGGAAGTGGAGGGCTGTATTGCTTCCCCTTCTAATGTCTTTGCCCCAATAGACTGCAGAAAGTCGGCCACAATGGAGCGTTGAACAGGGGTGAATTGGCCATACCAGATCAAATGGACAGGGATTACCCCACTGGTAGACAGCAGTGGACCATCGTGGTAAGTCAACACAACAGATGGTTCTTCCACCAAAGCAGAGAGTTTCCTCGACTGTCCAGCAGAAGCAGCAGAGGATGCAAAGAATATCGCCATACACACCACCATCTGCAGCATGGCCGCAAGCCGAAGCCACGAAAGAGAAGCAGCCATTTTAAGGCAAGCCGATGAAATACCTTGTAAGACTCACTATCTATCAAACAGCCTGCCGATGCAAAATCTTAGCAAACACGATACTGCAATAATGTCAAAAACTAGCAACACCACATTGGGGAGAGCGAGACAAACTTGAAAGAAGAAACTAGGAACAGGAGGCGGCTGATGAGCGAGCAGATGAGAAGAGGAATGAGATATAAGTAGGACAAGTAAACGTCGCGGTCACGCGGTTATCAAGAGGTGAAAGCGATTGACAGAGGGGCGCCTGTGCTGGCCTGCATTATTATTTACCTTGTAATGCAATGTAATGTAGCATGGCAATTTCCAGATGCCTTCCTGTCCCACTTTTCTACGTTTCAACTTTATTGCGAACTCAACCCAAACTGCATACTGATTTACAAATTACCCGGTAGTTAATGTTGAGCAGGCCCGACATAATAAGAGTTTGATCAATATACAACTTACTCACCGCTTAGAAACGTGCGGGAGTAAAATATTAATTAAATATCACGTTGCTATTAACCTTAAGAGAGGGTACTACTAGGGTGGTATGGCTACCCATTAGCAGAACATAATGAGCTGGCTCCGTAGGGTTGCTATTTCCGATGGCTTTCCAGGTGCATGAATGCAAGCTGTCAAGCATTCGCTCACGTTAATTAAATATCCGCGTCGTCATTCATTTCTTAAATGGAGTCCTCGTGACTGCAGAGTTGGTAAAATGCCCGTCCTAGGGTGTTTTGTCCGTCAAATACATTTAATTTTTTTCATGAACAGTCTTATTTAAGAGGTAAATAATTTACCTGAACGTATTTTGGAAGTTTGATTGTTTTTGTAATATGTCATAAACTTTTATTTATAGTATTTATAGTTGATTATTAGCATTAGTGTATGGACCCGGATGTTGCAATACATTTAGAGTAGTAGTTATAAGTGTGAGATCAGTTGTTTAATTACTTATAGTCTTAATATATACATTTGTTATTCATAAAACATGTTTGTAAATTAAATTTTATTTTTATAATTAAATTTGTAAAATAGTCTAGTTATATTTATATCATTTAGATTTTGACAAATTAAAAATGTTAAAAAAATTTATAAAAGTTTATTTTCTTAATTTAAGCCTACACAATCTGAGCTTCTCTGGCAAAGCAATAACAGCAAAGCAATAAAAGTTCTAAACCATTTTGATCCGTAAAAGACAAGGAAAACACTCTAAGTGTTATGGGTGACTCTGAACCTTAGACATGAGACATGATGTGTGGAGAGTAATTTACGTTAATATAGAGGCTTCTAACCTTGTTTGGAAATTTTTTATTAACAAAAGTAATTTCTTTAAGAAGTTTTACATGGTAGAAAGGTAACTTAACTTTTTTTAACAAAAAGTTATATGATATAAAATAAAAATTCAAAACATAAAAAAAAAAAATTATAAGTTTAAAGATTAATTGAAATTCCATGCTCGTGAGTTCTCCCATGGCCATTCATAAAATGGATATGGTCGGCGTCCCCTCATGGAATTCCTGAGTGGTCCAACCATCACATAACTTTAAAATGAGGTTAAACAAGGTAAAGTAAATGCTATGAAGTGAAAAAAAGTGTAAGCAACCAATACGATAGCAAGAGAAGAGAAGCTTTGATTTTTTTGATTACGATGAAAGTTTTACAGGTTGGTTTCATACATGGGTAAATTGGGTGAAGATTGGGATAAGTTTTTTTTTTTCATAAAAAAGATTGGGATAAGTTATTTATGGGATGCGTTAAGAGTTTGATGAAAGTTTTACACGTTGGTTTCATACATGGATAAATTGGGTGAAGATTCGGATAAGTTATTTATGGGATGCGTTAAAAGTTTGATATATTGTTGGAGTTTGATGGAGCACTTGAGGGACAATAGAGAATAGTGGCATTTCAAGGATGGAGTTACGATGGTGATTTAGGTATGCAATAATTATAGTCTATCATTGTATTTTAGTTAACATTATTGTGTTCATCGGTTTATTCTTAAGTTATTTGGGGTTTGGTGTTATTTATCCTAAAGTTGGATTTACCAAGTTTGGGATAGGTTCTACGTTGTAGATCAATGGGGTAGCATCAATAATCTAAAGGTGGTGCTCAACAACTTGTTAGAGTGGGGAGAAAATAGTTGGTTATATTGTTGATTTTTTCAATAAAAGTCTTTTTTTGTCTCATCCTTCGCAACAAGGTGTGCTTTGGGGTTAGGCCAATCATGGCTTCCTTTCCCTCAGTATGTCAAGTCCCTCCCATTTCTCCCTTGAATACTGGCCTAATAATCGGTCGAGTCCCGTAGATGTGGAAAGCCCATAATATTCCAAAAAGCAATCTTCCCAAGGAACTCTCATGCCTGGAAAGGTGGCCTCAAAAACTTCTAAGACATTGGTGTGTATACCAAGTGTTAACAAAATAAGGGCAATTCCTAGCTTCGAAAAAACTACAGAATCTGGAGGCCCTCATTAAGAAGCTTGTTTGGAGTACCTCTCGAGCGACATTCCTCCATAGAATGCATCCTATGATCATAATGTTCACCCAACCTATAGAAAGAAGTCGGGTGGTAAGTTTAGAAAGAGGAAATTAAGGCTTAATGAGGACAAAATGGTCATTTGACACGGGGTAGGTTTGGAAGAAGTCATGTATGAGGGATTTGGTCGGAAATCCAGTTATAAGGCAATGAATTGTAGAGACAATGAGGAATGGACTGCGACTATTTGGGATCCTATTATCAGCTATAAACCCACCAAATCCATATTCCAAAAGGGATGGTATGGGTTTGTGTTTCGATGGGAGGAACATGCAACTTTAATTCTCGAAAAACTTTGGTTGAAAGAACATGGGCGTTTTATGTTAAAGAGGTGGCATTATGGTTTTGACCCTACCTAGGAAGGTGTCAAGTTTAGACACCTATGGGTTCTTCTTTCGGGGATTCCCCTTGTACTATGGAATAAGGAGGCTTATGAAGTTATTGGAAATCATCTGGGTCACTTCTTGCATGTAGAGGAGAAAACCCTACATGGTGTGGATAAGAGAACAGGTCGTATGCTAGTGGAGTTTGATATGTCGAAAGGGTTGTTAGAAAAAATGGAAATATAATAGAGAGCCAGGGTTTTCAATCAACCCCTAGACTATTGGCAAAACCATTTTGTTGTTCAAAATTAAAGGCGGTTGGTCACTTATAGAAACGTTGTTCTTCTTCAGGCTCGGAATCAGACAAGAATTCCTTGGATGATGTAGTGGCGTGGTCATCTGAAGATAACAACGATAGAGAAGACCAAGAGAGCCAACTTGGGCATGTGCTTCTTCCTCAACTTCCATTCTGGTGGACAATCCTTTCATGGGTAAGTTAAATAAACTAAACTCTGGTTTTGTTTCTTCTTTAGCTCCTCGAGAATATGATTTTGTTTTGGGTCTAGAATCAAAAGGTAACTTAGTGGGTGAGACTTCTTGTAATACCCCAAATTTGACCATTTTAATGTATTCATTTAAATTATGTAGATTATGTAAATATGCTAGTTTGGATTCCTAATGTGGAGCTCAAGACCAAGGCCCGACTATTGAATGGCTAGGAATGTATGATGTAAATATTTTATTTGGACCTTGTGTTTGGCTTATCATGCCAATTTAAAATGCATGTAAATATTATGTGCATAAATAATAAAATGGCACAAGAATGGCTATGTAAAGAGAACCAAAGGGGCAAGAAAGAAGAAAGGAGGAAGGCTTCATGCATCCACCAACATAGAAGGAGGTGAACCTTCTCAAAAGAAATCATCTGAGGAAGAGGATGATCAGAAGGAGTATTTCCTTTAGTACAAGAAAGGATTCAATTCAATATGCATGGGATCCTTATTCCCCATGCCACCCAATGCATGCAATAAATTTTGAAGTGAATAAAGAAGGAGTACTCCAATAATCTCTACAAGGATGTAGAGAACATGAAGGAGCCCACACAAAACAATAAAGATGAGTACTTTATATTTTGGTTGTCATATGCTGTTATAAATCAGATCTAAAGGTTTTTTAATATGTTTCATTGATGTCATATAGATATATGTATTCCTAGACTTTGGAATTGTGTTGAGCATATACATTGTTTTTCTGTCTTTATTGGCATGTTGTAAATCTCATGAAGTCTATATTATGAGACATTATATAGGACTGATATAAGTATGATATATACTTATATAGGACTGATATAAACTTATATAAGGCTTCATAATTTGTTTCATAACATATAAGATATAGTGTTGCATGATTGGTCATGAGTTATGAAAACAGGAATGCACAGACCTTGATGAATACAAGGCTGAATTGTTTATACGAATATGGGGTTGCATTAATATTCCATAAGATATGATATGGGTATGATCTTAGACTTAGTATAAATTTGAAAATAAATGCATGAGATTAGTATGAGTTATGTTAAGACACTCGATTAATATATGTACATAACTATGTAAATTATTATCAGTATATATACATGTGAATAAAATTCATGAGTATGAAATGGTTCTAACCATTGGAATGATTTTTCTTGTAGGGAAAATTCATGTGCCTGAACTACAAGTAAATAATGACATGAATATGGAGTCATTTCGATGGTTGATCCGGAAAGAGAACAGATCAAGGGGTTCATATGATTCTTAGAAAGAAGTTCGAATAGAAGCCCTAATAACATTCTAATAGATGTAAAGACTCCTGAAGGTAATTTATTTATCCTAGTTATATTAATATATATGTTAGAAATAGAAGAGTATGAGTCAACATGATGGAGGACTCAAATTATAATTCTCGCATCCTAGATGTTAAGAGGGAGAAGCTAGATTTGCTAGCTCTTGAAAAAACAGTGGAACTGGTTAATTAATCTCCTGATATGTAGAAACCTGCATGGTGCTCATATTCAGAAGGAAGATATATGTAAGAATCTTAGATGATTCTTAAGTTTAGAGTTGTAACAGTATTTAGTTAAGATTTTCTTTTGATTGAGGAAAATGTTTAGTAGAGTCTTGAAAGGATTCAAAAGCATTGGATTATAATACCATGACCATAAACATGAATTTAAATCTTATTCATATTTAGATTTGTAGGATCCTTTAAAATTTATATATACACGAGTCATAGGATTATTTATATGTTTTACAGTCACTACATAGACATGTACAACAAAGCATGTGTTGTGTTACCTACTTAGTACAAGTATATGTAGATTTAGACATGTCTCAACAAATGAAATAAAGTTTCACATATATATGGATTCTACCTAGTACAATGATCTAGAAAGATCACATCAAAGATGTTGCTCTAGATAGAGCATATTGTAAAGAAGTAAAACTTTACAAAACTCCTACTCAGTTATATCCAAGATATGGTACAGAAAGGAGTTGTATAACTCATGTACATATCCACAGATGAAAAAAATTACCAGCATATTTACTGAACCTCTGTCCAGAAGTGGTCCAGAACAAGCTTGTTATAGTATAAAAATACTCCTCTAAGTGAAGAGGGAGTATTGGTGTATCTTCGCAGGCAGTAGCAGTTAAAATTCCACAAACTAGTTAGTCATGATAAATGACTTAGGAAACCAAGGGTTGTGATATATTGTGGAGAAAATCCACTTGAGCAGAGACATGGTTAAAGTCTCGGAAACTATTGGATACTCAAGAAGAGTTAGTTTGAACTATCAAAGAATAGTTAAACCTCTTAGATAGGTTAGATAGTCATACAGTTTGCTATGTAGGGTATTGTGATATGAAATCACTATGAAAGTGATCAGGCCTTGAAGAACATCATAGAGAATGGCAAGCTCACTAAGAACTTCTTCATATGGTAGAAGATTCTTGAAGTCAACAAAGGTTGAAAATTGAAAGAAAATATAATATTTTCTTTCTGCATGATATTACACATTTAATGTGTTGTATATGATGGATATGAAATCCATAGTTTCTAGTTTAGAGAAACTACATTCTGGATCATATCTAGATGATGCTATTCTGATTAAGTAGCTAGTTGGTCTCTTAATGTACTTAGTAGACCTCTTGTATTTTATGCATTTTACTTAGCATATGTTTCAGTACCTTTGAGGTACATTAGAAAAGGTTATTTATTGTATTTGATACATCATATACCTATTGTGCTATCCAATATCTATTAATTTATCCTAAGATAAAGCAATGTATATTGTGGCTTGTACTACAAAAGCAAGGTGCATGTAAGAGAATACTACATAAGCAACTGTATTTTGTGGATAATACTACATATTGAGGAGTAGTGTAAATTTTTGGATGCCACCTACTGGGGTGAAATACTTGAGCCTATTTTTATTAGGTTTTTTAAATAAATCTTTCTGACAACCCAGTGTTTCATGTTATGTTGAAACAGATCAAGATGGAGTATCACTTCATAGGAATCACGGTCATGTAAGTTAAATTTCAGTACATAACTCCTGATGAGAAGATTGCAAATGTGTGGACAAGACACTATCAGTGATGAAGTTTAATCCTTCCGAGATAAGCTTGGTTTGACAAGAAATGCTTGGTAAAGCATAGAATGTCTCCCTCACTGAGAGGGAGTGTTAAATTTACAACATCAAGAGTCATTCTTTGATACTTGTGTTGTATCAAGTTAGAGACTTGTGTGGTATCAAGTCAGGACATTGTGTTGTATCAAGTCCTATCTATGTCCTCATGTATTGAGGTGGGATGCATGTAATGTGATCTTGTATTGTATCAAGATTAGAGTCTTATGTTGTGTCAAGATTGTGTACTTGTGTTGTTTTAAGTCTAGACTTGTGCTCTATCAAGTCAATGATTCTCATAGACGATACCCTATGAGAACGAGTCTCCAATTATGGAGATGGAATTGTGTTGTATCCAGTCATGTGGTTATACTATGTGATATATTGCTAGTCATGATCACTGAGTGCTATAAGTCTCCTTTAGGGCTTAGCGACCCCTAGAGTGAATTACTTTAGCATATGACTATATGGCTCGAGGTAATATATATGATCATGAGTATGGAATAAATCTTTTGAGTATGATATGATAAGATGGATAAATAAATACACGTGGACCATGAAGTAAATAATAAAGGATAAAGGATAAGCATAGAGAGAATGAAATCAAATTGCCTATGTATTCCTTCATGTGAACTCAAATTGTAAATGATTTAGTTAAAGCCTTAGTTGTAAATAAATAATGTATCAGTTAAGTAAAGATTCTCTTTGATATCCATGCAAAGATAAAGATAGTAAATAATATAATTGAATTAATAAAGCATTGATGACACTTAAGTTATCATGTTAAACTAAGTGACCAACATTCAATTAACTAAGAAGATGCGTGCAAAAGATAATAATAGAAATTGAGTATGGATGGCACTAATTGTGAAGCACCAAATACATCCAGTTAGCCTCCTAACTTTATGGGCATACATTCAGTTAAAGATTTAAAGACTCGGCTCAAGTCAATCAACATCCGGTTAAAAACTAATAATGAAAGGAAGGGCATGTATCTTTGTGCATGGAGAAGAATCCAAAGCTTTGACATGACACCAATGCTGCAAGGGTGCTAATGTTTGCATGGAGGCTCACCAGTGCACTAGAATCATGCAATGATTCGCTAGGGTTTGCATGGAGAGTGTTTTAACTTGTTATTAATATGCTATGCATATGGCGAGGTGATATCTCTTATCACCTCAACAATAGAGGTGATAAGAGATATCACCTCTGTTGTTGAGGTGATATCTCTTATCAGGAAATCTGCTTATGTGTTCTAAACCATTCTTTGCAAATCTATCTATCATACTCAAAGAATTGATGTTTTTTTCATCCTCCATGTTTAGAGGGTTTTCCTGGGGTATATCTTGTCTCTTATGGTTGAATGATTTATGTGGTTGATTTATGAGATTCATATGTGATGAAATTGATTGATAAAAGTTTTAAAGTTCAAGCATCTCCTATTTTTCTCAAACATTTACATAGTTCACATACTTTAATGCATTCAATGAATTCCTAGTGAGCATTATAAGAGAGGACAACCACTCATGTAGGCCTAGTGCACTTGTATAGGATAGATTTGGATTAGGGTTAGGGTATTCTATGGTCCTTGTTACAAATCTCTACAAAGTTTAGGGAATAGTTTTGTAGAGTTTAGATCACATAGATCAAAGTAAATATGTAGAGTGTAGAGAATAGAGACCACAAGCTATCTACCTCACCAAAATGAAAGATTTTCCAAGAACAAATAACAAGATATGTGTTGAATTTCTCATAAATATTTTACATATTTTAAATAGAATTTTTTTTTTTCATGGATCTTACCAAGTGGATAGCTTCATCTTATATATTTTCAGGGTATAAACCTAACTATTCATATATGCAAGCAAAACTAGAAAGGGATGTGATGCCCAAGAAGAATTTTTTAGGTGTGTAGATGTTCATGGTAGGTTTCTTCCACAATCCATTCATATATCTTTCACAACTCATTGTACAAGGAATTTTTTGTAGTTGTTAACAAATTGTGTGCATCTGTTAGCTTCATGTAATTTTCCATGATGAGCTTGTTTTCAAGTGAGGCGTTCATTTTATATTCAAACTAATCTATCAATATAAGTGTTTGTTTCTATTGGTTATAGAAAGAAGTGGCTAATGGTGTCATGGATGCTCAAGTCTCATTCACTGCTACAATTTTTTCCATATTCTTACAAGTTTCTTGTGTATGTGTTAAGTGTGTGATCGATCAATAACTTCAAGTGCTTGGACTCTATAGTTTTTTAATCCTATGTGGATTGGATATAATATTTTGCCTCCATGTCTCCCACATCCTTATTCATTCTAGCTGGTTGGGGGGTCACAATGGTTAGAATATGTTTCTCATAGTGTACAACAATCAACAATATTGATATTCTTGGACCTTCAAAAATGGATAAGTCATCATTTATACTCTTATATTGTTTAGAATTTTCCTTGACCACTTCCACACTAGAGAACACATCAATTGAAGTATTATCTTGTTTATCAATAGACTTTGGGGTAGGGGGAAATGATTTTGAGATTGAAGCAACAATTTCTATTCTATACTCTTCTAACTTAGTAGGTCCATCCATGGATTTCATATAGGAGGATTATCGTATGGTTAGGACTGGCCCATGAGAAATATTGGATTCAAGAATAGTTTCTATGAATTAAACTTTTTTTTTGGGGGGGGAGGGGGTCATCAGTTGAAAATAGATTCATAATAGTCTTATCATTTGAGGTATTAGGACTAGACACGACTTCATTCAGGTTTTCAGAAGTAGGCAAGGTTACTAACCTAATCAATCCTTGAACTAGGGAGTGATCATTTGAGGTGGTAGGTAAACTTCTTTGAATTATGTGGTGTATATATTAGTTTTATCATTGGTGTATTGTACTTCTCGGATTCCATGTATTTGGAATGTATCCATATGGATCAATGTTGTATGCTAACTGGTTATGATCAAAGTCTACCTTGTGATATACCCGAGAGAAATACTGATACATATTGAATTGGGTGGATCCAGACTCCAAAGGTCGATGGTGAGTATGAGGAGGAATATCTAACATCATATATTTTGATTCTAAATGTCTTAATCACAAATATAGTTACTTGGAAACATGCATGTTTGGGTCAATGTACCATGGCTAAGATGTGTATTGCTTCCAAAAATGTTTACTTTGACATCTAGTTTAGTTGTGGTTATTAATGGTTGATCCGGATTTATGCAGGAATGCAACAGAATACACAAATAACCATAGAAACAAATATGTAGCGGAAATAACACTTCATTTCATTAATCAATAACTGAAACTTGTTTACATACAGAATGGAAATAAACTAGCTAGAGTGCTGGCAGCTTATCTCTGAGAAGAGATGTGGCGGCTACATGCCTCTGAACTCTGTGTTACAATGAGGCTCGAAGGCCTATATATTATTGAGAAACAATGGAAACCCTACACATCCAAAAACCTAACCCTAGGAGGTGAAACGCCTTAATGTGGGCCCCATTGGGTAACTTGGTACATCAATTTCCCGGCGTCGTAACTTTAGCATACTAACTCCGTTTGACGCGCATGATATATCGTTAGAAAGATCTGCTTAAGGAATACATCCATAAACAACAAGTACTAAGTCTAGAATGGACTCATATTTTCCCAACCATTCGATGCCAAAAAACGTCGTTTAGGGCCTCAAAATGGCTCTGAAAGTTTAAGACCCGAAAACTGCCAAAATAGTAAATTGTGCTACAATTAAGGAAACTGGAAAACTGAAAGAAACAATGGTGGGGGTCCAAGAGGAATAGGTGGGTGGCCACCAATATCCTCCTGGATCAATGGTACAATGAGGAAAGATGGCCCAAGAAGGATACGTGAGTGAAAACTAATCCATAAGTTTTTTATTTTGTTGTTTCTTTGGCTTGCTTGCAAGGTATATAGTAATATACCTCCTATGGATCCTAACATATTTAATAATCTCACATTATATGCAATACCATGTGAGGAGGTTATGGATACCTCTTATAAATGGCACAAATGTTATCTGGAGTCTAAGTAGAGAATCCTAGAGAGATGAAGGTTGTCTAAATGTCAACGAAATATTTGGTACCTCCTATTAAGGAAATATTTGTTACCCTTGCAATAATATTGTGATTCAACCCCCATAAGAATCCTAAATAAATGTTATTCAAATTATGCATGATAGACTCCATCCACTACTTATTAAAATTATATTATCATTCTATTGGAATGCAATCTCCAAATAAGAACCAAATCAAAATATATGATTATTCCCTTTGGAATTTGGAATTAGCAAACTTAGGCTCCTCCAATATATGTAGGATCAAAATCCTCAACTGAGATTTCACTCCATCTTTGGATTCAAAATCTGCCAATGAATATCATAATACCATGTCGTATGTGATTTTCCTTGTAAGGTACCGTTGGGCCTTAACTCTCTAAATCAAATCCAAAACCTAAAATTTTCCCAAATGTAAATTTTTTATTTTTTATTTTTCTAGTTACTATTTTTAAGTACACGAGCATACCACAGTTGGTTGATGCAAGACAAGAAATCTTCATTCTTTCAATTCTACTCTTACACCAAGATAGTTCTTAGTAGAGATAGTGCATACATGCACTTCTTACAGCAAAATGGAAGCAAATCAAACCTCAACTTCCGCAAGTCAATATTCAACACATTTAGCACCAAGAGTGTGGATAGTTGCCGCAATCTTCTTTCACACAATGTGGTCGCAACTTTAGTCTTCAAGTAGATGTATCAGTCACAATTCGATGTAAAGGAATCACAACAATTCTTTGCTTCAGGAATGTCAAGCACTTCATGCACCAAATGTAAGGTAGTCACAACTCATCCAATACATCACATACACCGTAGTCTTGACTCATCCAACATACATACCAGTCGCAGCATATTATTCATGGCTTATACACATCATATATTATTTCTCCATTGAATCAAATACACTCAAACAACACTCTCGAACTCATACATCATCCATATCATGAATATATTTGTAGACTTTCCCAGAAAACTATACGCATAGGAAATTAGGTATTGTCCTGTTCAACGGTCACAAATAATTTACCTCTAGTCACTTCATGCAAATGAGAAGGAGTGAATATTTTGTTAGGATTATTAATCCTCCCTTGGTCAAATGTCTATTATATTAATTATTGCCTAACCTAGGAACCTTAAATTAATTAAAAGGGTCCACTACTGCAATTGGGTCCACTTGGCCCAATGGGGCCACATGTGCCAGTCATTGAAGTGTGGGGAACACTACTAGAGGTTAACTGCCACTTACTGCATGGGCATGCATCAGTTAGGGTGCCTCCTAAACCAATCCCTACATTTTAGGAGCCACTGGGAGTCCCGGCACCAACCTACTTCAGTCAGTTGGTGTTAGCACTAGTTAGTCTTAGTTAGCCCTCGGTTAGAATCAGTTACTTCACAATCAGTTAGGCTAGCGCTAATAATGCATGGTTGTATGGGGAGAAGCATTTTTCCTACCTACCTCACTCTTAGTTTCACTGAGTTAACTAGTTGTTACTACTTGTTGGAGTTATTGGTCATCGGGGAGTTGTCTGTTTGGACTCCGATTATGATTGGGAGACCTTGAGTTAGAGATTCAGTAAGATACAGTCTTATCCACTTGCAGTATTCAAATTCATTACTCATGTATTCAAATTCTACCTATGTATACTACATTGTAACACCGAATATTATTATGATGAATACTGTAAATTCCTGAGAAATACTTTTCCATTTCCTGTGTGGTTTGTTTTTCTTAGTTTGTATGTTCATTCTCCATTCAATTGCTGCAACATAATCAGAACTCTCTACCTGAAGATCTAAATGGCATTCAAATTCTAATATGGTATCAGAGCAGAATATGCTTTCCATACTCAGCAAACTAGGTCCTGAGTACTCTGTCTATGTCTCTATGTTTCATTCCAAGCGGGAAAGCTTTCCTAATTGGAAACTTCCTTCTTTAGATTCATTTTCTGAGTCCTTAATCAAAGAACAAGACAAATTGATTCGAATGGGAGTCATCCAAACCTCCAAAGATCAAGCTCTCTTGGTTACTGACTCTTCCAAAGCGCAAGCAAAGGGGAAATCAAAGAAGAAGAAGCCAAAGGCAGCTTGTTTGAAGCCTAAACCAAATCAGCAAGCTTCCGAAGGGGCCTTCGGCTCTAAGAAGAAGAAATTTGAAAAGAAGTTATGTCTATATTATGAAAAGGGATACCATCTTGAAGAACATTGTATGAGGAAGCAACTTGATGAGATGTCCGCTCTTCTCAAGTAGCACAACATTGCTCCTCCAAGAGAAAAGAAGCCTGATGAAGAAGCACCACAGAAGATGCCAAAAGGTGTCATTCTTTGAAAGCAACTCTCTCTCCATCCTCAGCATACATTATAGATTGTGGAGCCTCCAACCACATGGTTTCCTCCAAGGAATCCATCTCTACTCTTTCACTATCAAAGGGGCCTAATATTCACATGGGAGATGATTCCCAGATTCCAGCAGAAGGAAGGGGCTCAGTCAGAGCGAAGCATGGTGAGTTCAAAAATGTCTTATATGTTCCCTCCCTTGCTGCTAACCTGTTATCTATTTACCAGATGACTCATACAGGCTCTCCCAAGAGGGTCACATTCGATTCAGACTTAGTTGAGATTATAGAAAAATCCACTAGAAATCTTGTAATGAAAGGTATTGCAAATCACTCTACCAAAGCTTATGAGTTTTCACATTTCTTACATGTTTCTCCTCCTACAGCTTTATTGTCTCATGCTAACAACACCAGCAAGATTTGGCATGAGAGATTTGTCCATCTCAATTTCAAATATCTGAAGCAGCTCCGCAATGATAACATGGTTGAAGGTTTTCCCTCCATCCAAACTTCCGATGGAGTATGTGCTGGGTGCTTGGTAGGTAACCATCCAGAAAATAAGTATGATGTTGGGAAGGCTCATAGAGCTATCTTTACACTTGATTTGATACACAATGATGTAGCTAAAACTATGCCCACAAACTCCATTAATGGTTGTAGGGATTTTCTGACCTTTATTGATGATTGTTCTAGGTACTGCTGGATCTACTTCATGAAACTAAAATCAGAAGTTTTTGAGACTTTTAAAAGTTTTAAATCTATGGTTGAGAACAGTTTCAATAAGAAGATCAAGTCAATAAGATCCAATGGAGGAGGAGAATATGTCAAAAGAGATTTCCATAATTTCTATGTATCAGAGGGGATTCGAATGGAACACTCAGTTCCATACACACCACAGCAAAATGGTGTGGCTGAGAGGAAGAACAGATCACTGAAAGAGATGGCAACATGCCTTCTCCATGGCAAGCATCTACCTCCTTCTCTTTGGGCTAAAGCAGTAAACTATGCTTTGTATGTGCAGAATAGGGTTCCCCACAAGTTAGTGGTTGGGGTGACTCCATTCGAAGCACTGCATGGGTATAAGCCCAATGTCTCTCATCTGAGAGTTTTTGGTTCCAAAGCTTGGGCTAGGATACCACTTGAAAAGAGAAAGGCCTTCCAAGCCCAAAGTAGCGAATGCATTCTGCTGGGATATGCAGATGATGCAAAAGCTTACAAACTGATGGAGATTGCTACCAAAAGATGCTTCATTGAGAGAAGTGTCCAGTTCAAAGAAGATCAACTGCATGATACTCCTCCAATAGCACATGAAGGTATAACTATTTCTCCTCCTATTTTTTATGATGATGATGTGCTACATGTTTCAGATCTAGATGAAGAAGATCACATTCAGCATGATCCTGTTATTGAGACTGAATCTCAAGAGATTCTAGATCCAGATCCAATACCCATTCCTAATCAGAAGCCTAAACCCAGATGGGCTTAAGAGCTTCTTGATGCAGTTGGAAGTGGTGTTGGAGTTCCAGAAGACAAAAGAAGAACTAGGTCCCAATATCAGAATGAGCATGCTGCACTATCTCTCACAGATTCACTCTCTACAGAATGGTGCAGCAAAGTTCCAGGTCGGTGCTACTTGATGATGGCGAATGATCAACTACATCGCCCAGAGAAGTAGAGATTTGATCATTCCCTACCTTCACCATCCAGCAGAACCAAACAGAGTCATCAATTCAAAAGTACATTAAGAGGTCCACTGATGGACCATGCTGCTGCATAGAGCTGCAATTTTTTGTAGCAGTGTTTTTGTAAGTTTTAAACTCATGCAGAGAAGAAAAGCATACAGATTCTTTTAAGCAAAATAGAGATCACAACACATTAGTCACACATAAACACAGAGATTTACCCTGGAAACCCTTAATCGGCAAAACCAGAAAACCTTGGAGCCACACCTCCTATTTTCTCTTCATTACATTATGAAATCCTCACAATACAAAATATAGGTATTCCGCAACATCCAAATACACTAATCCGTTAACTCGGATTAGAAAACGACTCCAATCCCTTAATCGGGATTAAGTTACATATTTTTAGAAAAATTCTAAAAATAGCCACAAACAGCTATAAATAGCCAAAAAAAATTGCTCGCTACGCCTGCATCGAAAACGGCCTAACAGCCATTTCCGAACGGAAACAGCGCCTACGGCCTGTTTCCGTCAAAGGTGCCTTTGGGATCACTGAATTGTAGCGCTGACATGCGCACCTCCCCTCCATACGCACATGCAAAGAATATAACATAAACCCAACAGTTTTTGCTCAAGTTATTTTTCTAAGGAGGAAGCTTCTTTCTTCTAAAGATAGCTTGCAGATTGCTATTTTCCTACTTATTTTTGAGGGGGGGGTGGTTCCCATGAGGTTTTCCTCTGTTTCCTCAGTTGTACTAGGCATCATTTTTTTATTATCTTCTAGATTATATTTGGGTGACCTATGGTCTTGTTACCAGGGCCCACAATTGTCCAAGTTAGGATTCAAGGGGGGTGTTCGGATTATTAATCCTCCCTTGGTCAAATGTCTATTAGATTAATTATTGCCTAACTTAGGAACCTTAAATTAATTAAATGGGTCCACTAGTACAATTGGGTCCACTTGGGCCAATGGGGCCACATGTACCAGTCATTGAAGTTTAGGGAACACTAATAGAGGTTAACTGCCACTTATTGCATGTGCATACATCAGTTAGGGCGCCTCCTAGACCAATCCCTACATTTTAGGAGCCACTAGGAGTCCAGACACCAACCTACTTCACTCAGTTGGTGTTAGCACTAGTTATTCTTAGTTAGCCCTCAGTTATAATCAGTTACTTCATAGTTAGTTAGGCTAGCGCTACTAATGCATGGTTGCATGGGGAGGAGCGTTTTTCCTACCTACCTCACTCTCAGTTGCATTGAGTTAACTAGTTATTACTACTTGTTGGAGTTATTGGTCATCGAGGAGTTGTCTATTTGGAATCCAATATTGATTAGGAGACCTTGAGATAGCCTGATTCAGTTAGATACAATCTTATCCACTTGGAGGATCTAAATTCATTACTCATGCATTCGAATTCTACCTATGTATACTACATTGTAACACCGGATATTATTATGATGTATTGTAAATTCCTAAGCAATACTTGTCAGTTTCTTGTGTGGTTTGTTTTGCTTAGTTTGTGTGTTCATTCTCCATTCAATTGCTGCAACATAATCAGAACTCTCTACCTGAAGATCTAAATGGCATTCAAATTCTAACATCTTTAGCCTTCAAACATTGGTCTTCAACGAACTTCCAGTGGTAGATAAACAAGACTCATCATGGCTCCACTCTCTTGAGAAAGTGCGTGAATCTCCTTAGCTTTACAATCTTTCTCCACAAGCGATCTTCTCACCATTTTTCACAGAGTTCGCAATAGAATAATGGCATGACTTCACTCATCAACCGATTCTCAGCACTCAAAGAGTACACAACAACACTACGAGTTCTCAGTACAGAGGTTCGTTCACAAGAGGAAATCGTGGATAATTAATATATAATATTACGGCTACGAAAAACTTCAATCATTCATCCCACTAAAGGATGTATCTTATGTAATTACAACACACATTTTGAAGGTGACAGAGATAATGGGAAAGGGAGAGCACGTTATACTCAGCAACATAGTGAGAACGAAGATGAGAATGGAGATGAGATGAGTGTAGCACCAAAAAATGAGACGGTGCAAAGAGACTGCAACTACAAATTAGGGTTTGATATTACACACGTTTGAACAACATTCAATTTTTTTTTTGTGCAACAAATTGAGGGAATGGTCCCTCTCCTACCTCCAAATGCATACAAGTAATTCATGCAGGCGAGAGGAGAGTAGGCTAATGAATCGCAGGAAAATAACGTATGGAATTATTGGCACCCAAACTATAGGAGAAACGTATGTAGAGATAGATTGACGGTGGGAAGGCACCTAAAAATATGTCAGAGGGAAGAACAGAGGTATGGCAAGTAGTCTTCCAGGACTGACACGCATGCAAACATGAGTTATTTGAGGTATTGTTCTAACAACATTGTTGAGATGAATAACCTCCGGTTTGTTTATTCCATTTCCAAAAACATTTATTTTTACATTGATGTGGTGGTTGAGTTTTACCTTCCAACTAACCTGTTAGCACTAGGATTTGAGCCCCAAGGTTGAGGGGATGGCCTGCTCCCGGGCAACAGCAGAACCGCTTTAGACTGCGCCTCCGGCCTTGCGCAGTCATAGAAGGATCTCTCGCTTGTCTTCAAATTTTACTCTGCGTAAGATATTTGCTCAAGGATGGTCAGGAGACTGGACTCCTGAAATGGGACAAAGTAGGGTGACGTGAGATGCAGGTGGGATTATCAGGGCAAGGGACCATTGGAAATGGAGTCGAAAACCTGAGTAGGGAACATTTGCATGAGGAAAAGAATGGTGTGGGGTTGCAAACATAGGCAAGATAGCCATCGATCTCGCAATCAGGAGATATTTAGTGGGCGTTTAGAAGATAAGAGAGAACAACCCATCACGTGGAGCACCAATAAGATGAATTCCACGTAACTTTAGAAGAAAATTTGATAAATGTCTGAAACAACAGGCAGAGCATAGCAAGTATGAATTCCAAACTGTTATACACTAAGTTACAAACATGAAAGCAATCAACAAACTGGAATGGAAACAGGATATACATTTCACGTAAAGAAGATACATATTGAAAGGAGAAACAACACATGAATCTCTGTCTTAAGAAATAGCTCTTCCTTTGTAATCTTATTCATAACACAGGCATCAGATCATATTTACAATGGAGAGCCTCAGCCCTTGAAGGTTTTCCCCCACCTTCCAACTCCTTTCTCCCTCTTTCAGGAGTGTATTTATACTCTTCTTGTGCTGAGACTATTTTTTGAAACAAACCTACATACCGTTTCCAGTCACAATCATGCATTAACATTCTAAAGAGTGGGACTATCACCACGTTTTACAAATATAAACAAGCATTATGGAGCTACGGCGCGTGAAAACGTGGACTGACAGCATAGAGTTTTCTTCCTCCCCACTTCATGAAAGCGATCCCCCATGTTGCATGCCGACGGTCCGTTGTCTACTCAGGCCACTTTGGATATACCTTTCTGTCTCTTTGACCAGCTCGCTTCTTCGAGACCAAGTCGCTCAAAGGCTGATAAGAAGACTCAAGTCCCATCGCCCAATCATTTTCCTGACCCCTCTTTCATCTGGTAACACGGTTATAGGAGGAGGCTGGGAAAAAGGTGGTCACACACTTGGTGATGATAAATGACTTAAGAAGCTTATCATCCTTGTATTGCTTTCTTCCTCCTACGAGGAGGGTTTTCTTGTAGGCCATGCAGCTGGGTGTACATTTGACCTTCTCCTCACCCACAAAAAAGTAGTCAAGTTGAGATTCTAGGGGCGGTGTCGAAGGCTCTAGACCTATATGGTCCTAGGGCGAGCATTTGCTCCAGCAGTTCTACCACCATTGTGGGATGGGACTTAAGAGGTCGTGACTGCAACTGGGAGCATCGGAGAGAGGTTGCTGGGATGTAAAAACCCACGCACATCACCTCCAAGGCCCAGGATGTGTGGAAGCGGGTGAACCTCCCTCGGTATTTAACATCTGTGCCCTAGTGGTTGGCGACTTCCTAGTGTCAATAACCAGGATGGCGAAGGAACACAATTTAATGTTTGTCAGCCATCAATACCCCTTGTCGAACTAATTTCTCAAACCACATGGCTATGGCTTTCTGTGAAGGGACTCAACACTCTTCGGAGTTCAACCTTTAGCTCTCATCGTTTGTACATTTTCATACCTCGTCAACCTTAGAAGATGGAGCTATATAGGGCAAGCTGAAACGGCCTGGGGATGGATATAGTCTTGAATACTGGTCGACGCGACATTATCCTATGTGACGCCAGGGTGAATATCTTCTCTTTCGATTTTCAATTATATTATCTGATAATGGATAGGATTCTAAGCACTTCCCGAGTGGCTGCCAAGCTAGTTTCAAGGACTGTGGATTTGACCTTTCTTGCCTTTTCACTCACTGTGACGGTGGCCCTGAGCGGACTCAGTTCGTGGCTTCTCTTAACTTTGCGTAGACATTTGATTCACCATTTCAAAGCCTACACCTCCTGTTTCCCCACTACTTTTTCCCACGTGAACCACGTGCCGGCCTTGTGGAGTCGGGGACGTTAGCGTTATTGGATGGGACCATTCGCCTCAGGTTTATCAAAGACAGCATTTGGGGGTGTCAATCCATCCGCCAAGAGGCAGACTACACGTATGAACGTCCCTTCCCCTGTCATCTCTGCATTAGATGTGAAGCATGTACCTTGGAAGTCTTCTTAGCCTTTAGATTTGAGGAATATTTTACGCCCACCGTCCACGTTTCTTTACCTCGGCCGCCGATTTCACCTTCTTTGATACAACGGGCATCTTTGGATCGTGATGTGTTTTGATCCGTCCATTAGGATCAACCCTTTTATGCAACCGTCGATCCGAGTGGGTCCTACTATTTTCGCAATGTGAAATCTTGGTCTTCAACCTTGCTAGTTTCCCTTGCGAAATGAACCATGACCATAGATCTATTCCCGTCTTTTTCATGACCGTTGATATTCGCGGCCGGGACCACCTTTCACGATTTGGAATCACAGCTTTACTCGCACAAGTCCATTTTGCGAAATTGACTGAGACCGTAGATCTACTTCGGATCTCAATTCGACCATTAGATGCCTCCGTCCTTTAAACCATTTTGCAATCCGGAAAAGTGGCTTCGGTCGGTCATGTCCGTCGTGCGAAATGTTTCAACGTCGTTGATCTGTCATTCGATCAATCTCATCCTTTGATTATGAATCCCGTTTAATGCCTTCAGCACATCCAACGTCCTCCTTGAACCTCTGTCAGGCTCATAATTAGATTGTTAAAAAACGGAGTGTTAACACAACCCTTTCGGTTTCCTACATGACTCTTCATGTTCATATTGTGTATACAATATTTACATTAATTATAGAGCCATAATTCGAGGATTAGGTTTCCAACAAAAGTCTCATATTCAAAATCGTATACTATGCATATCTACTAGGAAACAAAATCATATGTAAGATACATTATTGTGGCTACGCTAATTGTTGGCACAATTTTCTTGTGATACTCAAATTTCAAATCAAATGACATAAGAGGAATAATTAAAAAACACATAATTTATAATGTATATAGATAACCTGAACAAATAAAATAGTATTGGCGGGTGGATCAATGCATGAGAAAGCAAATGGGTGTATAATGAATTTTGGTTCAAAGCTAAAGATGATCAACCTACTACAATTTGTCAATGAGCTTGTTGATAATATATATGACCATGAAAAAACCAAAAACCAAAAATATAATAAGAAACCAAAACAATACAAAAAATGGAGTCTAAAAGTTTCACATACAAGAAGAAAAAAAACACTAAGCTTCATAATTATTATCATATCCTATAATCTTATATTTGATTTTTATATTTATCCATCAACTATATAAGTTACCATACATAACTCAATATATCATTTAAGCTTTACCTAAAACTTTTTAACTAATAATAAAACCCACATTACAAAACCAAAAAAATTCTCAGTACAGAGGTCCGTTCAGATAAATGCTCTTCAACAATGGTGTAGAAGGACATCACTTATGTTGTCCTCTTACTTATATATTAGTATTGAACATGTTTTTCATGAGTTGAATGTGGAGGTTGATTCCTTCTCCAAGGAGGCTTTGGATAGAAATGAAGATATCTTCTTTTGGGAGGAATTTGTTGAAAACTCCTTAGAACATAGTGGTTCCATCTCCTATGATGCCTGGTAGATTGGTTGCAATGGCTTTTGACAGTTACCTATTACGATGTTATGGGTCTTGGGTAGATATTTTTAACTTATTTTCTTGGCCTATTGATGTAATATTTTTAGCACAAATCCAGTACTCTGTTGTTACTCTCTAATAAAGCCTTATATTTATGACAAAGTTATTTAGTAAGTGTAATATTAGTTTTTTGAGGAATTAAATAACTCAATAAAATACTTTTTAATTCACTATGCTTTTATATATATATATATTAAAAACAAAATAAAATTTACACATAAAAATTAAAATTTGTCTTTCATATCAATCAATAAAATTATATATGTAACCCATAATAACCTTCGTTGAAAAGAATAAAGAGAGTTGTCATGAGGGTTCGAAAATCATGAGTTTGCATAAACAAACATATATATATATATATATATAAACTATTTAAAAAATAAAATAAACTTTATATCAAAAAAAAAGTGTCTTAAATATCAATAAATAAAATTATATATTTGTTTAAAATATAAGCTTGCCATTGTTTCATCAAAAACAATAATATGAATATCACTTTGTGATGGACTAAAATGTGATTTTCATCAAATTTCGAAAATAAAAGAGGGATGAATTAAATTTTTTTATTTTCGGGTGGATGGGTCCCCCTATGGGGGCTTGACCCCCAACAAGTTTCGAAGGTGTTTTAATGATGTTTTTTCCTCTCCAAGTGACAAGACACCTTAGATGAGGCAAATCACTTGTGAAGTTTTTGAAGTTTTTGTCTCACCTTCTTTTATTGTTAGGGTTTTTCCTCGTTCCCTCACCTCTATCTCAGACCCTTATGATTGTAAGTTCTCTTTGGTGTCCATTTCTACAAAACCTTTAAAGGATAATGATTTCTTTGACATGGCTCATTCATTTTCTTTGTATAAGGAAGTGGAGGCTCTTCCTCCAATTGACGATAAGGGTCTCCCCCTATTCAAGAATTCTCACAAGTTGAAGTCTATCGTTATTTCAAAGACCCGACACATTCTTGAGTGCAAATCCTCCCAAATCTGACTGGCTCTTGGGGAATATGATACTATGAATGGGGTTAGTACCATGACGGAAAATTCTCTAGCAGGGTGTTTTGGTGGGTGTTTCATGAGTATTTCCACTTTTAGGCGATGGGTGGATGAAATTTGGAGACTTGTCTTAGGATACTCCCTGAAATGTCTCACAATTGCCAAAGGTTAGTTGGGGGTTTTTCTCTTTGATAATGAGGATATTTTGAAACTACTACATGATGTTTGGTTTTGGGTTTCATTGGCCATCAAGATTTGGAGATGCAGACCTGATGGGAAATGGTATTTTACAAATGGTTGAACAATCTCATATGGAAGGATATGTCTGTAGTGATCTAAAATCTACCTTCATTTCCCTCATCCCCAAGAGTAACAAACCATAGTATTTTAATGATTTTAGACCAATTTCTCTTTGCAACTTGGTTTGTAAAATTATCACTAAAATGATCTCAAACAAAATCAAACCCAAACTTGTTGACATGATGACAAATGAACAATTTGGGTCCTTGGCTAATAGACAGATTTTGGATGTTTTCGATGTCACCCAAGAGTGTTTGCACTCAATTAAAGCATAAATGCAATGATTTTGAAAATGGATTTGGTGAAAGCCTATGATTGTATTAACCGGGTAGGTTTGAGGCTTTTACTAATTCAAATTGGTCTTCTCATTTCAGTAACTGATTGGATAATGTAATGTGTAACATCTACACAGTTCTCTATCCTTATGAATGCCACTAGTTTTTTCCAAAGCACTAGGGGCCTTAGACAAGGCTTCCCACTGTCCCCTTTATTATTCTTGTTGGTTATAGAAGGATATATTCAAATGATAAATGTTGCTAAAAATGAAGGAAAACTAAAAGGCATTAAAATATCATCTTCTCTCTTTATCACACATTTATTTTTAGATGATGTCGTGTTGTTTGGGATAGGTACTATGGTTGAGTGGCATTGTTTTGCTGAAATTATAAAAATATTATGTGCACACCTGCGATGGAAGTGAGAGTTTCCAAGTTTGTTTTTATCGGTCATAAGGTTGACGAAACATTCTATATCAGATTAAATCTTTTATTCCCTATCATATTGCAAACCTAGAGGAGGGCTTTAAATATTTGGGGTACTTTTTGATTGCTATCACTGGGTGGTATATTAACTCTTATGATAGCTATACTTAGGGGAATTCCAGTATATTGGTTTTCCCTGGCTTAGAATCCTAAGAGAATACTCAAGATTATAATAAGAATGATGTTTAATTTTTTATGTTCTGGGACTACTAAAGGTGGCATAATGCATCTTGTTAGCTAGGAAAGGTTGTTTGTTCCAAAATGTATCGGTGGATGGGACATGAAATATATTTACTAGTTCATTACAACATTGAGTTTGAAAAGCCTTTGGAAGGGTATTTTTGGAAATGGATTGCGGTGTAAGATTTTGAAAGGGAAAAAAATCAAAGGTGACATTCTACAATAGATTATGAACCTAGAAAAACATAGTAGGAATGTAATGAATTTCTTGTCTGGTTTTATGAAAATCTTTCCTTGGATGAGTAAAGGACATACCTTGAAGGTGGAATCAAGCACAAACATATTGGTTGGAATTGAACCTTTCATAGGGAATAAAGAAAATTACTTGTTGTCTTCTTATTTGTTGGATTAACTTTCAGAATTGGGATTTATAACCCGTGCACACATCAAACATCCTCCCTGAATTCAATCTTCAAGTTCTTATTGGTTATTCGCTAACGATATTGGTTTGGGAATTGTTGGGAAAAGGAGTGGAATAAATACATATCCTACCTCAACTCTGTCGGAATTAAGTTGAACTCTAATGATGATGAATTGATATGGGTATTCAATCAAGCTATTGGGCATATTACCACAAAATCAACATCGTCAACTATTGTTCAAAATGATTATTACTCTATTCCTAAATGGTGGTTCAAGAAACTATGGAAGTGGCATATTCCTATGAAAATAAAATATTTTATTCGGCTTGCATTTGAAGATTGTATATTGACTTGGGACAACTTATGGCGTAGAGGTTGGTAAGGGCCAAAGATATGTATGTAGTGTAGGGCTGATTCTGAGTCTATCACATTTTTGTATATTGCTCATATGCAATGCAATTGTGGAAAGTTGTTTGTGATATCTTAATCATATCACATACTTGAGGGAATCTTTCCATTGATGGAAATCTTCATTCTTGGTACAAAAACTACCCTAAACATAAAGTTCTTCTAGAATTCATTTGTTAGGATATTTGGAAGACTGGGAACTGTACAATTTTTTAATAGAAAAAAACATTATTTACATGCCAGTTGTCTAAGAATCTTTTCCCTGTGTAAGGAGTACTATACTATGAACATAAAAAAAAAAATCCTAGGCATATCATTTTATTTACCTATTACATTTGTTGTTACAGTATTTTTCGATGGGGTTGCACAAGGAAGGAAGTGCGCAGCAGGTATGATGTTGAAAATTAACTGAGAACACATTTTCAGGTTCAAAATGAATTTTGGTCTTGGTACAAATACTAAAGCTGAATTGGTGGCTCTTTGGGGCCTTGCTAGTTTGGCTTCTACATTTGGCATTGAAACTGTTAAAATTTATCGGGACTCCACGGTTATTGTAAAATGGGTTAATCAACGCAATATTCAGATAAATGCTCTTCAACCATGGTGTAGAAGGACATCACTTATGTTATCCTCCTACTCGGATATTAGTATTGAACATGTTTTTTGTGAGTTGAATGTGGAGGTTGATTCCCTCTCTAAGGAGGTTTTGGATGGCAATGAAGCTATCCTCTTTTGGGAGGAATTTGTTGAAAACTCCTTAGAACATAGTGGTTCCATCTCCTATGATTCCTGGTAGATTGGTGGCAATGGCTTTTGATAGTTACCTATTACGATGTTATGGGTCTTGGGTAGATATTTTTAACTTATTTTCTTGGCCTACTGGTGTAGTTATATTTTTAGCACAAATCCAGTACTTTGTTGTTACTGTATGATAAAACCTTATATTTATGACATAAAGTCATTTAGTAAGTGTAATTTTAGTTTTTTGAGAAATTGAATAACTCAATGATATACTTTTTAATTCACTATGAATAACTTAAATAACTTTTTTTTTTTTCTTCTGCTGATATATATATTAAAAACAAATTAAAAATTTACACATAGAAATTAAAATTTCTCTAAAATATCAATAAATAAAATTATATATGTAACCCATAATAACATTCATTGAAAAGAATGAAGAGAGCTGTCACGAGGGTTCCAAAATCATGAATTTGCATAAACATCAAAATTATATATATATATATTATTTAAAAAATAAAATAAAATTTACACCAATAAAAATTAAAACGCATCTTAAATATTAATAAATAAAATTATATATTTGTTTAAAATATAAACATGCCACTCTTTCATTAACAACAATAATATGAATATCACTTTGTGATGGATTAAAATGTGATTTTCATCAAATTTCGAAAATAAAAGAGTGATGGATTAAACTTTTTATTTTCAGGTGGAGGGGCTTGACCCCAACCATTTTCGAAGGTGTTTTAATGATGTTTTTTCCTCTACACCTTACAAGACACCTTAGATGGGGCAAATCACTTCCAAAGTTTTTGTCTCTCCTTCTTTTTATGCTAAGGTTTATGCTCGTTCCCTCACCTCTATCTCAGACCTTTATGATTGTAAGTTCTCTTTGGTGTACATTTCTGCATAACTTTTAAAGGATAATGGTTTCTTTGACATAGCTCTTTCATTTTCTTTGTCTAAGGAAGCAGAGGCTCTTCCTACAATTGACGATAAGGGTCTCCCCCTATTCGGGAATTCTCACAAATTGAAGTCTATCATTTCTTCAAAGACCTAACACATTCTTAAGTGCAAATCCTCTCAAATCTGACTGGTTCTTGGGGAATATGTTACTATGAATGGGGTTAGTACCATGACGGAAAATGCTCTAGCGGGGTGTTTTGGTGGGTGTTTCATGAGTATTTCCACTTTTAGGCGATGGGTGGATGAAATTTGGAGACCTGTCCTAGGATACTCCCTGCAATGTCTCACAATGGCCAAAGTTTAGTTGGGGGATTTTCTCTTTGATAACGAGGATATTTTGAAACTATTAAATGTTGTTTGGTTTTGGGGTTCATCGGCCATCAAGATTTGGAGATGCACTCTATGTTTTAACGCTAGTAGAGCGAAGACCTTCTCACACTTGGTCTGGGTCAAACTTCCAGGGCTACCCCCAAAGTTATGGTCGATAGACATCTTTAAAAGAATCAGTTTGACCATAAGCATTGATCACCCTGTGGACCTCATCTTTCAACAGACAAGCATCATGTATGTTGCTCTTATTCTAGTGGACTTGGACCTTAAGGAGGGATTAAACGATGAGATTGTTATCGCATTGGGAGATAGAACTCACACTCAAATTTTGGACTCTTTAAAATTAATACTAATCCTGCAAAAAGAGAGAAATGCCCGCACATATTCTCTAGATTTTTTTATTTTTTTTCTCTAGATTTTCAATTTTAGATTTTTTCTCTTTTTTCTCTAGATTTTCAAAATTAATACTAAAAAGCATATAAAAAATAATACTAGATTTTCACTTTTAGGTTTTTTCTTTATATTAAATGTAAATATCTAATTTTTTAAAATTTCCATAAATTTATAAAAATATAGAATTTTATTCTAAATTTTAAATTATTTGTAGTTATATTTATACATTGAAAAAGTATATTAACTATATTTTCAAACTTATTTAAAAGATATTTCTTTAACTATTACCCTATAAAGTTGTCATATAATCATATCTTTTACTAAATATAATTTTCCTTGTTAAAACAATCTTTGGCTCTATCATATCATATCATATCATTATATAAAACTTACATCATATGAATGACCTCTTGAAACACCAACATGAAAAAGTAAGAATTACAATACTTTTGTATGAAAACATGTTTATTTTATTTTACTTTACTTCAGTGTGAATATATTTTTATTTGAAGCAAAATGTTAGACGATAAGTATTTGTTGTTGAGAAAATTTTTGTTAATTTGTTTTTGTTTATGTTTAGTTTTGCATATTTTCAATTCTTACTTGATTTTGTTGCTTATGGTCAGTTCTTATAAGTAGGCATTATGCTCTTGTTACGTCTTTATACGTTGCTTGAATAGATTATGATATTGCCATATTTCTAATAGTGGAGAAAACACATACAACCACGGATCTTTATTTTTATTAAAGCACCTTACCCAATTGCATAATTTGAAGGGAGGAGCTTTGCTCGCGAGCTCCTTGAAAATTAAAGCTCCGTCTCCTCACAGAGGACAATGATCAGACATCAATATTGGAACAGAGATGATGGCAGAATTCGGAAGCATCAGGAAAAGCATGGTTGATGTGAAACCCTCCGTCATCTCTAGCTTCTGTATTCGTTAATTTTTCTTTGAAACAGATTGAAACACAAGTTTTAATCTTCGCAAAGAATGTGAAATAGATTGAAACATAAGTTTGACTGAAAGTGTTTTAATCTTATTAGAGAATAAAATAATTTATATATACAGGACGCATCTATTATGCCCTTGTCTCCTGCCTATGAAACTTCAAAACTACGACAATTACAAAAATTCATTATGCCAATACCAGGCAAGATCTGGTAGTCGGATCCCACATAGCTGGCAGCAGAAATTCCCGTCCATTATCTCCGTGGGCATTGTAGCTTGCCCCACTCGTTTTATCCACCAGAAGCTCCCCAGGGAACCCCGGATATGCCCCCTTTCCATATATTCCTGGGCACGCGGACACGGCCTCTAGAGGCGCGGCAGCATCCCCTTGGAAGTAGCCGGTGTTGAATGGATTGGTGGCTGCTCCTGCAAGAACGGTGGCAATATTGATGATCATCCCATCGATACCCATGTCTCCGTTAGGTGCCACCAGGGGAGGAGTCTGGGGACCGTAGATGGGCTGGTGAAACGGCCACGCGCACTGTCCCGGGCACTGACTTGCAGAGTTTCCAACCCACGCGTATGGAAGTTGTTGACGCTTCTTCTCCTTCCCCATCATTCGGTTTTTTGTTGATTGCTGGTGCGATAATATATTGAGATTAGCATGGAATCCGCAGGAACTCATGCAGAAATCGTCCACGGTAACATCCTCGGAGGTGAGCACCAAGTACACAGCATCAGCATTGGCATTTCCAGCATCATTCTCCATTAGAGAAAGAGGCAGAGCCCCCGAGTTGAGGGCAGCTTCAACCAGTGTAGCAATGTCGGTCCTGTTGAGTGATTTGCCAAGGGAATAATCTTGGTCCACCTTCTGCTTTCCAAGCAATACAACACTGGAGGGAGCCACCTTATTAGAAGCGATTCCATCGTACTTCTTGATTGTTTTCCACCAGGTGGACGCGGACGGATGATTGGCTTTACCCTCTGACGTCTTCGCCCCAAGAGATTGTAGAAAATCCGCCACGATGGAGCGTTGAACAGTGGTGAATTGGCCATACCAAATCAAATGGACAGGGATTACCCCAGAGGACCATCATGGTATGTTAAAACAAGAGATGGCTCTTCCACTAAAGCAGCAAGTTTCCTGGACTGTCCAGCAGCAGGAGGAGATGCAGTACATAATATCGCCATACAAAAGGCAATCTGTAGCATCACAGTCAGTCGAAGCCACGAGCCAGAAGCAGCCATTTTAAGGCAAGGTGATGAAAGACCCCGTAACACTCACAGCTATCTTTCAGAAGAGAGATCCAACGGAAGAAAACTCGCTGATAAAAATCAAGAAACAAGCTGCAAGACCCCGTCAATAACAGGGGCGCAGAAACGGGTTAAATAAAGAGAGCAGGAAAGAAGAAATTGGGTAGAGGAGGGTGATGAATGAGGAGAAGAAATGGATTTAAATAGTTCGAGTTGTGGAAGTGAGCACGCATATAGGAAGAAAGCGGTGAAAGAGATCGACATAGGGGTGCCACGCTGGCATGTATCAATAACTAATACTGACCGTGTAGAATAAAGTTGTATGGAAAGTTCCAAATGCCTTCTGACAATTCCTTGGGAAAAGTGATGTGGTGTCAGTGACTCGTGAGTCTGGAGTGAAAATGTTGACTCGAAATTTTAGCATGGACGTGCGTCTGTGTTGGCTACCGTGGCCACTGAGTCTTTGCGGGTGAGTAGTTCTAGAGACAACTATCCGGCCGCTGATGATGGAGAAAAGTAACTACTTTGCATGAAGATTCATTGTAAACGCGGCATTTTTTTTAATAATAGTGGTCCTCGCCGCTGAAGAACGCGGAACTATTTTTTTTTTAAATTATGAGAACTTTTTCAAGCAACTTATTTAGCGTTGTTGATTTGCCATATCGATATCAATCTTTCAACCGGGGGCCACCCTAAAGGCGAACAATATATTACATGCTCCACGATATTTAATGCGCTGGTGGCGGCATTGCCAGCCATACAATTTCAACCTCCACCAGATCGTATGGCTGGCAATGCCACCGCCAGCGCATTAAATATAGTGGGGCATGTAATATATTTTTCGCCCACCCTAAACACTGAATAGGGCTTTCATCCAGAGTAAGGTCTCCACCACTGCTGTCGTACAGAAATTTCCCAGGGGCTAAATATTGAAGAGGGTTTCTATCGCCTCCACCATGGTCGCACAGGGCTTCTATATAGAGTAAGGCCTCCACCACGGTCACACAGGAATTTTCTGGGGTGCAGCACTGTTTTACTAACACCGCAGGAATCAAAACCGGATTGGGTCGACCTTGGCAATGGCTCGTGCCCTCAACCCCTAGACTAATTTATCAACTTATCACACATTATGATGATCACTCCAACCAAACCAATGAATATGAGCATAGTTATTTAATTTGTGATGGTTAAATATGGAAAGGTTATAAGTTAAGTGTTACAAATTATTTATCTAATATTTTTAAATCTATTTAATTGATATCAATTTATATTAACAATATTATTTTTTTATAAATGAATTAAAAACATTATGATTAACAACTTGTGACTTTATAAGATAAGTAAAGTACTTGGTAGGAAAGGTAAATGGTAACAATGCCTATCAAACTACTAACTAGATTTGTCTATATGAACAACTTGTGACCTTATAAGATAAGTAAAGTAATGGGTAGGGAAGGTAAATGTCAACAATGCCTATCAAACTACTAACTAGATGTGTATATCCAAAAGGGGAATATAAATTGGATATGAGTAAGGAGGGGGTTTTTATTGATATGATAAGCAAGGACTTAGAAGAATTACAATGTGGTAGGGTGTAGTGGGATGCGTAGGATAAAAGACAACTAAAATGCTTCGCTTTTCCAACATGTTTTATTATGAAAACCAGTTAAAATCTTTCTTGGAAATTGTTGTTTCTGCAATTTCAGCAATCGTGGTTATTGATCCTAAACCAAAAGCTAGATTTTAAAACTACCCAAATCGCCAAAATTGCAGTCTGAGCACTCTAAATTATGATTTCAACAATAATTTGTCTGCCAGAGTCCTGTGGGTTAGGAGTGTTTCAGTTAACACTTATACTGCTCCATAGTGGGGGATAGTGGAGACCGTCATCACAAAGAGTGATGAAGAGGAAGGTGGACACATTTTTGTTGTTTATCTACTGGAAAACACTTTGCCCAAAAAGAGATTAATTATCAAAGGGATTAGTTCATTGCAAGAGGTGGTTTAGTTCAAAAGATATACCTTTAATTATCAAAGGGGATATAAACTTTTATCAAACAAACTCATGTAAGGAGATTTATTCACAAGTTTGTGTCCTAACTAAGACATATGGGCAAGGGACTAAAATGTCTTAAATGTCGGCTAACTAATGTGAGATTGTAGTGATTATAGAAATCAAATTGAAAATGACAAAGATATAACTTCAAACAAAAATAATCTACAAATTTTTCCACTTCAAAAGCCTTCCCATGCCTTTAATTTCCTATGATACATCTACTGATTATCCTCTTTAGTTAAAGAATGGGTGACATGGGTGAGATTATTTGTGATAATCTTAGAAGGGTCTCAAAAGAAACTAATTGAGTCTTATTGAGTCGAGTCGTCCATAGATATCCCTAAGATCTAAAAGGGTTCTTATTCTCCCCTTTCATCATTATTCTTAATCATAAATGATGTAGCACAACCCAACGAAGAGTGTGATTACGAGGGAGAACCTACCAATGCGCCCCCAATGAATCCTACCGTGCATTGTTGTCCATCTATTTTTCATCTAACAAGGATTGGGGTTTATCCTATTATTTTTGCCACTCCTACACCACTTGAATCAAACTTTGGTATCTATATACTCCATCCACCTATATTATGATACGATGGGGAGCAAGTTTTCTTGCATGGCATAGCCCTCACATATCTAGATAGTAACCTCAACCACATATTTTCCTCTTTAATTAATATTTGATCCCACAACCATCATCTTCACTTGTGTCACATAAACATTATTTTAACGTATGCCTTATTTGGCTTGTAAAATCTCCACTTGTATCACATAAGGATCATTCTAACTTATGCCTTATTGGGCTTTTAAAAAGCCTTTTGTACCAAATCCTTGGACTTTCAAACTTCTTCCTTGGCTCTCTATTTCCATAATGACTTCAAGCTACAATGCCCTTTTATTAGAAATTGGGCTATGAAATAACTTTATATTCCATAATGATTTTCTAAGATCAATTGAGCATATCCTCTTTGTTTTTGTGAGAAGGCCTTAGTGTTGAAATTGAGATTGGATATCATTATGTAATGAACCTATATGTCTTCCCTTGGTTGTAGTGTGTGAAATTAGCATGAGCCTTGCTATTTTATTGAAACTAATTTGGAATAGATTCCTCATGTAATATACATGAACATTAATCAAGTCCATCCATAAAAACAAGTTGTGTTACATCTATTTACCACCTAACCATAGTTATCTAGCATAGACACCACCTCCCCATTAAGATATGGGATAACAAGGATGGAGGAAATTTTTCCTCCATTTAATCAATCTATCAATGCACATAGAGTGCTTCGTAATTCAATTATGTCGCTATAGGTTATTCCAATCACTTCCTCCAACATCCATTAATCAATTATAGACCTCGTCCTTCCATACATCTACAACATAAGCACAAACCATCTCTTCTCTGCTACGCAATGCATCATGAAATCCATTTCAATAAGTGCTCGAGCATGTAAGTGTTAGATATAATGCAGAAATATTTGTATGTTTTCTATATCTAGGGTTCTTTTTCAAACAACTCCTATGTTGGTGGTGGATCTGATCCACATATATTGGATCTAGTTTAGTTTATGATTTCCTATAAATGTAATCATTATTTCTGAATACAATTGAGTTGAGTTTTTCTCCTCCTGTGTGTTTGAGTAAGCCTTTATGCTTTGTTGGTTTCCTCCTTGGTTTCTCTATTTTGGTATTAGAGGCAAGTTGAGGGCTTCCATGAGGGAACCAAAAATTAATTGAAGGTTGTTGTTGTGTGAGGTTGAGAGAACCATCTTGAATAGTAAAAGAATCCACTGCTGGGTTGTGAGAGTGTGTAGCCATTGTTGAATAGAGCCGCCATAGTGCTGGGCGTGAGAGTGAAAAGGAGAAATTGCGTGAGAGTCAAGCGTTGGAGGCTATTATCTTTTGGTGTGGAGAAAACACTGCCATCAATTTGGAGAAATTGCTCCCATAGCTGACATCATTCCAAGCCAAAATTATCTCCCTCACGTGATATCCAAAGATTAAAAAGTCTGCAAAGAATTATCTCCTGTGAAACACATTGTAATGTTTTTCTTACTCACGTGAAAGCAACAAGTAATTTCTTTTTCTTCCCAGCGTGTGATTTTCTTTTGAAAGTCAGCATTGGGCATTGCAATTTTTTTTCTAGGAGTTCACGCCGGTGCTTCTCCCATCTCCCCCAGAGCACCGACGACACCTATCAGGCAGAGAGAAAGAGCGTCGAACTACCCTTCCTTGCACAATTTTTTTGTCGGCGCCGGATCTAGTCCAGGAAGTGAGCGTTGGGTTAATTGCTTGTAAGAGGAGGTGAGCCAATATATATATACCTATTTGGTTAAAATTATTTTCCCAATAGTTCAGTAAAAACGATAGATATGTCACTAGTTGATTTATACATTACTGAAGCATCAAAATTAAATGGGGAAAATGATGTAAATTCGAAATTCAAGCTTATTACTGTGCTTGAAGCTCTTAGTTTGTGGCCGATTGTTAAATGGGATGAACAGAAGCCTATAGATCCATTGTCTCTCTCATATTGGAACTCGAGAGAAACCTAAGCAAAGGTGTTGATTCATATGTCTATAAAAGACAACATCATACCTCACATCAGAAATTCCAAGACATCCAAAGACACATGGGACAAACTGAAAGGTATGTACGAGACATCTGACTCTAATAGAATTTTCTTTTTAAAGACCAAATTATTGTCTATCAAGATGGATGTGAATGAAACTATGAATAAATACCTCTCCTGCATCAAAGACTTCAGGGATAATCTGGGTGACATAGGTAAAGAAGTATCTAGTACTGATCTGGTATCTATCACATTAAAAGGTTCGTTGCACATTATAAAATATTCATCTCAGCACTTCCAGCAAGACAAACCCCTCCTACATTTGTAGAGCTCGGTGGAATCTTGATACAAGAAGAAGAAAGGATGAAGATGTATGAGTCTGAATATCAATCTTCAGATCAGGCATTGATGGCAAGAGGCAGATACCCACACATAGGAAATCAATGGAATCCACACAGAAGCAAGTTTCGTGCAAGACACAGAGGTATTTCATGCAATGACTCTAGTGCTAATAAAGATGTTGTATGCCATTATTGTGGCAAATCTGGTTACATAGCTAGAGATTGTTTTAAGAAGATAAACAATGATTCCAATAACATATACAGAAAACATAATGGAAATTATGTTAGAAAAGACACCCTGGATGTCAATGGATTTAAAAACCTAACACTGTTTATATCTGAACATGCTTTGTCTACTGAGACAGATGATGAAAATGCATGGTTCATAGATTCGGGTCCATCTTCCCACATGTCCTGTAATAGAGATTGGTATGATGAGTATTATGAAAAGTCTGATGGCACACACATCTATCTAGGTGATAACAAGTCCCACAAAGTCCTAGGTTATGGAGTGATAAGTACTAACCTACCTGATGGACAGTTTAAACAGATACATAATGTGATGTATGTTCCAGGCATCAAAAAGAATCTAATATATGTTTCTGCTATCACCGATAATGATATGAAAGTTGAATTTGATAAATATAAGTGCCATGACAAAGATGTCCAAGATCATTACATGTTTATATCGACAAGATCCAGACTTGGTGGATTGTACAAGCTGCATGCAATCAAGGGAAACCATCAGGCACTAGCAACATCAACTATTTCAGATATCGAATTGTGGCATCAAAGGTATGGACCAGGGATAATTTTAGGGGCGTAATTTATCCCATGGGCTATTTTCCATGTTTTTCTCCAAAAAACAATTTGCCATTTTGCATTTTTTGAAGCCCTGTTTCGCCCAATTTTGATGGGGTAAAAAGTTTTAGCCCTAAAAATCACCAAATTATTATATAAACGATATAAAATCCTTAGAAATTAAAATATTTTTTGAAAAATATCACCAAACATTTTATAGTTGGCGTTTTAAGAATTGGTAAGATTCACCAACATTTTTACACTTTAAAATAAGTATGGTTCCTTAAAATCATCCCTGGTATGGACACCTCAATCATAATGATCTCATGTTATTATAGAAAAAGTCGATGGTTGAGGGTCTTCCTGTCATTAAAAATGATCATATTGAATGTGTTGCTTGTGCACTGGGAAAACAACACGTAAATGAATTTCCTAACCATGAAGAGAAGAGCCAGACTAAACTCCTTAAACTAATACACACTGATGTATGTGGACCTATGCAAACTAGATCACTTGGTGGTGCATGATATTTTCTGATATTTGTTGATGACAGATCCAGGTTCACATGGGCTTACTTCATCAGAAGGAAAAGCGATGTATTCGAATACTTCAAGGAATTCAAAATCAAAGTTGAGAAGCAGACAGGTAAATACATTAAAATACTAGGTTTGTGCTTCTTTAGAAGCAAGTCCGAAAATTTATGGTCGTTAGCTATGTTCCAGTAAATTTGCATATGATTTGCATTCACTAAAGAATTAATAAATTGGCGTTAATTTAAGCATGTAATTATCTCAAATTTATCCTTTTCAAATTAAGTCGAGAATATAGAATTCCAATATAAATTAGCAGAGAATACCGAATCTCAATAAATTTAAAGTTGATTTGACAAATTACCATGAATTTACAATGTCTTCAACTCCTAACTTATCTAACATTCTAAAATTAACATAACACTTCTTATATCAAAAGAACTGCAGTTTAAGAGTAATGGAGCCTTGACAGTTATATATATGTTAAATAGGACAATGTTTATATGTTAAATTGTCAACGAAAGTTGGAGCCAACAAATTGTACCTGTGAAAAGAAAGTTAACGCACCTTCAGCTTCTCTGCCTTCCTAGGGGAAAGTTGTTGTCCTTCACTGAGGCAATGTATCCCTCTTTAACGTTTTAGTGTAAATTCTCGAACTTCCACTTTCTAAAATACAAATAATCCATGAGTTGATAAAATAGATATGATGATATGATTTTACATTGAGGCTCGTCTTTATAGGCTTGAGCATGTGTAGTGAAGGGTTACACCCTTTCACTTAGTAATTAATAACTATAATTAATATATTATTTTATATTTGTTACTCTCTTAGTTAACATTTACTTATTTAATAATTAGTAGCTATTTAGTGTTTATTTCTTTAATATATTTTTGTTCATTACATTGTGTCTCCCTTAGAATTGCTTTGTCCTCAAAGTACAATTATAGAAGACTTTATCCCTTGTTCTAGCTCGTAATGCTTTCTCATGACATTGTGTGTTGGTAGTTGCAACATTTGACGAAATAAGACGATACGTTCTTTTAAACATTGTCTGGAAATGTTGCATCATTTGTGAAGTCGTCCATCCAAGATATACCTTTAACGGAATTATTTGCGGATCGATTGTCGGGAGTTGTCGATTTTGTCTTCTCTTTGTAGGAATAATACTGGTCATTTTCCTTTTGATTTTTTCTTCTATCATAACGACTCTTGTGATTTGGATGGCGATAAGGAACTCGAATCGCATGTGAAGTGTTTACTGGAACTTCAACTTTTGGTTCTTCTAACAATTTTTGTAATTGTTTTTCGGAACCATTTTCTGTTGATGCTTGTAGAGATGTGAAAATAAGATTGTTCTTTTGAACTTTGACAAGCTTTGCATTGCTTCCCTTTTCTGGTGTTTGAATTTGAGCCTTTGATGACTTCTCTATTGCGTTAGTCATCGTTTCTTTGTCGACACTTAATCTCTTGCAATCTAGCTTTTCTTGTAAAGATTTATTCTCTTGCTTTAGCTTCCTAAGTTGTATAAGAATGTCCTAATTAACCTTCTTTAAGTGTAAGGGTTCTTCTTTATAGTTTGAGCTGACGACATCATATTGATTGCCTTGATTTTTGGGTTCTCTTTCTTTTAAGTTTTTTATTTTCTCTAACAATTCCCGATTAACCTTTTTTAAGGAAGAGCTTTCTTCGTCTTTGCATGATAATTCTTTTTGAAGATCTTGATTCTCCTTTTATAACTATTGATTGCGTTGAAACTTATGCTTTTCCTTCTTCATTTGCAGAAGTAATTTCTGGTTATGATCTCTTAGACGAGATCTCTTCTTCTTTACTTGCAATAACCTTGTTGAAATCGTTGTATTGTCTGTATTGATTTCTCATTTCCCTGCGACAACATCTCTGATATTTCTTTGAAGTCTTCAGATGATGGGACCTTTGATTTTGTCTTCATGTTAATGTCCGACATTGTGAATTTTTCCTTTTTGTAGGGGAATGTCAGAAACATTTTTTCAGCATTTAAGATAAAAGTCCCCAATGTTTTCATCCATGGTAACCCAAAACTAGGTCACCATTACTACTCCACAAGGATTTAACTATAAACTGCGAAACGCCAGTATAATCTCCAAGGTTCCATTGTAAATTGCTTATTGCATATTCTTTGTTATTCGAAAAGTCTAACCTTTCACTTATATTCGTCCTAAAAAAAGCTAGCTCATTAGCAAATTCATTACTAATATAATTATTACATTTGCTAGGAGCAATAGAAATAGTAATGTCTTTCCCTATAATTGTTCCTTTTATTTAGAGTAACTTTGAAACATAAGTTTTTAAAGTGCTTGGAAATATTCCTTGTTTTTCACTCTTAGACCCCATTTTTTAACCTAAATTTCCTTCGAAAAAGACCTTGATTACAACTTAAATAATACTTTAATAATTGAGATTTGAACCTTTTTTCAATACACTTCCCTTTTAATCCTTGATTTGAACTTAAGTATTATTTGCAATACTTATTATATAATAATAATATTATAATATTAAAATGTAAATTAATAAGTTTTTTAAAATATTATATAATAGTATAAATATTATTATAATAATATTTATTATATTAATATTGTTTTTGTTTGTAGAGATACGTGGAATGAGGGGTGCAGCCTGGGTTGAAGTTCGAAAGCAAAACCGTGTGTTGGTTTTACTTTATCTTTTCTTTTTTTACTTTCTTTTTCTTTGTTTTTGTTTTTTTACTTCTTCTTTTTTTCTTTTATATTTTCTTTTTGACTTTTTTTCTTTCTTTTCTTTACCTTTTTTCTTTCTTTCTTTTTGGACAATGTACTATATTTTAGGGAAACCCTAAAAACTAAATTTACACAAAGTGTAAATAATGGCCAAGGGCCGTATAGCTATGATACCACTGCAACGGTAAAAAATTGTTTTACTGTAAATTATCAAACTTCCACTTTCTAAAAAACAAATAATCCATGAGTTTATAAAATAGATATGATGATATGATTTTACCTTGAGGCTCGCCTTTATAGGCTTGAGCATGTGTACTGAAGGCTTACACCCTTTCACTTAGTAATTAATAACTATAATTAATATATTATTTTATATTTGTTACACTCTTCGTTAAGAGTTACTTATTTAATTATTAGTAGCTATTTAGTGTTTATTTATTATATATATTTTTGTTTATTACACTTCAGCTCCTAACTTATCTAACATTCTAAAATTAACATAACACTTTTTATATCAAAAGAACTGTAGTTTAAGAGTATTGGAGCCTTGACAGTTATATATATGTTAAATAAGACAATGTTTGTATGTTAAATTGTCAATGAAAGTTGGATCCAACATATTGTACCTGTGAAAAGAAAGTTAACGCACCTTTAGCTTCTCTTCCTTCCTAGGGAAAAGTTGTTGTCCTTCACTGAGGCAATGTATCCCTCTTTAGTTCACCAACATTAACGTTTCTGCTACGCAACAACCTCCTCCTTCTGTTGTCCGGGAGATGGAGCACTAAATATATTTTCATAACAGCCATGTTGCTAGAACTTCACAGACCTCGCCTCTCCTTGATAGTACGTATTTTAGTTTCTCAGCACTTTCAGCGAATAAACACTCAAAATTTCCTTTACAATTACATGAACTGATCAAATCCCACCTCTTCAAAGTATAGCTTTCTTATATTTCAATCACACTCATAGAGATCTCAAACAATGGTACAATTTGCTTTCAATGTGTGTGCATGTCCATTTGAAAGGCGATTCATACTTTATGACAATGATACATGGTCAACTCTTAAAACATGTTGTTGCATGGTGTCCATTTGACAACCACTGCATATTTCCTGGCAATGAAAAGTGGACAGTTGTTAAAAATTTTGCTACATGGTGTTCGACAGGTATGCATTCTTTTTTGTATAGTGTAGTATTTTATAACAAATAAAATACTTCAAAGACTCTACATTCTATATCATTGTAGGGTTTGTTCATAGAAAATATGTCCGCTTTTTAATATTTCCGATAACGTTGGACCCTACAGTTGTGTGAAGGACTCGATGCATCCCACTATGCATTATAACTTTTCAGAGCACACATCAATTGAAAATAGAAGCACGCAACATTCAAATAAAGACCGCACACAATGGGGAAAATGAATAGCTGAAAATTCCACTAATTAAAACTTCAAAACATTTAGAAACATGCCAGAAAGAGCACTTTTGTTGATACAAACTCTGGGGAAAATTGCCTCATCAAGATATTGAAAACTATCCACAGGTTTGAGTCTCAAATTGGTTTACAAAACAAAACAAAATTCAACACTTACTAGCCACCTTCTTTTCTTCTCTGGTTGTTATGTCTTCTTCCCATACCTTCGTCACTTCCTCCTTTTCCAAAATGAGAATGTTGTTCCCCCTCAAAATTAGAGTCCTCCACTCCTTCATGCTTCCCTCCAATTTTTCCCTTTCACCATTATTATTTTGTTTATATATAGGATTAGGGGATTGGCAACTGGACATAATGACTTCGGCTAGGTGTGAAATCAACCAACAAATTGTTACTATATCCTTGGTTTTTTTATTGGATTTCACTTTCGAACCGACCGTTTGCACCGATCAGACGACCGCGGTCGCATGAGCGGTCACGTCCGACGACCGCGGTCGTTCGATCGGTGCAAACGGTCGGTTAAATAGGATTCTCCTTTTTTATTTGTATATACTTTATTCGTAAGATATTTTATCTGATATTGCTTTTCCAGGACCGAGGAACGGACGTAATGAGTAGTCTCATTGACTTTTTTTGCAGTCATTTTTGGACATAAGTAAATTATCATTTTTCAATCCAATTTTAATAGTTGATATTATTGACAATCTATACTGAATTTAGCAATATATAACTATAGTTTTTGTAGCATATGATAAAAAAAAATTGTATGCACTCTGCGTTATGAGGGCCATGGCTTACGTTAGATGGGGCATACTCGGTATCTCATTCCAATTGAACTCGGTAAATCATGGTCTAAGACTTGTTATATAAACATTCAAGCTAGGAAATCGATGTTAACATTTGGAATGGAGTACAACGTTAATGATTTAAAGGAGGCAAAAGAAAATTATAAATGGCAACTTATTTCACGATGAAGAGGTAAAATTAAAAAGAAAAGCATTTATTTAGTTTTATTAATAAATCAAAACAATTCAAAAACCATATGTAAAATGTGAAAGTAAGAAATATTTGATATTTATCAAAAACAAATTGCTCCTTGCCAATTACAAAAGAAATTGAAATTACCTTGGTAAGAGTCTACACAAAATTGTCAAGGTGTACAACCACATTGATGTGGTTTCATATGAGATGGGGTGTTTACCTCCATTCCCACACTTTCACTCATAGGAATAACAATGAAACACCAAATCAGAGAACTTTAGTCACATAAAAAGAGGCAATGTGTGTTGTGAAAATAACCTTGTAAGGGGAAGATCTAATAAATATTTAACTTATTTCTAACTTGTTGTAAGTGAAATTAATAAAAAATGGTTTCTTTATAAATTATGAGTAAGTGAAAAAAAAAACTTAGAAGCTCAATTGGTTTGGATATTTCATACATATTGATTCCAACTCAAAACTTTGGAAGTTCATCAATAAGAGGCTCAATAAATATGCTCATGTCTTTACTTACCTAATTATTTGAAAATACACACTTTCATTACATTGAACATATATAAATTAAAACACATGTAACAAACGTCTAAAGTACACTTGAAATGACGTGTACTTCCAAACATTATCTTGAATAAGTACCTAGAACAATCATTGTCGACATTGTGTGCTCCCTCTTTATTGACATCCAAGGAGGAAGGTTATTGTTTATAACAAAAATAGGCCACATTGAATAAATAGACATCATCTCTCCAAATGGATTGACATCATTGGTTGTTAATGAAATCCTAACATTATCTGGTTCTTCTTTAAAAATTAGTCATCTTTCTTTGATGTTTTGAGATGTGGTACCATCTGTAGGCATTCACATAACACCATATTAACTTATGTTTCATGTGTGGTAATGCATAAATTGTGCCATGTTTTTGCACCTAAGCAATTGCTTGAAACAAGGAATTATGGGAATATGACAAAAGTCCTTATGGAGGACCTTATTTGTTACTTGATTGTTTCTATATCCACATTGAGGGAATTCCAAATTTGTTCCCTGTTGTCCATGATATATAATATGGTCATTAAGACATGTATCAATGGCTTCATACTCCATTCCTAAATCTCTCATCATGAGAGTTAATTCTTGGTATGTGCAAGGTAAATTATTTGATGATGGTAGGAGAATATGACCTAATAATCTACAATATTTCAACATAAATATAAAGTAATGAATATTATTCATGAATATTGCATCAACCTTTATATAATATAATTAACCCTAAAAAATCGAAGAAAAAAAATGGGTATTCACGTATGAAGAATTATATTGCATGCCTTAGGATCTAAGTGAGGCAGGTGTTTGACAAACTGTTTCACTTTCAAGTTCACCAACAATGCAATCAAAAAGATAATATTTGTCCTTGAGCCTTGTATAAAGGTTTGTGGGCCTTATCAATCAAATGTATTTCAAGAACGTGTTCATCAAAGTTATCATCCATCAACAAATCATGAAAGGTGTCACTAATCAATCTAGTTATCCCATCATTCTGAATTATATTAGTATCATCATTTTCCTTGGTCATGAATCTAACTTCATGATCTCAATTATGATCATGAGCTCCATAATGATGATATCCATCAGCTTGTTCACCAATATTTCTACTACAATTTGACACATCCTCATCATCTGGTCCAATCCTATGACGCTTTGTCCATGTAATTACAAACAATCAAATATTAAAAACAATAAATTACTAAAACTTTTAGATTAGAATAAAAATTAAATGGGTTTTGAATTAGAACATCCTCTAATACTTACCATTGGATGAAATTCATGCCCCCCTTCAAAGTGCCCATATTCCCAACAATGTTTTTTAGTTATGGACCTTGAAACTTTTCTCTGCATTCTCTTGTACTTTTTGCAAGGGAACCAACATTTTCCATCACCAAGTTGCTTCCTTATCCTAGCAACAATCCTCAAAAAAAAAATTTGACATCGGCATTGTTAATTAAATAATTTAAATAAAATTACAAGTGGATAGAAACGTGTTGTAATGTTGTTACAATTGTCAAAACTATGAACAAAGTGTTAAAGATATCAAGAAAATCACATATTTTCACCTTATAACGAAGGATTATATATAATTTATATTTACATCATAATTCTGGTGCTAGTTGACTATGCCCACCTTGGCACCCATAAGTTTTACTAGCCATATCAATGGATTAATCTAACGGGATAATTATTATATGCACAAAGGGCATCGAAATTTCCAAGAAAGTTGACTATGTCAACGTAAGAGTTATTGACCATCTCAAAAGATGGACACACATATATTTAAACTTTAGTTTTATCATATGACGTTAGTATTCCGGTATATAGTCATTAAAGTAGTGCTGATGTATTTCCCTTTTGGGTGGTTGTTTCCAAAGCCCTTTGATTCTTAATAAAGAATATCAAGGACTGATTTTTTCTTCTGAAAAAAAAATATAGTCATTAAAGTACTGACATACATTGATCACAAGTCTGATGTCAGCAAGGGATCATCAAAATCGCCACATACATTAGGGATAAATTTAAAATTTGTTTTATTATCTATATAAATTCAAAAACAATTGTGACAAAACAAACCATTTTCACCATCATCATCAAAGCAAACATGCAAATTCACTCCCAAATGTAGTAGTTTCATCAATTTTGGGAGGCACCTCCCCATCATATGTGTCAATATCTGCAAAATAGTAGACAACAATAATAAGATAATTTAAATAGAATGTTACAATAAATAACATGTGTATAAACTAATAAAATCCAACTAGGTTAATTAAAACATAATGCTAATATTACCTCTAGTATCTGGTGGTTCATCCCGTGTTAATAGGATATCTAGACATCCTCGCCACTCCATCCCTCAATATGGGTATTACATAAGATCCATAGTATGATCATCTTCACTTGAGAGCATCTCTAGTTCCTCTAGAGTGGGCCTACATGGGAACTCTACTTGACCCCTCTTGGGCAACTTTTGCCCCCACATGCACATACACGCAGCGGTCCTCGATCTAAGAGGGGGCACTCGATTGGGGGCCAGTGTCCATAAACATCTAAAAAATAAACAAAACAACTATAAAGAAAATGGGAAGGCTATCCTCCCATCAAACATATCATGACAATGACTCAAATTAAAACAAAGTTGTCACAAATAATGGCAAACCACTTAATATATCTATGCGTCTACACTAAAGAATGTACATAATACAAAAGGGAAAACTAATACCATGCCCATCAAAGGTGTGGTGGGCCATTATTATGACCATAGGCAAGAGGCACCTAACCTCTTTTGCATCAAATGTGTGTAAATTCAACTAGACAATAGCAACCTAGAAGCTAGAAGGGGTACAGATGTCTGCACTAACTTATCTTTGAATATATGTGAGTTGACTCTCTTCCATAATGCTAGGCATGATATTAGGGATTTAGGGAAAATCCTCCCCTCTCTTGGATAGCCCAGTAATGAAACAAATTCCTTCTTGGTACGATCCTAGTGATGGATCAACTATCTCAATAATGCCATGTTCCCCTTAAGAGATGTCCCCTCCTAATAAAACGTGAGGAGGCTAGCATCCCTCAAAAGGTGACAAGTTTGAGTTGTAATAGGGGGAGGGTACAAATCCATCTCCCTCTCTCTGGCCTCCCAGTCTTGTACAACACTATACTAGTATGTCTAACCTTGTTGCTTACATCCTTGATGTCGCTAATTAACATATAACATTAATCTCTCAGTTAATATAACATTAATCTCTCAACCATACATAATAAAAGACAATATAAAATATTATTTTTGTGAAAAAATGTAAAAGATATTATAGACGTGCCTTAAAAATAGGAATGCACCATTATTGATGCATTAAAATAACTAACCGACTATTCAGTGCACCATCTTACTACATCACACCATATGTAATTATGGTATGTTTTTGTAACTAACATTAGATTGGTGTATTACAACGCATCGACAATAAGATGTGCTTATAATACGTACATGCATTATAATTGGTGGGTCCACATAAGTCTAGTATGTTTGGAGTTTTTGTTTCTCTGAAAATCTAAGTGTGCCTATAGAACACTAATGTACTGTTAACAATAAGTATAATCCCAATGTAGTGTTAATGTACCGTTAACAATAAGTATAATCCCAATGTAGTGTTGAAACAATTGTGCACCTTTTATAATGTGTAGAGTGTAATAACACATCATCTCCGGTGCAAAATATACAATATACCACAACGCAAATAAGTGGAAATTTTAAAATATAATATACCACGACGTAAATAAGTGGAACTTTTAAAATATAAAGTTGGTACATCATTATTACAACGCACCATCTAACGATATGCATATAATAAGCATAAGCATCGCCCCCACTGCAAATGAATTTTATAGTGTCGAATAAACATGGTTGTGCGTTCTATAATACTAGCATACCTTCAAAGTGGGAAAAGTGGGAAAGTGGGAAATGTGAAGTCGAAATGAATTTCAGTATGTTATAAAATGAGAAAAAGTTGCTTGTATTTAGACAATATAAGTGTATGTGTTTGAAAGAAAATCTAACTAAATTGTCGATTCTTACTAGTTTATTCGGTTATGGTGTGGGTAGGGTAAGAGTTCAATTCCCCTTAGGGGTGAGCTAAGTTGGGCGGAAACACCAAAAAATCCAGCCATGCTAATGGTTAGTGTGGCCCAGGTTGGGTGCGATCCACGGGTGTCTTTGGTGACTTAGATGCCCTTAGTGCTTCCCGCCCCGAGTCACGGGCATTCAGAAAAAAGAAAAAAAAAATCTAGCTAAAATATAATTCATTCATATTTTGTTGAAATGATTTTAAAAATATCCATCTTTTCATTAAAAATAAGAAGAACATATTGTTAATTTTCAAAATTAACAATAAATTATAATAATACTAAAACTCTTAACCTACATAATTAGCACAAACACTAAAATAAAATAATTCCACCAAGATTAATACATATGTCCAAAACCTTGTACATATTCTAAGTTGGGAATAATCTAAATAACATACTTCGAATAAGTTTAGTTTTCTTTCTTACTTCACAAGTTTCATAGTGTAATTGAATTTCATAGCTCCCGACAGGTTTAAAAAAATTGTTTAACCTTTTCCTAAAAACGATATAACTACACACACCTACTACAACAATGGCATTAGAGGGAACAACGTGAGTCTGAGAAACAATTAATTGTGGAGATTGTGTCGTTCTACACACTTACCTTTGCGAGATAATGGGAATAAGGTTTATCAACATTATCATATCTTCTCAACAATGTACATGGACCCAAATGGGTTAAAATTCTTGCAAATGTTACTCCTACTCTACAAACCCCACCTTATTATAAAAGGGAAGTGTGTTTCAGAATATTGTGACTGAACTGTGTCATAGTATGATGTATAGTGGGCCCACTTGTCAACAAAGATGAACAAGTAAATATGTAAGTTTGAACCCTGTATATTTATGTAGCCCTGGTAAGTATTTTCTTCAAATTGCTTCATTAAACATGAAAGTAAACACTTTCCCTGTTGTTCCCTTTCCCATACTCTATGCTAGATAGTTGGTTTGCCTATCTATGCCCGCCATGCTCATAAGTAAGGAGTTGTGCCTAGCCTAGTTTTGGTAGATAGAAGTAATATCTAACCTGGTCTTGGCATGAGGAAGGTAGTGATGTACAAGGTAAGATAATACCTTGCCTCATTGTAGATGCCATTTTATTTTTTCATTTAAAGAATTGAAGACTTAAAACCAGTAAATCGAGTATCTCCGTTATCACATCATATATTAACTTTTAAGTAATAAAATTTACATAAATATAGAATTGACCAAAGAAAAGATGTATATTAACCAATCTTAAAATACAACGAGAATTGAACATGTCATAAAAAAAAATAGAAAGTTTTGGACTCCATTTTTTGTGATTTTTTTTAAACAAAAGGAAATCACACATTCTATTCTAGAGGAACCAAGATGTGATTTGAGCCCTTGTGGAGTGGGAAACATTGTTACACCCTACCACTATATTGTGTACACGTGTACTTTTGTGACTAATTCTATCATATTATAAGAATCGAAGTTGAAACATAATATTGCCATATAAAGCAATGTTTATTCACCTCAAGCAATGCCAATTCACCTCTACACATGCTCCTTTTCAAATTAAGAAATATGTGGGGCAATTGAATGTCATTCAACGCATGCAAGTTATCCACATGTCGATCCTCTAATATGAGATAAGGGTGACAATTGCATTTGATTAAAGACATGCAATATGACCACATGTCGATATTCTTTGATGAGATATGTGTAGAAATTGTATGAGTCGTCTAATTATTTCCATGCACCTTTAATATCTTTAAGGCTCATAGTTTAGACATAAAGGTGCAAATGAGTTTAAAAGCATGAAGGTGTATGTCTTGTTATTTATTTGGATCAATACTCGAAAGGCTAGGATGATGTTGAACCAAAAACAATAAACATGAGAGTCCAAACACTAACAAGTAAGAGAGTCCAAACTCAGAATGCTGGGATGGGTGGTAGAAGAACAAGCATTCTACAATGCCATGAAACATCAACAATATAAGTTGAAGATGATGAAAATATGAGGAAGAATGAGATATCTAGGTCCAATATTTGTTTACTGAAGCTAGCTTGGATATTATCGAATCTCAACTACAATGAATTTCCATATGCCTAATTAGGATTCACTCTTGTTAGTGGAAGGAATATGCAAATGCGATCAATGAACTCAATGTCATAATATTTTGAAGGTATCTCCTAGTTGATGCTCTTGGAATATTTTGAAGCCATTTGTGTGTTTAGTGTACATATTTTCAGATTTTTTTCTTTATTTTGTATGATTCTCTTATAGGGGACTTTGATTAGTTTCTTGGATGGTCTAAAAATATGTATGATATTACTCTAATCACAAACCCACTATTAATCATTAGTATAAGCAGTGTAGGGCTTAGAACATTATAGTGATTCTGAAAACTTCAACAAAAGATTTTTCTGGTTAAGAGATCTAATCATGTCTCGAGATAGCTTTCAAACCTTTGTTTTCAGCGTTTATTTGTGGAAAAGTGTAGAAATGGCCAAGGGTGTAATGGATAATATGGTTATAGTACAACAGATTGTGGGTCAAGTACTGTGTTGTATGTGTGGTATTTCCATGCCACACAATGCAACAAACATATGTGTAAGTTGTATACAAAATAGAGTTGATATCACTTAAGGTCTACAAAACCATGAACAATCCTTCATTTCCCTGAATGTAATTCTTATTTACAACCCACCAAAACATGGATAAATGCCCAGTTAGAAGCCAATGAACTCTTAATATTTTGCATTAAAAGAGGCTCAATAATTTGAATAAAATTAGGCTTGTAAATGTTGAATTCATATAGACTGGACCCCATTCAAAGAGAGTCAAGGTCAAGTTGAGAATACAGAAGGAAGTCCTCAATGGGGTTATATTAGAACATGTATACTTTGAATATGTTTATCAAGTTCATATGTGTGAACATTGTACAAGGGTTCAGTCCAACCTAGATCAGTATGTGGTTGTTATGCAATTAAGGAAACATGTTAGCCACAAGAGAAAAATTTTCTATCTGGAAAAGTTGATTCTCAAGCATGGCGTAGCTGCTCAAGTTGGCAACGTTAAACAAGTGCACAAGAATGTTGATTTTTTCTTTGCTAATAAAAGTCATGCATCCAAGTTTATGATTTTTTTGGGCAATGTGGTGCCAATTTTGAATCACGGTGATAAACATCTTGTATCTAAGGATTCAAAGAGCAATACATACAATTATAAGTACACTTTCTCTATTCAGGTTTTCCCTATTTGCAAGGAGGATTTGATTTGCCTCCCTCTAATCACACACTCATCGTTACTTGTTAGTATAAAGAGTGTTGGGGTTAGAACATTATATAGTCATAGATGATTATATAGGTTTTTCATCATTCTTCTTTATATAATCAAACTATTTAGTTCTTGGTTAACTCCAATAACCCTAAACTTTGGAAGTACGACTCACATAAATAGCAGAAAATTTAGTATAAAGGCCTCCCCTAATTTTCGCCTAAAATCTTTAGGCAAATACACTTTGTCGTCAATGCAATAGTGGAAAAGAGATAACATATAATTGTTATTGTTGTTTTCATTTTGGTGGATGTTCTTTAGGTTAAGTTTGTAAATAAATTATATCGATTATTTATATATATTTATTTGGTATAGCTTTATTTGGATTTTAAATATGTGTGGAGTGTCCATTAAAAACATTTTTTTTTTCTAAATTTCTTTACACTAAAATTTAAAAAATCAAAAACACAATCATTAAACACTATGAAACAATAATGCTTAAATAATATAATATAAAATAATTAGATTAAATAATTTAAAGTTATAAAATCTAATTATATTATAATATTTGAGTTTTTCGAATCTTGTGGATTTTTACCATTATTTTTTATACACTATGATACAATGAAAATTAAAAAAAAAAATGTTTATACACTCGAAACATATATGTTTAGATAAGATCAAACTTATAATACTAATGCGCTTCATCAAAAACCATGAATGGCATATTAGATGTGTTAAAACGTGCAAAAAAAAAGTAGAAATTGATATTAGACGTGTTAATATATATAT
>LPNX010870718.1:186168-212903 GCA_001517045.1 Pseudotsuga menziesii
TAGGTCTTCAGAAATTGTTCATCCATTTCGGTAGAAGAGATAATTACAGTGAGATCGGATCCCAAGCACAGTGATATGAGAGATCTATATTTCTATGACAAAAGGCCAAAATTCTTATGGGTAATATTTCCCAACATGTGACGATGTCCTGTAATCGGTAGCCTTGGCGACCCTAGGGGCAAATTCTTGGCCCATCTGCTTTTTAAGGCTGTTAGTAGGAGACCAAAGCTAGAACAATTCCAAATAACCCATTTGAAATATGCCATGGAAATTTGAACTGATCAGCATGGGGGTTCTAATTTTCGGGCATATGAAATTCATCTACCAAACCCTAAAAAAACTATTTCAATAGGGTTCTTTTATTACGATATTTCAGTAAATTGCAAATTGCAAAGAAGTGAACCAAATAAGACGAAGTGAAAACCTTGAAGCCAACATTCGTTTGTTCAGTAACCCAAATGACGAGAGGCATTTTTCTTCAATGAGACCAAGCTATATAAATCTTCATAAAAAATCGTAAAAAAAAGAATTTGAGACCAAGCTCTCTGCAAAAAACCTGGAACAGGCGAAACCCAATTGAGCCTTTGCAATTGCGATCCTTTGCTGCTTCACTTTTTTGTTACCTTACGAGCAAATTGATTTAGTTAAACGGTTCAATAATTGAATGGAATCTTCTGTTGCTGCTGGACGGAAGGTGCAGACAGAGGGGAGTCGGGGACGTATGATTCAATGAAGCCCCCAGCATGAGGTGCATCGTGCGCGGCGCGCCCATTCCTCTACCCTAAAGACATCTCCCTGGTTAGTTATTGCTTGGCCGGACCGGATGATGGCTTAAGCCTTACATACAAACTTCAAAGCTGCGCACACTTATATCCCCTTTAAAAACATACCCAGGATAGAAATAATAGAAGAAATTGGAAGGCCCCCATTTCCCCACCAGACTCCATATTGACCTGCTGCTTCTGAAACAAGTCGCAACTCGTCATTGCCAATATGAAAAACTTCGGAGAATATGAAAAAATTCGAAGAATCGGACGTAAGTAAGCCTTTTGAAGTTTGAACTCGCCATAAAATATGAAATTAACTGCAGCGTTCAAGTCTTCAACCTCCGGAGGCTTCCCAATGCCCATTGCCCATTAATGTTGGGCAGTGAGAAATTAATTAACACTGCAAGCCTGCAAATTGAAATATTTTTTGGATTCGAGAATCGAATTTCATAGTAGCTACTAGCTGGTATTAGGTTAGTACTAAGTACCCACGGGCCACGCAGTGACGCCACAGGCCACTGCCCAGTGCGGTAGTGCCCACCAGCTGGTCCCAGGTTGGCAGGGCCGCCGCTGGCCACTTAAGCCTTAAGGCTTAACCTACCATGCTGCCTCTTCAGACTGCAAGTACCTAATAGGCTACTACCATATATTTTGACGTGTGATAAATACGAGTGGACGTCAGTTTGACGGTTTGAAAATTCTGGAGGACGTCAACATTGACGTGTTAAAAAAATTTGCGCCTGTCAAATACGTCTAAAAATGAAAAACACGTTCTGTGGAACGTCAAATTCCAGGGCTGAGTGGATTCTATTTCAATCTTTAAAAACAAAATCTTACTTTTATTATTAAAAATTCAATTACGAGCCAATGATTTGTGCAGATTTATGTGCACCAGGGCGGTTGAATTATACAGGCACATTGATGAAGGGTTAAAATCATAAAAAATGTGTCACAATTCAATTTGCATATTTGGTGCTACATATACCTATATCTATTGGGGCATTTTGTAAATTAAAGTGTGTTTGATCATTTATTTATTTGTTATTTTTAAATTCGACTTTTATGTATATTCATGTGCCACAATGCGCTTTCTATTTTTGGATGCACTAATGAATTGTTAAAAATGTAATATATAATTTTTGTAATTTTTAATCTGATACCTTATATAGATATATGCCACATGGCATTTTGGAAACAAAAACATACCGCAATCTTTTTTTACTTAAAAAAATGTATTTTTATTAATAAATGTATTTATCTTGAGTTGGTGCTTTATGTATGTGGGTGCATCACGACAATATTATAATAATAGTGCATTGAAGCATTTATATGCTTGTGGTATACCTGTTAGTATTTTAGAAAAATAAAAAATATACATATTTTTTCAACAAGAGAATGAGGTGTTTTGATGTTCGTGCGTTGTGTTATTTAGCACACTGATGCGTTCTAACAATTTAATAGCACTAAGAAAAAACATTCAGTCACCCACCTCCACTATAAATGGATAATGGAGACATTTTTTAGAGAGGTTTCACAAAAACCTCAGTTAGACAGTGTTTTAATAGTACGGTTTCCTTTTAAGCTTGGCTTGTTGGTGTGGAAGCAACTGTGTATTTGATATAGCTACTAGCTAGCCTACATGATAAATATGGAATCAATATAACTATATTAATGGTGTTGATGTTGCAATTAGACCAAACACTAACCACCATGTTCAAGTCCCCAATTAAGAACTAGTCAGTGGATGAGTTTATCTTATTTTCATTCATCAACGATTTTAGGGGTACAACATTTTCTAACATTACAAATAAATAAATCTTAAGACTAACCTATCAAGCTAAGCACCAAGGTTGTCTCTCCTTGTAGAGGTCCAAAAGGCCTTGCACATCACAATGAAACATTGTTAACTCAATACAACCAAAAGAACTAATAAATGACAAGCAAGACATAGACTCAACCAATCACATGATAGTAGGTTCAATCTCCTTTAGTTAACTAGCTTCAAATGAGCCTTCTGCATTTATGCCAAGGGTGAACTTCTCCCTTGGTTCCTTCCACATGCTAGTCCAAGGAATGGTGTATTGTAGGTTTCCTATGGATAAGAGTATGCATACACCTATGCATTTATTTTTTCAAATAGAGAGAAGTGGAATGATCCTTCGATGGGATGACTCAGTCAATCTCCTTCCAAGAAGAACAACAAAGAGGTTTTCTTTATAGAATATTCTCTCATTTCCATCATCATTTGATGGCTCTCATTGGCACCTTTGAGCTAGAACCGGGACCAAATGTACAATAAATAGAAGGCCTAATACGTACATATATATAGGGTTTGGTTTTCCACTTAAAATAAGGCCAATGCAAGGTGTATTTGTCTCATAATTGATGTTACAAGTGCTATATCACCCTTAACCTATTGATAAACGCTAACTAGATCACTAACCTTTGAAATATGCCTAAAATATTGATATTACTCTGTTGTCCTTGAAAAATATTCATTGGAAATAAGATGTTATTACTCTATCTTTTGAAGAAGATATTGTTGTTTACTAATTGTGAGGATATAAGTGTTTGAAACACCCTCCATAGCTCTAGTCTATTCCACTAAAACACTCAACCTCCCAAATTTGTGTTTGATTTCCAATTATAGCGTCCTAAAGTGTTTAAAAGTACTACATCCCAAAGGACAAGTATAATGTCAAATCATCTATGCACCATCATTCCTCTTCCCTTATACTTGTGGTATCATGGTCTCCTTGTTGCTTCCTAAAACAAGTTTTTTTTTGAATATTATGTTTTATATATTTCTTTTTTATTCATGATTGTTGTTTACTAATTGTGAGGATAAAAGTGTTTGAAACACCTCTAGTTTATTCCACTAAAACACTCAACCTCCAAAATTTGTGTTTGATTTCCAATTATAGCTTCCTAAAATGCTTAAAATTACTACATCCCAAAGGACAAGTATAATGTCAAATAATCTAGGCATCATCATTCCTCTTCTCTTATACTTGTGGTATCATGGTCTCCTTCTTGCTTCCTCAAACAAGTTTTTTTTTTAATATTATGTTTTATATATTTCTTTTTTATTCATGATTTTAAATAATATAAGCACACTATAAAACCTAACTATAATTTCATTATAAAATAGATGACGCTCTATCTTAAACCATAAACCATCACTTTGTTTGTTGACAAGTTCAATTATGAGTGTGAAAGTTATTCTAATTGTCAAGTTCCATTATAACCATAAAAGCGAAAGTTATCTAATTACAAAATTTTCAAATAACTCAAATCTCAAATAAAATAAAAATTTAAGGGGTATAAATAACATGGACAAATAAAAATAAATATATACATATATTAGGAGATCACTTTGTGATGCACTAAAATGTAATTTTCATCAAAATTAATTATTTTTAAATAAAGCAGAGCTGGATAAAAGCTTGAGTCGTTATTCTGTGCCTCCTATTCAATAGCTAAAGCGGATACTAAAAGCAGCGGCCATATTTTCTGCTAAAGGCCTGCTTCAAACTATTTGAATGCAGCTTGGGAAAATACTATTTTCTAAGGGACAATCATTTGGATTTACAAGTTTTTGAAGGGAGTTTATACGCACAGCCTGAATTGAATGTGGTATATCGTGATTGTATCGAATGAAATGGCAATACTCCAAACTTCTTTGAAGTTTACATCTATTAAAGAGAGGAGAACATGTATCAAACATCTTAAATCGTATATGGTGGGAAATTGGAAGTTCACGTGAAAGCTTTGCCATGCGAAACCCTATATCCCTATTTTGTGTACGGTTTCATTTCCTGTGGAGATGATTGAAACAATGGAATGAAAGTGTTCTAATCTCTCTAAATATTGTGAAAGATCATTTTAATCTCTGTAATGAATGTGTATTAATCTTTGTAAGGAATAAAGAATATATCTACAACAAGCATCTATGGGCTTGATAGATGCTGTGTGTCCTGCACCTAAATCTAATATACTCTACTTTTAGCCCATTTCTCTGTGTATCTATGGAGCATTTAAAACTACGACAATTACAAAAATGATTATGCCAATGCCTGGCAAGATCTGGTCGCCGGATCCCACATAGCTGGCAACAGGAACTCCCGTCCATTAACTCCGTGGGCATTGTAGCTTGCTCCCGTCGTTTTATCCACCAGAAGCTCCCCAGCGAACCCCGGATATGCCCCTTTTCCATAGATCCCAGGGCAGGCGGATACGGCCTCTAGAGGTGCGGCAGCGTCGCCTTGGAAGTAGCCTGTGTTGAAAGGATTGGTGACTGCTCCTGCCAGAACGGTGGCAATGTTCATGATCATCCCATCGATGCCCATATCACCGTTTGGTGCCACCAAGGGAGGATTCTGGGGGCCGTAGATGGGCTGATGAAACGGCCATGCGCACTGACCGGGGCATTGAGTTGCAGAGTTCCCAACCCACGCGTACGGAAGTTGTTGATGCTTCTTCTCCTTCCCCATCATTCTGCTTCTTGTTGATTTCTGGTATGTCAATAGATTGAGATTGGCATGGAATCCACAAGAACTCATACAGAACCCCTCCACAGCAACATCCTCCGATGTAAGGACCAAGTACACAGCATTGCCATTCTCCGGCAGAGGCAGAGCTCCTGACTTGACGGCAGCTTCAACCAGGGCAGCAATGTCCGTCCTCTTGAGCGACTTGCCAAGGGAATAATCTTGGTCCACCTTTTGTTTTCCAAGCATTATAACGCTAGAGGGGGCTGCCTTGTTCGAGGTAGCGCCCTCGTACTTGTGGGTGGTTTTCCACCAGGTGGACGCAGAGGGCTGATTTGCTTTCCCCTCTACCGTCTTTGCCCCAAGAGATTGCAGAAAATCCGCCAAAATGGAGCGTTGAACAGAGGTGAATTTGCCATACCAGATCAAATGGACATGAGTTGTAACCCCATTGGTAGAGAGTAGAGGACCATCGTGGTAGGTCAAAACAACAGATGGCTCTTCCACCAAAGTAGCAAGTTTCCTCGACTGTCCAACAACAGCAGCAGGAGATGTACACAATAATGCCACACGTACCGCCATATGCAGCAGGATCGCTGTCAGTCGAGGCCACGAAAGAGACTTAGCCATTTTAAAGCAAGCAGATATAATACCTGGTAACACTCACTATCTATCTATCAGAAAACCAAATGATGCAAACTCTCTTCTGAGAATCAAATAAGAAGCTGCAGCAATGTCAAAAACAACAGGGGTTCAGAAACTGGTTACGCTCAACTCAGAGGCAAATAGTGAAGGAAGAAATTGGGAAAAGGAGGAAGCTAACTGAGGAAGAATCGAGAAGAGGGATGAGATATAAATATGGGCAGGTGCAGAAGGAGGACGCGGTTATGAAGAGGTGAAAGCGATTGACAGGGGATCGTCCTGCTGGACAGCATTATTGACCGTGGAGTCTGGCAACTTCCAGATTCGTTCGTCGCAGTTGAAGCCTGAGTGGATAGTGGAGACAGCTATCCGATGACGCGTGTTTGAAACAACGGTCCCGACTCCCGTTGTAGCTGGTAGGCAGTGGATAAGAAAGTGGTATATACTACGAAGTGCGTGCGTGGGCGTGGGCGTGGGCAGTTGTGAAACATTGGAATGCATGCGCTAGCCGCTACTTCCAGCAAGCTTCCAAGTGCATCAATGCGGTGTCACCAGTGAAACACTGACGTGTATAAAAAAATACTCCACGTCGTTATTCTTCATTCGTTTTCTTCATGTGGAATCCTCATGCTCTGGACTGGCGAACAATAACCAGTTTGCTGCCAGCGTTTAAAATTGAACCCTTCACAGCCCTTCCGTTCTGGCCCTAGCGCTTCTCCTAAGTGTAAAGTTAAAATTGCTCATTTTACCCTGCAAAGGCATAATTTATATCAACATTTCAAAAGAAGAACAATATTTGAAATTATCCATTCATATAAATTTCTCAACATCTTGAAATTCCTATGCTATAAAGTTTAACTCATCATTCAAAATATTGTAAATATGATAAAATATAATCACTTACTTATGTCATGCACTTGGTGCTTAGTTGTTGAAGATGGCCACTAGATGTGACTTTGACTCCCTAGTCACTTGGGGCTGTAATCTAAAGTGTGTCAATGTGTCAGCAAATACTAGTCTACTACTAGGCCCGAAATGAGCTAAAGAATTTGTGCCTACTACCTATGTGAACCTGGCTACCAATGTCCACTTTTTTTTAGCCAAAATGAAAGTCAAAAAGTCGGTTTGAAAATTCCTCCTCTACAAGACTTCATTTCTTGCATGAATATCGTGGACTCACGACAACTATAAAGAACACTCATGTCATGCAAATACAAATAATGGCATGTAGCTAGGATCACAAACTGTGCAGAAATTGATTTATGCATTGATATAGAGAGGTGTCATTGGGCACACGATATGGAGAAACAATGGTTATTAGTAAAATTAAAAAACCAATTGTTTGCTCAAGAATAGTCTTCAATTTGATGAGTGGCATGATCGTGATGTTATCTCCCTCCGTCCTTCCAAACATTTGTGGTTTCTCACGACATTTGTCTTCACCACTACGTAAATACATATAAAAATTACTTTTCTTTACATCCTTTTCTCTTTAAATTCTCATCTCATAGTCATAACTAAGTTATTATGTCGAGTTGGGTCAAGGTGCAAAGACAACCATAAAATATTAAATTGTCAAGATGCAAAGAGTAAGAGAGAACTATAAGTAAGTCTTATATTAAATTTACCTTATGAGTCTTTATTTAACACTATCAAGTGAGATTTGACAAGTTGGATTGTTCTGATCTTCTTATCACTCCTTACCAATGTGATTGCAAGGCATTCTTTGAATGTGAAATCCATAATTTTAGGTCTTTTTTCTCATTATCATGCCTTTTGGTAAGACAATAAAGAGAGTAGTGGCAAGCATCAACATGGAAAATGGTCTTGACATAGAGGTTATACACATTAATTGTTTTCATTAAATAATTTAAATTCCAACCCGTGACTATGAATTCAGTGAATCGTGACCTGGTACAAAACACAACAAATTTTAGAGCCACAGGCACTTAACTACTCACACCTATAACTTCCTGAAATCTAGCCATTAATAAACTTATGCAGATTGTTAGACTAAGACATGTAATGAGTTGCAAGGATTCAATTGACTTAGGCCCCTCCATCACATACATGCATGCTTTCACAACAAACGCTGAAAGAACAATATTTGTTTTTTGCATTTTTTTGTTTGTGAAAGGGTTTGGTTAATTTATACTTATCAATTAAAATACAATTATTTATATTGCCCTTCATCTCTGAAGAGCTGAGGGAATAAATTCTCTTCCAATTGAAATTAAGACCCACCCTTTAAATTTGATCATTGCTTGCTGCAATGGCAACAGCGGCTGTAGGACTAGGCATGTCTTGTGTTGTTTGTCTCAGTTTTTTTTGGAATAAAGCATTTTTAAAATTTTTAAAATTGGAATTTAATTATGTTTTAATAGAAGTTTTGATGGTCAAAATAAATTCAACATTTTCAAAAACTTTTGATTTTATAGAATTCAAAATTTTAGAAATGGATAGCACTAAATTCCCATTCAACTCATCACTCCTTTTAAACTAAATGTTTATGTTATTAAATTATTTTTTTAACACTGTAAAAGTTTTCATAATTACTAATTTTTTTTAACTTTTTAATATCACAAAACTTTTCATAATTAAGTAGTCAAATGGTCTGGAGGACAGTTATCATAGGAAGAAAATCATGCTAATTGGAGATACATAGGCTCCGCACATGCTGTCTAAAAACCAGACTCGCCTCAAAATTTGCTGACCTGATAGAGCCCAAAACCAGATTTTCCCCACATGAGATTCAAGAGTGAACCGAGCTTTGAGCGTAATGATCAAATCAAATTTTAAAAATCAACTTGCAATCAACGGCTAACGATTTATGATACAGATCAGCCATCAAATCATAGTACATTCATCAGAAGGCCTTCGACGGGCTAATGCTGCGCTATGCTTTGAGGCGAAGTCATCATCAGTACGATTAAGCTGACCTGGAGCGCGCTCTCAGAGCGCTTTTTAACATAATGTGCGAAGGCTTACACTTGCACTAGTTCTAGTGCTATGGATCATGGACATTAACATGTTTTTTTAATCATTTATTTTTGTTTTTTTAATTATTTATTTTTGTTATAAAGAAGTTAAACAAAAATATGTGATATTAAGTATTTATTAATACTTATTTTATGAAATTAAACAAAAATGATGTAATATGAAGTATTTATTTGTATTTTACAAAAATGATGTAATAAGTATTTATCAGTATTTTATTTTGTTATTGTACTTTATTTTGTGAAGTTAAACAAAAATGATGTAATAAGTATTTATTAGTATTTTATTTTGTTATTGTACTTTATTTTGTGAAGTTAAACAAAAATGATGTAATAAGTATTTATTAGTATTTTATTTTGTTATTGTACTTTATTTTGTGAAGTTAAACAAAAATGATGTGATATCAAGTATTATTTGTATTTTATTTTGTTAAAGTGAAGTTAAACAAAAATGATGTAATAAGTATTTATTAGTATTTTATTTTGTTATAGTGAAGTTAAGCAAAGATGATGCAATATCAAGTATCTAATAATACTTTATTTTGTTATAGGGAAGTTAAAGAAAAATGATGTAATATCAAGTATTCATCAATTATTATAATAAAGTTAAGTAAAAATGATGCAATATCAAGTATCTAATAGTGCTTTATTATTCATCAATTATTATAATAAAGTTAAGCAAAAATGATGCAATATCAAGTATTTAATAGTGCTTTATTATTCATCAATTATTATAGTGAAAAGCAAAAATGATGCAATATAAGTATCTAATAGTGCTTTATTTTGTTATCGTGAAGTCAAACAAAAATGATGTAATATCAAGTATTCATCAATCAATATGGGGTAGATTTATAAAATGTTGGAATGTTTGATTGTCTTCTTCTTTACCAAGTTCAAATTTACTTCAAAACAGGTATTGATGTAGTTTGTTAATACTTAATTCTTCTCAAAAAAATAAGATTTATAATACAAATTATTTAAATTAATATTATATTTTTAAAATAAAATAATAAAAATGAGAACCTTTAATCAATGTTTTTAAAATTAAGATTATATTTTTTTTAAATGATAAAAATTAGAATTTTTAATCAATGTTTTTTTTAAATAATATTATTTTTTTAAATGATACAAATTAGAACTTTTAATCAATGTTTTTTATAATTATTTAATAAAATAAATAAATAATTTTTTGAAATAAATAAATAAATATTTTTGAAATATATTTTTTAATATATATTTAATAAAATAAAATTGAAATTAAAATATGACTATATATATATATATACATAATCCTAAAGATGTAGAATAGTTGGTGATAGGTATTGTGTTAAAACATCCCTAAGATGAATGGTCCATTGTTCGCCAAAAATCCATCTCCAATAAATATATAATATATATTCCATTAATGTGATTGTGAATAATTTTAAAGTACAAAAAAAATTAATCATATTTTACCTATATTAAATTATTTCATCAATAAATTAAAGGCATCAACATGTTTATATTTTAATGGAGTTGACGTGGGAGTTACTTGTGAGTGTCATTTCTTAGAATTGGAAAAAAATTGTATTCAATGAAAATTGAAAAAATTTAATCCTTTAAAAGTTGTTTTGGTCGTTTAAGTAAACAATTATTAAAAAGGGAATATAAAAAATAATAGGTAGTAATGCATGGATAACTCATAGTTGATGAATGGATAAGCAACAGTTCATGGCAATAACTAAAAGAATGTGAGATAAAAAGAAAAAAAAAATTTGATAGTTGATAAATGGATAATTGGAAGAATGTTGATGATAACATGTAGCTAAGTATGGATAACCTACAATTAAACTCGTTTAACTAAAAGAATATGATGACGTGATCCAACCACAAACTATATGGGTGTGCTAATTTATGGATTGTAACTCAATTCTTCACTAAACATAGAGATAACATGTGTCACCTTAATAATAATTTAAGGTTGATATAAATTTGAGTGTCATTAACTTTTTACGCTTTTGCATGCAAACTTTGCCAAAAGTGTTCCCACTTCAACCATTGCATTGAACTTGAGCTTAAGTGGTGACCATAGTGGAAAGTACCTTGTAGGCCACTTAACAACGACACTTGGAGGAATTGAAGTAACACTTGGGTGAGCTTATCAACGTTAGTTTCATAGAACATTCTTAATGCCCTTATGGTGCAATCATCCTCTTCTAAACATGGAAATACATGCTTGAGTCCATGTGCTTGGATTATCATGAACAAGTAAACCATAAAAAAAAGTATCCCCTATTGTTGGCAACATGTTGTTTTGACAAGTTGTCTCAGGCAAGGTGTTCTCGCAATTGGACTGGAGACAAGGATATTACCATGTTAGAATTCTCTAAGGGGATGAAGTCAAGACAATCTATGTGATAAGACAATCTATGTGATTAGTTATGGAACTTTTGAATTTCTAGTGATGCCTTTTGCCTTTGCAACAATCCTCACCTTTTGCAAATTGATGAACAACGTTTTTAGAATTTTTGGGTAAGTTTTTCTTGTTTACTTTTATGACATTGTGGTATTTGGTGAGAAAATGGAGGACCATAATAAGCATTTAGTTGAAATCTTCAAGGCACTGCAAAAAAAAACTCTACTTGAATAAGTCTAAGTATTCTTTTGGGTGGACCAAGATCCCATTCTTGGGCCAATGTTCTGCCAAGGACACATTTGCATGAATCTCGTGAAGATCGGCGTCATTGATGATTAAGAGGATTCACAAACAATTCATGAAGTTAGAAGTTTCCTAGGGTTGGGAATTTATACCAAATATTTGTAGAGCGTTGCTCTAGGATTTCAATGCCACTTAGCTATTTGTTGAAGAAGCACACCTTAGAAAGTATTTGAGAGGTTCCAAGTAGTGCAATGCAAACTAAAGTGTAGTTTTGTGACAATGGCAGTATTGAAGCTACTAGACTTGCATAGACCATTGAAGTGTAAAATGATGTAGACCATGTCGTTAGTGGAGTTTTCATGAAATTAGAAGATCATCCCATAACTTTTGAGAGTAGGAAGTTGCAAGACTGTGAGTAGAGGCACCTTGTTTGTGAGAAGGAAATGATAATAATTTAGGGAAAATTTTAAGGATCCATAATTTTTTGATAGTGTAAAAACCTTGGAGAATCTTACTAATACTTAAATTTGTAAGCATAAATGTTTGACGATTTTTTTTGTAAAAATATTCAAATTTCTAAGGATTTTATTTAGTTTTTGGACAATTTTGGCAATTTGTACAATTAAAAAAAATTATCCCATAATCAATCAATGCGAGTTCTTGTTTTTAATTTGGTGGAAGTATCCCTAAGTCTATGTTCATGTTCTTCTTTAACGCAACACCTATCTAGAGTTGGGAAAAAATAGTACTTGTTATTGTAATTGTACTCCATTCTCTTTTCTGTTTTTTTCTTTTGTCTTGGGCTTCAGTCTTACATTTATCCACTAAATGTGAGGCCAAACATTGGTTTATCCCCTACAAGATTCAATTGTTTCCAGTTTAGTCCTAATACGTGAGACCCTAGAGAAAAACTGTGTTTTTTGTGTCCCGAGTAGTTCAAACCTTGAGTATATAAATTTTTATGTGTCTTGACTAAGTTTGTGCTTCTTTAGAAGCAAGTCCAAAAATTTATGGTCGTTAGTTATGTTCCAGTAAATTTGCATGTGATTTACATTCACTAAAAAATAAATAAATTTGTGTCAGTTTAAGCATGTAATTATCTCAAATTTCTCCTTTTCGCATTAAGTCGAGAATATAGAATTCCAATAAAAATTAGCGAAGAATACTGAATCTCGATAAATTTATAGTTGATTTGACAAATTACCATGAATTTACAATGTCTTCAGCTCCTAACTTATCTAACATTATAAAATTAACATAACACTTCTTATATCAAAGGAACTGTAGTTTAAGAGTATTGAAGCCTTGACAGTTATATATATGTTAAATAAGGCAATGTTTGTATGTTAAATTGTCAATGAAATTTCGATCCAATAGATTGTACCCGTGAAAAGAAAGTTAACTTAGCTTCTCTACCTTCCTAGGGAAACGTTGTTGTCCTTCACTAGGGCAATGAATCCCTCTTTAGTTCACCAACATTAACGTTCATGCTACACCTTCTACGCAGAGACCTTGTCCTTATGTTGTCCAGGAGATGGAGCACTAAAATTATGACTTTGACTCAATGGCTGTATTGAAGCTACTAGACTTGCATAGACCATTGAACTGTAAACTGATGTAGACCATGTCGTTAGTGGAGTTTTCATGAAATTAGAAGATAATCCCATAGCTTTTGAGAGTAGGAAGTTGCAAGACTGTGAGTAGAGGCACCTTGTTTGTGAGAAGGAAATGATAATAATTTAGGGAAAATTTTAAGGATCCATAATTTTTTGATAGTGTAAAAACCTTGGAGAATCTTACTAATATTTAAATTTGTAAGCATAAATGTTTGACGATTTTTTTGTAAAAATATTCAAATTTCTAAGGATTTTATTTAGTTTTTGGACCATTTTGGCGATTTGTACAATTAAAAAAAAGTATCCCATGGAGTTTGGGTGAATGATATTTGAAAAAAATGAAAATAAGGGAATCATTATTTGAATAAAATAGGTCGAAAAATAGTCCATGGGCTAAATTTCGCCCCTAAAATTTTCCCTGCGGTAGTTGTGCATTTTGTGCAAGGTTTGGAGGCATTGCTCACAAGGCAAGTAGTTTGTTGTGACGATGAACATCATGGCACTTCTCCACTCAACCAAAGTTATCACCTAAGAAAGCATGGTTGCAAGACTGCTTAGTAATGTTTAGCATGACCATAAAATATCGTTCGTGGAAGTTAAACCTTGTTGCATATGCCTTGAGTAGGAAGGTGCGGTGGGATGCCATGGATGAGGATGCCATTGGAGTGACCCAAGATAAGTCAATGGTGGTTCATTACATATTTGCAAGAAAATATGAAGGAAGGGATTTGGAAGGATCCATACGCACTTGGCATTATCAATAAATTGAAGTGTATAAAAACAAGGAACTTTTGGCTAGAGCATGGCTACTTGTACTATGGTGACAGTTGAATATATTTACCCAAGGTGGAAATCATTTTGAAGGAACTTTTGAAGAGTGCCACGATTCATTATGTGATGGTGATATAGGGAAACAAAGGACTTTGGCTTTGCTGGATATAGGATTTTATTAGGAATGTATAAGACAGGATGTATAGGAGTATGTTCAAATTTACCTAGTTTGTTAGTTGGACAAGTAAAAAACTAGGATGAAGGTAGGACCATTGGAAACTTTGTCTATTCTAGTGAGTCTGATTGTGAATGGGAATTTACATGGACTTTCATTAGACAATTACTAGAGTCACGTGGTTATATTGGGATAATTGTCATAATTGACTATTTCTACAAGTACATGTCCTTCATTCAAATGAAGATGCCTTGTCAAGCTAAGGAATTCGTGACAAAGATTTTATTCAAGTATATTCTCAAGCATTGTCGGTTTTCCATTAAACATTGTACCGAACAGAGATGCATGGTTCATAGGTTGGTTTTGGATAGAGTTGTTCAATCCTATTAGGACTAAGTTGTTGATGAGTTCAAGTTAAATTTGGCAGATCAATGGGTAGATGAAGCCCAACAATGGACTTTTGGATAACTTCCTTAAGTATTTTGTTCAAACAAACCAATGGACTTGGTTGAAGTTGTTAGACTCAACATAGTTTAGTTACAACTTGCAGTAATCTTCACCATTAAGGATAGCCCAATCAAGTTGGCCATTGGGCAGAAACATATGGCACCTCACATGGTGGTTGAGATGGTTTTATGGAAACAACCCTTCAACACTTGAATTTCTTAAGGAATGGCAAGACAAGGTGAACATGGCCCACATTCAATTAACGAAGGAAATAGATTGCATTAAGTTTTGGGTACTAGGGTAGATTACAACTAGAGAAGAGAAGTGGACTTTCAAATTGGGGACAAAGTCATACTTGGGTTAAACAAGTAACAATTCAAGCCTTTGATGGGCATGTTTCGGTCATTCATTGTTGAGGCAATTTAAAGGGTCTTTTGGGGTGATTAGAAAAAGTTGGAAACATGTCTTAAGATTGAAACTTCCACCATATTTAAGCACCCATCACCTAGTTTATATTATATTTTTAGTAACTCAAATTGGTAGTAGCAAGTAAAGGTTACATGTGTGTAGGTTTGTACAATAAGAAGGAAACCCTCCTCCTGTAGTGTTCTTTACAATAATACAACATTTCCCTACAACGCTCCTTCTGCAATTTTGTACAGCATTAATGAGGGTGTAGGATCATTTATGGAGAGAGAGATAGATGCATGCATGCATGCACCATCCTAAGTTTAGATTGAGTTTAGATGCCCTTTATATCTAGTTATTCAGAACTATTTCAAGTTTTTCTTTAGTTAGATCTTGCATGCAATAACTTTCTAATTTAACTTTGCATGCTTCAGTTAGATAAGGCACTTGCAACCCAGGTCACTTAAGTGAAGTGCATGTAACCTAGTTAATGCATATATATCGAGGATGCATGATTCCATGCCTCATATCATCTCTAGTTAAGGCACTATTATTCATGTGTTCAAATTCACTGTACCTACTCTTCTTCTCAATCTACATTTAGTTTTCAAAGTAGGAATTAGTGGGTTAAAGGTAGAGTTTGAAGCTTTTAGTGTAATTCTTATTTTAAAAGTTAATAAACATTGATGTGGTTTGAGTTTTATATTTGTGTGCTCATTGCTACTTTCTACAGCTTGATGTGTTTCATATCCTAGTAAAAATTAAATCTCAAATTTGATAGAGTTTTACTTTTTTGTTTTCCCAAGTAGGAAGGTTAGAAATGAACCTAGGATTGTTACCATGTGATGAGAAATTTGTACATTGTATCATAGTAGTTTTCTAAATCCTTCTAGGAATCCTTGAATGGATATTAGGGTTGTTTCATGTGTCAATTTCCAGAAGTGTCGATTTCCACAAAGACTTTCGCCTTTCTCTTGGCGAAAGCGTGGATCCTTATATACAACTTAATGTTAGCCCAATTACATCAAGCAAAAATGCAATTATGGGCGATCCCATAATCAATCAATGCATAAATGAAATTTTCCACAGAACAATCAATGCATCTAAATGCTAACTAATTAAAATAATGCATATAAATGCTAACAGGTGAAAATAATTCTAAAATTTAAAGTTTAGAAAAACAAACAGTTTATATAATTTTACAAGAAATGGTTTTCTAACGGTTAGAAATGAATATAACGGTTAGAACCAGTGTCTCTCGTCTAGTTTTCATTTAAAGAGCATTTTTTGAAGTCCGTTCCATTTTTGTAACAAGGTTATAACCTATAAACCAAAGTAAAACCCCCACTATGTAAAACAAACAAGATGCATACATTCAAATATGGTAACGGGTTCGAAAAACATGAAGTGTAGTAAGAACAACCAAGATGCATGAATTGTAATAGTAAGATAGCTATATAAATTGTACAACATTACACATTCAATCAATTTCCTCATTAATGGTTATGTGGATTATTTTTGTGAAGTTGAACATAGCGATAGATAGTTTTGATTTTTCATTAATTTTGCCAATTTTATGGTTATTTTAAAGTGTTTTTATTAAAATTAATTATTAAATTTTGTTTTTAATATTAATAATAAAATGTGGTTTTAATTCTTGAAATTAAAAATTATTATTTTTGATTGGTGGTAAGGTTTGATTTAATCAAATACCTCCCACAATTAAAAAAAACATTTTATTTGAAATTTTTCTAAAATTACTATCTAGAATTAAAAATGGTGCATCTATTAATTATTTTTTAAATACCAAAATATCATTGATTATATCTAGGCTTGCCATTGACCTTTGTGCCACTCTTTCACACTATTAACATTATAAAACTAAATTCAAAATCTTTGAAACTTTGAGTGGATATGCTCATTAATTAAAGGAAGGAATTGATAGCATCTTACTTTCATTTTCAATTCCCTCAAAATTCTTCAAGATTTGATTTAAAATTTAACCAATTTTCTATGCCATACATCTGGATATTGAATTTGAAATGAAAAATGGATTGCATACTTCTATACATTTAAGCTATTAACCATATTTAAAATTTAAAGTGTAATTTAATAACCCATTGATTATAGCTTTGCTTTGGAAGTCAAACTAAGTTTCGGTTATATATAGATTTGTTTTATTTTTAGTTTTCAAAATTATTAAATATAGATTTGTTTTAAAAAAAAAGTTCAAAATTATTAATTAAATTTTAATAATGAGGCTTGGGTGGTAGGCTATGCAACATTCAATAGATTAGCTTTTAAAACATTTAATAGACCAACATGGTGCTACAACTTAGGCTATAACATTTATGATATAGGCTCCTTAACATTTAATAGAGTGGCTTCATATACAAATGGCTCTAGCTTCATGTTACTACCCGCTGCATGCTTTGAGTAGCTAGATTGTCAAAGTACAAAATATTTATGGCTAAATAAAGGTTTGCATCATACATTTAACAAATTCATAAGAGTCTAGTTAAAATTTGCATCATACATTTAATGAATTCGAAATATTGCCATATATATATATATATATATATATATATAATGAGATGACAAAAGAGCTGGAATGTTCTACCAAAATCCTTGTGTTATATGTGTGCTTTAATAATATCCTATAATCATATTCATTGCTATGTTGTTTACTGAAGTCTTCTTATCCTTCATTACTATCCCCGTGGTTTACTACTAGCTTGTTCAGTGAGTTTACTATCCCTGTGGTTTACTGCTAGCTTGCTCAGTGAGTTTACACCTGACTGACTGTGATTTATTGCTATCTTGTTAAGTGAGTTTAAGTTTCAAAGGTCATCCTAGTGTCAGAGGACAAACGCTTTCTAGAGGAGAAACAATTTCCAACGTTGGGATAAAGCTTTTCAAGTATGAAATCAAAAGTTAAATGTCCTTATCATGTAATTTGTACAACCTTTCTTTCTTTTTCCTTGTTGATTATGATTTGTAATTTCTTTAAATAAAATATAGACCTTTGCTTTAGATGGTAGAGAACCAATATTTTTTCCTCGAGTTCTTGTTTTTAAGTTGGTGGAAGTATCCCTAAGTCTATGTTCATGTTCTTCTTTAATGCAACACCTATCTAGAGTTGGGAAAAAATAGTACTTGTTATTGTAATTGTACTCCATTCTCTTTTCTGTTTTTTTCTTTTGTCTTGGGCTTCAGTCTTACATTTATCCACTAAATGTGAGGCCAAACATTGGTTTATCCCCTACAAGATTCAATTGTTTCCAGTTTAGTCCTAATACGTGAGACCCTTGAGAAAAACTGTGTTTTTTGTGTCCCGAGTAGTTCAAACCTTGAGTATATAAATTTTTATGTGTCCTGACTAAGTTTGTGCTTCTTTAGAAGCAAGTCCAAAAATTTATCGTCGTTAGTTATGTTCCAGTAAATTTGCATGTGATTTACATTCACTAAAAAATAAATAAATTTGTGTCAGTTTAAGCATGTAATTATCTCAAATTTCTCCTTTTCGCATTAAGTCGAGAATATAGAATTCCAATAAAAATTAGCGGAGAATACTGAATCTCGATAAATTTATAGTTGATTTGACAAATTACCATGAATTTACAATGTCTTCAGCTCCTAACTTATCTAACATTATAAAATTAACATAACATTTCTTATATCAAAGGAACTGTAGTTTAAGAGTATTGAAGCCTTGACAGTTATATATATGTTAAATAAGGCAATGTTTGTATGTTAAATTGTCAATGAAATTTGGATCCAATAGATTGTACCCGTGAAAAGAAAGTTAACTTAGCTTCTCTGCCTTCCTAGGGAAACGTTGTTGTCCTTCACTGAGGCAATGAATCCCTCTTTAGTTCACCAACATTAACATTCATGCTACGCCTTTTACGCAGAGACCTTGTCCTTCTGTTGTCCAGGAGATGGAGCACTAAAATTATTTCCATAAGAACCATGTTGCTAGAACTTGACATACCTTGTCTCTCCTTGATAGAATTTATCTTAGTTTCTCGGCACTCTCGACAAAGAAACACTCATAATTTCCTTTACAACTACAGGAACGAATCAAATACCACCTCTTCAAAGTATAGATTTCTTATATTTCAATCACACTCATAGAGATCTCATACAATGATACAATTTGTTTTCAATGTGTGTGTGCCCATTTGATAACAACTTCATACTTCATGACAATGATACATGGACTACTCTTAAAACATGTTCCTGCATGGTGTCCATTTGACAACCACTGCATATTCCCTGACAATGAAAGGTGGACAACTGTTAAAACTTGTGCTAGATGGTGTTCGATAGGCATGCATTCTTTTTTGTATAGTATAGTATTTAAAAAAAAATCAAAGAAATAAAATACTTCAAAGACTCTACATTCTATATCACTGTCGAGTTTTTTCATAGAAAATATGTGTGCTTTTTAATATTTCCTATAATGTTGGACCCTACAGTTGTGTGAAGGACTCGGTGCAACCCACTATGTAATATAATTTTTCAAAGCACGCATCAATTGAAAATGAAACTTACACAACATTCAAATAAATCCTGCACACAATGGGGAAAATGAATAGTTGAACAATCCACTAATTAAAACTTCAAAACATTTACAAGCATGCCAGAAAGGGCACTTCTGTTTATACAAACTCTGGGGCAAATTGCCTCATCAAGATGTTGAAAACCATCGACAAGTTTGAGTCTCAAATGGGTTTACAAAACAAGACAAAATTCAACACTTGCTGGCCACCTTCTTTTCTTCTTCCCATACCTTCATCTCTTCCTCCTTTTCCGAAATGAGAGCGTTGCACCCCCTCAAAATTAGAATCCTCTACGCCTTGAGGCTTCCCTCCAATCTTTCCCTTTCACCACACCACATATATATATAAAAGATTAAAAGGGATTGGCAACTGGACAGAACGACCTTGGAGATCAACCAACTGATTGTTACTATATCCTTGGTCTTGTATTTGTATATAATACAAATACAAGATCAACCAACTTGTTACTATATCCACAAGTTTGAGTCTCAAATGGGTTTACAAAACAAGACAAAATTCAACACTTGCTGGCCACCTTCTTTTCTTCTTCCCATACCTTCATCTCTTCCTCCTTTTCCGAAATGAGAGCGTTGCACCCCCTCAAAATTAGAATCCTCTACGCCTTGAGGCTTCCCTCCAATTTTTCCCTTTCACCACATATATATATAAAAGACCCCACACACATATATATATATATATAAAAGATTAAAAGGGATTGGCAACTGGACAGAACGACCTTGGAGATCAACCAACTGATTGTTACTATATCCTTGGTCTTGTATTTGTATATATTTTATTTGTATGACATTTTATCTAATATTGCTTTTCCATGAGACAGGAACGAATGTAATGAGTAGTCCCATTGACTTTTTTTGCAACCATTTTTAGACATAAGTACATTATCAAGTTTCAATCCAATTTTAATGGTTGATATTAGTGGCAATCTATAACTATAATTTTTGTAACATATGTTCAATTTTTTTTTGAAAACCTAGATTATTTAAACAACACCATTAACATATACGATTCCAATAATTCCATGGGTTACGTTCGATGGGGCATACTCGGTATCTTATTCCAATTGAACTCAGTAAATCATGGTCTAAGAGTTGTTATATAAACATTCAAGCTAGGAAATCGATGTTAACATTTGGAATGGAGTATAGCATTAATGATTTAAAGTAGGAAAAAGAAAATTACAAATGATAAGTTGTTTCACAATGAAGAGGAAAAGTTAAAATGAAAAGCATTTATTTAGTTTTATTAATAAATTAAAACAATTCAAAATCATATGTAAAATGTAAAAGTAAAAAATAATAAATTAAAACAATTCAAAATCATATGTAAAATGTAAAAGTAAGAAATACTTTAATATTTATCAAAACCTCTGCTCCCTGCAAATTACAAAAAATATTGAAATTACTTTGCTAAGAGTCTACAGAAAATTGTCAAGGTGTGTAACCACATTGATGTGGCTTCATATGAGATGGGGTGTTTACTACCATGCCCACAAATTTCAATCACAGGAATAACAATGAAACACCAAATAAGAGAACTTTAATCACATCAAAAAGAGGCAATGTATGTTGTGAAAATAACCTTGTAAGGGGAAGATCTAATAAATATTTAACTTATTATTAAATTGTTGAAGGTGAAATTAATAAAAAATGGTTTCTTTATAAATTATGAGTTCTCGTCAGAGGCCCCGGGATAACATTTTTCATTTTGCTCTAAGTGAAATTAAAAAAAAAATTAGAGACTCAATTGGTTTGGATATTTCGTACATAGTGATGCCAACCCAAAACTTTAGAAGTTCATCAATAAGAGGCTAAATAAATATGGTGATGCCTTTACTTACCTAATTATTTGAAAATACACACTTTTATTACATTGAACATATATAAATTAATACACATATAACAAACGCCTAAACTACAATTGAAATGACGTGTACTTCCAAACATTATTTTGAATAAGTACCTAGAACAATCATTGCCGACATTGTATGCTCCCTCTTTATTGGCATCCAAGGAGGAAGGTTATTGTTTATAACAAAAATAGGCCACACTGAATAAATGGACATCATCTCTCCAAATGGATTGACATCATTGGTTGTTAATGAAATCCTAACATTATGTGGTTCTTCTTTAAAAATTGGTCATCTTTCTTTGTTGTTTCGAGATGCGGTACCATCTATAGGGATTCACATAACACCATATTCACTTATGTTTCATGTGTTGTAATGCATAAATTGTGTCATGTTTTTGCACCTAAGAAATTGTTTGAAACTGAGAATTATGGGAATATGACAGAAGTCCTTATGGAGAACCTTATTTGTTACTTGATTGGTTCTATATCCACATTGAGGGAATTCCAACTTTGTTGTATGTTGTCCATAATATTTAATATGGTCATTAAGACATGTATCAATGGCTTCATACTCCATTCCTAAATTTCTTAGCACAAGAGTCAATTCTTGGTATGTGTGAGGTAAATTATTTGATGATGGTAGGAGAATATGACCTAATAATCTGCAATATTTCAACATAAATATAAAGTAATGAATATTATTCATGAATATTGCATCAACCTTTATATAATATAATTAACCCTAAAAATTGAAAGAAAAACGGGTATTCACATATGAAGAATTATACTGCATGCCTTAGGATCTAAGTAAGGAAGGTGTTTGACAAACTGTTACACTTTCAAGTTCACCAACAATACAATAAAAATGATAATATTTGTCCCTGATCCTTGTATAAAGGTTTGTGTGCCTTATCAATCAGAGGTACTTCAAGAGCGTGTTCATCGAAGTTATCATCCATCAACAAATCACGAAAGGTGTCACTGATCAATCTAGTTATCCCATCATTCTGAATTATATTAGTATCATCAATTTCCTTGGTCATAAATCTAACTTCATGATCTCAATTATGATCATGAGCTCCATAATGATGATATCCATCTGCTTGTTCACCAATATTTCTACTACAATCTGACACATCCTCATCATCTGGTCCAATCATATGATGCTTTGTCCATGTAATTACAAACAATCAAATATTAAAAACAATAAATTACTAAAACTTTTAGATTACAATAAAAATTAAATGGGTATTGAATTAGAACATCCTCTAATACTTACCAATGGATGAAATTCATGCCCCCCTTCAAAGTGCCGATATTCCCAACGATGTTTTTTAATTATAGTCCTTGAAAATTTTCTCTACATTCTCTTGTACTTTTTGCAAGAGACCCAACATTTGCCATTGCCAAGTTGCTTCCTTTCCCTAGCAGGAATCCTCAAACCTTTTTTTTGGCATTGACATTGTTAATTAAATAATTTAAATAAAATTACAAGTGGATAGAAAAATGTGTAATGTTGTTACAGTTGTCAAAACTATGAAAAAAGTGTTAAAGATGTCGAGAAAATCACATATTTTCACCTTATACTCAAGGATTATATATAATTTTATTTACATCATAATTATGGTGCTAGTTGACTATGCCCACCTTAGCAACCATAATTTTTACTAACCATATCAACAGAATAGTTAATCTAACGGGATAATTATTATATGCACAAAGGGCGTCGCAATTTTGACGAAAGTTGACTATGTCAACGTAAGAGTTATTGACCATTTCAAAAGATGAACACACATATATTTAAACTTTAGTTTTATCATATGGCGTTAGTATTCTGGCATATAGTCATCAAAGTACTGACGTACAATGATCACAAGTCTGATGTGAGCAAGGGATCATCGAAATCGCCACATACATTTAGGATAAATTTAAAATTTGTTTCATTATCTATATAAATTCAAACACAATTGTGACAAAACAAACCATTTTCACCATCATCGTCGAAGAAAACATGCAAATTCACTCCCAAATGTTAGTTTCATCAATTTTGGGAGGCACCTCGCTATCATATGTGTCAATATCTGCAAAATAGTAGACAACAATAATTAGATAATTTAAATAAAATGTTACAATAAATAACATGTGTATAAACTAATAAAATCCAACAATATTAATTAAGACATAATGCTAATATTACCTTTGATATCTGGTGGTTCATACTATGTTAATAGGATATCCAGACATCCTCGCCACTCCAACCCTACATCCTACATGGGAACTCTATGTAACCCCTCTTGGACAACTCCCCCCCCCCCAACATGCGCATACACACAACGGTCGTCGATCTAAGAGGGGGCGCTCAAATGGGGTCTAGTGACCTCTAAAAAATAAACAAATCAACTATAAAGAAAATGGGAAGGCTATCCTCCCATCAAACATATCACAACAATGACTCAAATTAAAACAAAATTGTCACAAATAATGGCAAACCACTTAATATATCTAGGTGTCTACACTAAAGAATGTAATAATACAAAAGGGAGAAGCTAATACCATTCCCATCAAAGGTGTGGTGGGCCATTGTTGTGACCATAGGCAAGAGGCACCTAACCTCTTTTGCATCAAATTTGTGTAAATTCAACTGGACACTGGCAACCTAGAAGCTAAAAGAGGCACGGATGTCTGCACTAACTTATCTTTGAATATATGTGAGTTGACTCTCTTCCACAATGTACTGTACTGTTAACAATAAGTATAACCCCAATGTAGTGTTAAAACAATTGTGCGCCTTTTATAATGTGTAGAGTGTAATAACACATCATCTGTGGTGCAAAATATAAAATATACCACAACGCAAATAAGTGGAAATTTTAAAATATAAAGTTGGTACATCATTATTACAAGTTACAACACACCATCTAACGATATGCATATAATAAGCATAAGCATCACCTCACTGCAAATGAATTTTACAAAGTGTCGAATAAACATGGTTGCGCGTTCTAATATTAATGCATCATTCACAATGCGGTTCATTTCTAGCGATTAAAGATTGCATTCGATGCACACGGTGTATTTATAGGGTGCACCAGCCTTTTTGGTGCAAGTCAAAGAAATAGGCACCATCGCGCAAATATTTTTTTAAAATTGAAAACAATGAGAATTACAGGTAGATTTTACTGTTTAATCTAATAGAAATGTAAATGAAGAGCTAATAAAGAGTTTACTTAGTCTTTTCTGCGTCAAGGAGGCATGGTTGCCATGTACTCAACAACTGAATTTTTTGTACTCAACAACTGGATTGGTGCACGTTATAAACGTGTGCATCAATTTGTGTTTGTTATTTAGGAAAAATGCTCAAGGGGTAAGAGAGATAGCCTGAGTACATGGAGTTGTAAAGTGCGTTCAGAGCACACTTGAAGCCCTCTTAAGCGTCATAATGAGGGATTCGATTGCAACTTGGTACAGTGGTAGCTCGTCTTAGGTCATGGAAAGTTATCTAATAAAAAATACGGTGACTACTGAAAATTACTAATAACCCTGTAAGTTTCAAACCTATGATCCAATGAACTTGTGACAAATAGTTTAATATTCAAATAATGAGGTTACCGTATTTACAGAGCTGTACCTCGTTGGCTAACACGGAGCGAGGGCTCTTCACATTTCATGTACGTGAAACAGTGATTTGAGTTACACTGACATCATACTAAAGCGCAGGGATTTGAGTTACAAGGAATGGTGTACTGTAGGTTTCCTATGGATAAGGTATGCATACACCTATGCGTTTATTTTTTCAAATAGAGAGAAGTGGAATGATCCTTCAATGGGATGACTCACTCGATCTCCTTCCAAAAAGAACAACAAGGAGGTTTTCTTTATAGAATATTCTCTCATTTCCACCATCATTTGATGGCCCTCATTGGCACATTTGAGCTAGAACCAAGACCAAATGTGCAATAAATAGAGGACCTAATATGTACATATATATAGGGTTTGGTTTTCCACTCAAAATAAGGCTAATGCAAGGTGTATTCGTCTCATAATTGATGTTACAACTACTATATCACCCTTAACCTATTGATAAAAACTAACTAGATCACTAACCTTTGAAATATGCCTAAAATATTGACATTACTATGTTGTCCTTCAAAAATATTCATTGAAAATAAGATGTTACAACTCTATCTTTTGAAGAAGATATTGTTGTTTACTAATTGCGAGGATATAAGTGTTTGAAACACCCTCCATAGCTCTAATCTCTTCCACTAAAACACTCAACCTCCAAAATTTGTCTTTGATTTCCAATTATAGCGTCCTAAAGTGCTTAAAAGTACCAGTACATCCCAAAGTACCAGTATCATGTCAAATCATCTATGCACTCTCATTCCTCATCCCTTATACTTGTGGTATCATGGTCTCTTTGTTGCTTCCTCAAGCAAGTTCTTTTTTGTGAATATTATGTTTTATATATTTCTTTTTAATCCATGATTTTAATAATATAAGCACACCATGGAAACCTAGCCCCGCCATAACCCTATGGGGACTCGTGAGCATCCACTAATCAAACCTTGGCCTTGAACTATGAACTAGGAATCCTTAGACCCACACTTACATTTTTATAACATAGGATGATTATAACAAAATAAACATAGTTTGACTCAAATTATAAATTTAACATATTATAATTCAAAGATTAAAACCAAGATACCTAACAACTTATAACACCCATTGAAAATCATCTTAACAAAAACAATTTTTAATAATATTTAAGTGAAAATCAAAATTAAAAAACAAACCTTAATAATTAAGAAAAGCAAAAATCCACTCTAGAACCCTAAAAGTTCTAAAAAACTTGGCATTTACTATAACAAAATGAAAACTTACCAATAATATTCGCACATAAAGTTTTGAATTAAAAATTTAAACTCCCCCATATACAATAAACCACATGCTGAAAATGCATATAACAAAACATGGTACATGGAGTCAAGCTAATGATTTTCTAGTGCTATAATTTCATCATAAAATGGATGACGCTCTATCTTAAACCATAAACCATCACTTTGTTTGTTAGTTCAATCATGGATATGAAAGTTATTTATTCTAATTGTCAAGTTTCATTGTGTCTATGAAAATCAAAGTTATCTAATTGCAAAATTGTCACTCAAGTTCCATTATGACTATGAAACTGAAACTTATCTAATTGCAAAATTTTCAAATAACTTAAATCTCATACAAAATAAAATAATGATTTAATATATATAAATTAGATAGACGAATAAAAGATTATAAATATATATATATATATATATATATATATATATATATATATATAATGAAATCACTTTGTG
>LPNX010870771.1:0-53098 GCA_001517045.1 Pseudotsuga menziesii
TGCCTTAAAACACTGAAAAAGCAGGGAATAAAGTAGAAAAAGCAGATGGGTGCCTAGGAGGCCAGGAATAAAGCAGATTTGATTCCTAAGGCTTTCCCAAGCGCTACATGAGTCAAAGATGGCAAGTTTGACCTCTATGGATATGCAATTAGCAACTTGCACATGGTGGGACTCATGGACTAGGAAAATAAGACAAAAATAAATGAATTAATGTCTAAGTGGGTAAATACTATGGGTTGATTATTCTAACACAAAGATGGCAATTTTGACCTCCATGGATAGGAAATTAGCAATTTGAACATGGTGGGACTCATGAACTAGGAAAATAAGCCAAAAATAAATGAATTAATGTCTAAGTGGGTAATACTATGGGTTTGATTATTCTAACACCCCCCCTTAAGCCTGACTTTATGAGTAATAAATCAAAATATAGGGCCTAGCAACAAGGCTTAGTCACCCTTTTACATGCTGCAAGTCCATATGAACCAAGGAAAGAGGCAAAACCAACTTCGGAAAATCCTCCCTTAAACATGGACTGTAAAAAAAAATTGTAGAATCTTGTCTCCACTCATGCCTTTATAGCATGATCAGCAATCCCCAGCAGTGATTTGAGATTGCTGAAGGTCTTCTCACAAAATGCTTTGGTGAAGATATCAGCTACTTGTTCTGAAGATGAACAGAAGAGTAGATGAATGGTGCCATCATGCACAAGCTCTCTGATGTAGTGCATGTGAATCTCAATGTGTCTGGTTCTCTGCTTCTGAACTGGATCTTTGCAGATTCGAATGGTACTCTGGTTATCATAGTAGATGGTAGTTGATTACTCAGGTTCAAAACCACACTCTCCAAGTAAACCCTGCAACCATAAACACTGAGTTGCTGCATTGACAACTCCTCTGTACTCAGCTTCTGTAGATGAGAGTGCAATGGCACTCTGTTTCTTGCTTGACCAGCTGATTGGCCCTTCTACAAGAATGAACACATAACCTGAAGTGGACTTCATTTCTGTGCTATCACCTGCCCAATCACTGTCAGTAAAACCAATTAACTCAAGGTCAAAATTGGCTTTATAGAAACTCCCATGTGTCCTTGTTCCCTGAACAAAGCTAAGGATCCTCTTGGTTGCTTTCCAATGGATCTCATGGGGCTGATCCATCAATCTAGAAGCAACACTAATTGCATAACAAATATCAGGTCGAGTATGTGTCAAATACAATAAACATCCAATCAACTGTCTATACAAAGTGTTGCTTACCATCGGTGGAGAATCATCTTCCTCCAGCTTCACTCCTGAAAGGAAAGGAGTTCTGCTTGCTTTGCAATCTTGCATTCTGAATTTGATCAGCAAATCCAACGCATATTTGGACTGGTGCACCTTGATTCCAGCTTTGATTTGAGCAATCTCAAGCCCCAGAAATTGACCTAAGAGCCCCAAATCTATCATGGAGAAGGATTGGTTCATAGCTCCTTTTAGGGAAGCAATCTCAGCCTGTGAGCTTCCTGTAATGAGGAGGTCATCAACATATAACACAATGATCATTAATGAACCATTAATTACCTTCAGATAGACATTCGAATCTGATTTGCGCCGAACAAAATTCAAAGATAGCAAGAAGCTATCTATCTTGGCATACCAAGCCCTGTGGTCTTGCTTTAGCCCATACAATGACTTTCTCAACCTGCACACAAGAGAATGGTCAGTAGAAAAACCTTGGGGCTGATGCATATATATCCCCTCAGTGAGATCACCATTCAGAAAGGCACATTTTACATCCATATGATGTACCTCCCATTGCCTTGATGCTGCAATGGCTAGAGCTATCCTGATTGAGTCCATCTTTGCCACTGGGGAAAAAGTCTCATTGTAATCAATGCCATGAACCTATGAGTAGCCTTTAGCTACCAATATAGCCTTTTACTTCAGTGGTGAACCATCAGCAGCAAATTTGGTCTTATAGACCCACTTACACTGTACTAGTTTTCTCCCTGGAGGAAGATCCACTAGCTCCCATGTGTTGCTCTTCTATAGCGAGTTGAACTCCTCATTCATGGAATCTTGCCATCTTGGATCTCCTGCTACTTCTTCATATGTTTGAGGATCAGACTCCACCATCAAATAGCATTTTTCATCAAACTCAGGATCCTTCATGCACAAACCACTCTCAAATTGAGATCTAGTCCTCCTTGGGTCATTGGGATCTCCAGCTAACTGTCCTGCTACATGTAGTGTCTTGCCTACCCATTTTGGCCTTGTGGGGCTGTTTGGGTCTGCAATAAACTCATCTCCATTATACAAATTAGAATCAGCATGTTCAACAAACTCTTTACTTACTTCTTGAGGTTCAGGTGGTGAAGAGGCTTCACCAATCTCCACTTCTGCAAGGGGTTGTTCTTCAAACTGAACACACCTTTCAATGAAGGCTTTGTTTGTGCTCAAATTTATCAAATTGTACCCTTTTGAATCTTCAGAGTATCCCACAAAAAGACACTCTTGGCTTTGGGGCTGCAAATCCTTCCTCTTCTCTGTCGGGATCCTAGCCCGTGCCTTTGAGCCAAAAATCCTGAAATGGGTCACATCTGGCTTGTGCCCACTCCAAGCTTCGAAGGGAGTCATGCCATCCAAATATTTGTGAGGAACCCTATTCTGAATATAGGCTGCACAGTTGATAGCTTTGGCCTAGTACTTTGGGGGCAAAGTTTTTTCCTCCATCATGCATGTTGCCATCTCCTTCAGTGATCTGTTCTTCCTCTCTGCAACACCATTCTGCTGTGGTGTGTAGGGGATAGAATGCTGCATATGAATACCTGCATCTGTACAATAGTTAATAAACTCAGTATTGACATACTCACCAACATTGTCAGACCTGAGTACCTTGAGTTTTCTTCCACACTGGTTTTCAACCAAAGCCTTGAAGACTTTGAATAGGCCAAAAACTTCTGACTTGTGTTTCATGAAGTGAACCCAACAATACCTGGAAAAATCATCAATAAAGGTCAATGCATATTTGGCCTGACTCATGGACATATGAGGGAATGGGCCAGCAACATCACTGTGAATCAGCTCAAGGGGTGCAGAGGTTCTCTCATGACTGGCTTTCTCAAATTTGTGCTCTGGGTGTTTTCCTAGGATACAGCCTTGGCATACTCCTTTGGAAAATTTTATCTGGGGCAACCTTATGACCATATCTTTCTCACTAAGATCAGACAAATACTTGTAATTTAAATGGACAAATCTTTCATGCCATAGCTTGCTAGCTTCATTAGCATGGATAAGAAGAGCAGAGGGGTTTGAGTAAGGCAAGAAGTGTGAAAACATGTATACCTTTTGAGCACGATTCGCTACTCCTTTTGCAATAATTCTTCCATTTGAGATTTCTGTGATCTCAACTTCATCTGGTGAGAATATGACTTTCTTAGGAGACCCAGTGTGGGTCATCTAGTACACTGATAGAAGGTTGGAGGCAAGACCAGGGACATACAGCACATTGTTGAAGTTACCATGATCAAGTTCTATCCTTCCTTTGCCTTTGCTTTCAGTGAGAGAGTCATCTCCCAGTACAATAGATGGTCCTTTCAACATATCCAGTGAGGAGAAGGCCTCCTTAGTTGAAACCATGTGTCTTGAAGCTCCAGAATCTATGATAAAACTGGGTGAGCTTGATGTGCCAGCAACTAGAGCATGAACTCTCTCTCTGTCATCGGAACTTGATCCTCCTTCTCTCTTCTTTGAGCTTTTTGGAAGGGCTATGCCATTCTTCTCCAGGATATTGGTCAGCATATCAATCTTCTTTTTCATACAAGATATTTCAGTGTGATTGCCCTTCAAACAGTATGAGCACTTGTTCATTTCACCTTTGTTTTTCTTCTTCTGGGTATTTTTCTTGGGACCTTGTTGATCCTCTGGAGACTGCTTCTTGTCTCTTCCTTTCTAAGGTGGATTTTTAGCTTTCTTCTTGCTTTTTGAATCCACCTTCAAATCTCCAGCAACCAGAGCTTGGTCTTTGGAAGGTTTGATGGTGCCCATCATCACCAGCTTGTCTTGTTCTTGTGTGAGAGATTCCATGAAATCTGCAAGGCTGGGCATCTTCTAGGTTTGAGCTGTGAGTTTTGTGGCATAGAAGGTCGAAAAAAAGACTGAGTAGTCAGGTCCTAGCTTCGAGAGGATGGCCAATACGAGCTGATCATCTTTCTTTTCAATACCACACTGTTTCAACTGCAAAACTAGTGCTTTGAACTTGGAGAAGTATAGCTGCAGTGATTCAAAATTACTGGGACTCAGGGAAATCAGCTCATTTTTGATCTGGTGTCCCCTCATCTCATCTGTCTTTCCAAAGATTTCAGAAAGTTTCTCCCATACTTGATCCGGTGAAGTTAATCCATCGAGATGGAAAAGGAGGTCTCAGGAAATACTGAGACATAGGAGGCCATAGGCCTCATCTCTCTGATTGTGACATTTGATCTTCTCTGCAACAGCATTGGGCTCTGCTTCTGTAGCCATACTCACCCTGTAGAGGCCTTTCGCTCTCAACAAGATCTCCATCTCTTCTTTCCATTCAAAATAGTTGAAGGGAGTGAGGATAGTTTTCTGTGAATCCATAGCTTTAGAAAATCTGTCCCGGCTGTCAATAGAAGGCTCCCAGTCTTGATGTCGAACCTGCAAAACATTTTTTAAAGGAGAGTAACAACCTACAATGGCTTTGATACCATGTAGAAATTCTTGCCAGCAATAGATTAATTTCACTCACAACAAATTACAATTGATCATGCAAAATTGTCAACAATGGAGACTGAAAATGGAGCTGTAACACAAAATTATATTAACTCAGTGTACAATAGCCAACCCTGTAATATCATAGGCTGCTGAATAAATAGAATACATGAAGAAATCGAATGCATGAGGAAGCATCCAAATCTAGCATAAAGCAGGCTTACCCAAAATAGGCAAATCCCCCATAGGTGTAAAAAGATGATCCCAAATCTGTCATGAGGCTCACGAATTGGAAAGGGTGCATGGGCAAGCTAATGAGTGGTGAAATGGAAGCTCATACATGCTTTTGCATGGAGGAAAGAGTGGAGGATGAAAGGGGAATAAAACAGGTTCACCTCACCTAGTCTTGATTTCCTTATGTGCTTTAAAAACTTAAAAAGCAGTCAACAAAGCAGAAAAAGCAGAAGGGCGCCTAGGAGGCCAGGAATAAAGAAGATTTGATTCCTAAGGCTTTCCCAAGCGCTACATGAGTCAAAGATGGCAATTTTGACCTCTATGGATAGGCAATTAGCAACTTGAACATGGTGGGACTCATGAACTAGGCAAATAAGACAAAAATAAATGAATTAATGTCTAAGTGGGTAATACTATGGGTTTGATTATTCTAACAGTCAAAATTCTAAAGCATTCAATTATAATTTCATCGCATAAAATAGCTCAGTAAAAGAATATAAAAGCTATTAAATTTCCAGAGCTTATCGAGGTAAAAATCATTAAATTGTCCTTCTCTTTAAGACGCTATGAGATTTAGTTGTATTAGTTAATGGTGACAGATGCTTTCTTTCTAGTAGATGTAATTTATAGTTCTTAAAGCATACTGAACCCTTCGATGTCTACACTATCCGTCAAGTGTAAAAAAAAGTGCGTTAAATGTTTCTTGGCAAGTAGTTTTACGAATGACAGAGTTGTTAAGTCAAGGGTCTAACTTTGATTGTGCACAAATACATTTACATCATGATGGATTTGATTACTGTATGTGATAAGAACGTAATGTATATTGATAAGGATTTTAAGTACGACTATTCCCAAATTTCAAAACCTCGAAGTTTAATGAGATTACATCTTTATTATTAGTTGTTCTTGAAGAGGATTAAACTAGTCTTGATGCGTAGAGTTCTTTTACACATAACCTAATCAGAGGATAAGGTTTAGTTAGTATTAATAATCATCAAAAGGTTACTTATTGTCAAAACTGACTAATATGCTTAACATTTTTGTTTACCAACTTAAGGGTTTACACAACATATACTCCAAAACGTAACTAGAGTTATTTTCATAGGATGGATATCTCATCGTGAACAGGTTTTATACAATTCCTTTCATAGATATAAAAAGGGCATATCCTTCATGGATTATAACCATTGATAGAATGAAAATCATCATAGTTTTAAGGCCTGACTTTTTAGGTTGATGAATCTTTTGTTAAAAGAATAAGAGGCTAAACCCTTGTCATAATTATTATAGTTTATGGTAAGGCTACTATGCAAGCATAGACAAAAGGGTTAAAAAACATAGAACGCGCCATAATGAAATTATGGTTTACCCTTGATATACGCTTTACAAACTATGATTATATTCCTCCTATACAAGTATAAGTTCTAGGTCTCGCATTGGTAAAGATCCACGCTATGATATCATCCTTCTCAATGTTCTAAGGTTTACTTGGTTGAACTTTACAATGTGCAGGTTGGTTGACATTTGGTACAATGAACCTTGTAGAATCTTCTTATCGCATGATTTGGATTGGAAATCATTTGGATACCTGCTCCCTGGAAACTATACTGTTTTTACCCACTGCATGCCAATTATTAATCTGTCAATGTGGGCTCATCATAGCCAAGTGTTTGGAGGTTAAAAGGGCAATCTCGAACCCTAGTTTGTCATTCCTTCGTCACCTTTGGGCCTCCGGCCGCTCTGCTGCTACACTCCTGTCTGCACTGTCGCTTGCACTTGTTGTTGGTAATCTTCCTGCTTGTTCTATTCCCCATGAACTCGTCCAAATACCCAGTAAGGAAGTGATGTTACCAATGTTTGTTGCTTGAGCATAGGTCAGTGGTTCTTTCTTCAGGTTTTCACCATCTTAGCGCGCTCAGTCCCAAACTCTTCGACTGGAAGGAGTCCCCTTCTTCTTTGGCTTGGCATTAAGAGTCGTGGACTTTCGATTCAAGGCTGTTGGGTATAGGGTTTCACTGTAGAGTAGTGCTTTTGGCAGGATAAGAAGTGACGATCTGAGCCTATTTAGTTGTTGTACTTGTTGTTCTTATTCTAAGTCGTGGTTGGTTGCTTGCTGTGTGGTAACCTCCTTCCTTCTTGTAGAGAATGAAGGGTTTCCTTCTCCTCATGCTGGTGGTTTCCCTTCTGATTGTGGGTGGTCGTGCTTCAGTAATATTCTAGGTAAGAAACGTTGTAAAATCTTCCATTAAATTCGCAGTTTTAATTTAATACACAAATGTTTATTTTGTATACAAGTTTTAACACTATTGTTCTTCTTGTTCGCAGGTGTTGGCTTGTCTCCCTCTGCGTGGCTAGTGCAAGGCTGAGGCATCTGCTTGATGGTTCACGAGTAAGCCCTGGGTTATCCATGGCAATTCCTTCTTGTTTGGTCCCTTATGGTTCCTTTAAAAGTTGGCCGCTGTGGCCTGCAAAACCCTTGTGGTTTTTGTTTATTTGGTTGAACGATTCGCTATTGTTTGCTGATATTAAACCCCTTGCTTGATGCGAGGCCTCCGGCTTAAGCCGTGACTGTAAATTTTGGTTTTGTTCAGTTACTGTGTAAATATATATAAAAATAAAAGAAAGTTTGTTAAGTCGTACTCTGTGAGTTTTGTTTGAAGCCGTGAGTGCATTAACTGAGTTAGACTCCTTCAGTTTATTGTCTCCGTTGTATATTTTGATACTAGTAAGGTTTTACCCTAACTCGAAGTTATAACAAGTATTTACTGTTTCTTTAAATAAAAGAACATCTTTTATTTATAATGCACTTCTGTAATTGTTGGGTTGTTGTTTATGTTGTATACTGGTTGGTTAAGCTCTGTGAGTCGAGCATATAAGTTGGTTAATGCAAATGAGATTTACCCTGTAAGAATATTTAATTATTACCTTCTGGGGTTTCTGTACATTGTTTCTATAATAACTTACTTTATTATAATAGAATTTGTTAATGTTATTATATAATTTTTATCCTTCGGACTTATAAGAACTCCATGTTTTTACTGATGTACTGTGTATCTGTTAGATACAGCTTTTGAGTACAGAAATTATATTTAATTTGATGCTTACTATAATGGGATAAGTACATTACTTTATTTACTTAGTAATACTATTCCTCTAATTATATATTAACTTTATATTTAGTCAATAGAAGGTGTATAATAAGAAAGTGTTTTTCTGTTATATTCTTATGCTTCTGTACTATTATACTTTATAAGAGATCCTGTCAGATTTCTTTATTATTCTATTGTTGTTATAGTATTAGTGTTTATAATATGAAGAAAAGAATAAACTATTTATGTTCCGACCTATAAACTATATGATAGTGTTTGTTTTAAAATTTCTAGAACATAGGCTAGTAGATATATAACTTATGTAAGTTCTGTCAAACAAAATGAAAGGTTATTACACTACAATGTAATAAAAATTATCTTACACTTAATAGTTTTAGCTTTAGAAACAAATCTCTATTGGTCTATCCTCATTCACAGTTTGAATCTTATAAAAGAAAAGAATTCAGCGATTAATTATCCTATTCAGAAAAAAATAACTTATAGAGATGAATGATAATCTAAATATCCTGACACTACATAGTTAAACTTTTATAAATTCTCTTCCCTTGTTTTAAAAATAAGAAATATAACGCTACTGGAATGATAGCTGTATAAAGAACTGTTTAATTATCAAGACCTACTTCTGTTAGTAAAGAAAATATAGCTTCTTTCCTTGTTCTAAAATCTGTCATTCATAACTTAATTCTAACCCTAACTCTACTTGATGTACAGAATGCTATTTCTTCTGATAGTAAAATAAAAATAAACATTCTCTTAATCAACTAACATTTTATTCTATAATTGCATCATACTTCCTTTATATAATTTCACCACATGTGCTAGAGTACGATCTGGATCACTCCAGATGAGGAAAAACACAGGTAGGGTTTGTTTCTCATTCAAAATAACTTCATTACTAAACAAACTTCTATATACACTCCTCTAAGTTTTTGCATATTAACTGCTAATGAATCATTCAATCACACACAAGTAATAAAACAAAAAAATATAGATATCAAAACTTGTTCTTAAACTTGGACGACAACAGCAATGGGAGGCCGTTCCTCCCTACCAACTCCTAGAGAGCGCTCAAACAACGACTCCTCAGGACCCCTGATCTTGCTCTGGTCTCCTTGGCTAGAACTAGGTGTAGCAATAATCAAGTACTAGTATTGAGACTCAATACCAATCCTGAACTTATCAGTCATTACTCTTAGCTAGCAAGCTGTATAAGACCAAGTTACTGCAGTTTATCTCTCAAAACACCTTCCTTATAGTTTTCCCTTTTTCCCAATGAATCCCTTGAAGTGCATTCCACCTGAATGATTCTTCGCCTGGAAAAATATCTGAGCAGCCTCAGCTCTCTACATTGGGTACTTTTAAAAGAATGCTTAGGTCTTTTTGGGTTAGTTGTCATTTATTGAGCCACCTGCTCTGATCCCACTTTCTTGGGGGATCATGACCCAAATGTAGGGAAGTTGCCACCTGCAACATAGGAAGTGTTTGAGGATGCTGCCACTTGTCTTTTTCTCTCCACCTAGTTCCTTCCACCAGTTTGACCAGTAACACTCTTATTAACAGCTCTCCCAAGCTGTTGTCTCCACTTTTTATTTATTAAAAATAAAATATTTAGAATTACATTCCACTTCTTTTGACTCTGCTGAGTCATCAGTTCCTACTTAGCATTAAATTTAACATAATGTCTTAGGAAATCAAATTAAAACAATTAACATTATTTTACAAAATTGGGGTATGTGACAGATAACTTAAGCGAAAGTCCATCCAATACATCTAAGGACTTAAGCTGAGTCCATCCGGTAAAGAAACTAAGCGGAGAGAAATTTTGAAAATTTCCAAAGTTTGAATTTTTTTGCGAAGCTCTCGGCTGGGAGGAGCCGAAGGTCTCAGTATGGCGGCAGAAAGAGGAAGATAAGAAGAAAAATTTGCAAATTTTTCTAAGTATAGGAAATCTTAGAAAATAATAGAAGATCGATCAACCAATGTGTCGGAAGATAGAGGAAGATTGACCCGATATGGTATCAGAAGACAGAGGAAGATCGAGCCGATGTGTATCAGAATAAAAATGAAGATCGGTCCACCGAGGTGTCGAAAGAGTTGTCAACTAGTGACCCGATACATCAGATGGCTCATCTGAGTAGCACCGGGAGAAGAAGAAGGAATTCTATTAGATCATCTGACTCAGAAGAATCTAGTGGGGACTCAAGCTCTTCTTCTCACAAAGGTAAGAGAAAGAGGAACCATAGGGATCGCTCTTGGGATGAATTTAAGAAGGCTAAACCTCCTACATTTGGCGATGAGGTAAAGACTTGAAAAGAGGCTGAAGCTTGGCTTCTTGGGATAAAGAAGTACTTTCAAGTTCAGGATTATTTGGGAAACATGAAGGAAAGGGTTGCCATATTCAATATGAATGGAAGAGCATCCATTTGGTGGGAGCACTTCAAGCAAGTAAAAAAGATCAGTGAAAGGAGACTTATGTGGAAACAGTTCAAGAAGTATTTCAAGCAGAAATACCTCTCTAACAGGTATTATGATGACAAAATTAAGGAGTTCCATGAGATGAGATTGGGACAACAGACCATGGAAGAGTATGAAAATAAGTTCTTGGAATTGTTAAGGTATGTGAGGTACATCAAAGATGAAAAAGTGAAGATCCAACATTTTCTGAGTGGATTTCCTTAGTCTTATAGAGACATAATTGAGTTTTATGAACCTAGAACTATTGAATAAGAAATAAGGAAGGCTAAGTATTGCTATGATCAAAGCAAAGGAAAAACTGATTACCATAATACATGGAAGGACAAGAAGAATGAGAAGTCTGACCAAATGAAGAAGGGTTTCAAACCTTCTAACTTTAGGAATTAGAAGAAGCAACCATCACACGCTGAGAAGCAGCCAGCCAAAGTGATGGGAGAGAAACCAAGAGATCCATAGCAAAACAGGGAACCTCTCCAATGTTAGAAATGTGGAGGACCTCACATGCACAAAAATTGTCCACTCGAGAATGAGAATGCAAGGCTAGATTACAACATTCAATAAGTAGAAATAGTGGGTTAATTAGCAAGGGCCGTCCCTAGGATTTATGCCGTACTGGAGGACCACCAAGCAAATCACCAGTTAATTGTGGTTGAAATTACAGGTAAGATTGTTGAGCAATCTGTTTCTATTTTGACTGACCATGGTTCTACTCATAGTTACATTACCCATAGAGTAGTGGAGATTTGTGCTTTTAAGAAAGCAAAGCATAGAAACTCTTGGTTACTTTAGCTAGCCACTGGGACTAAGAGAAAGGTTAGTGAAGTGGTAGAGAAATGTCCATTGGTCATGAATGGATTGGCCACTTGCGTAGATTTTAATGTTCTACCACTTGGTTTCTATTATGTCCTCATTGGAATGGATTGTTTAGAATCTCACGGGGTAAAGCTTGACTGTTACAATAAGAATTTCGAATGCATCGGTGAAGAAGGGAACCCAATAGTGGTAAAAGGTATTCCAAAGGTGATTTCTGTGAGGCAGATTTCAACAATGCAGTTGAAAAAGTTTTGTAGGAAAGTTTTGCAGTTGTATGCAACTCACATTTTGGAGGCAATAGAGAATGAAAATACTAGGTTGGAGGACTTCCATGTGTTGTAGGAATTTAGGGATGTGTTTCTTGATGAGATTCTAGGGCCCCTTCCAAAAAGGGACATTGATTTCACAATTGAACTTGTATCAGGAGCAACACCAGTGTCCAAGACACCTTACAAGATGAGTGCACAAGAGATGCTAGAGTTGAATATGAAACTACAAGAGTTGTTGGAGAAGAAGTATATCAGGCCGAGTGTGTCTCCTTGGGGAGCACCAGTTTTTTTTGTAAAGAAGAAAGATGGTACACTTAGGTTGTATATTGATTACAGACAGCTGAACAAAGTTACTGTGAACAATAAATATCCTTTGCCTAGGGTTGATGACCTCTTTGATCAAATGAGGGGAGAAAGGCTATTTTCCAAGATTGACTTGAGGTCTAGTTACCATCAGGTGAGAATAAAGGATGAAGACATTCATAAGAAAGACTTCAAAACAAGGTGTGGACATTATGAGTTTTTAGTGGACAGATTTGTTCTTGTTTTCCTTGATGAAATTCTTATTTATTCTAAGAATGAGGAAGAGCATGAAGAGCATTTGAGATTGACATTGCAATTTATCAGGGAGCATCAGTTGTATGCAAAGCTGAGCAAGTGCGACTTCTTTAGAAATAGAATTTAGTATTTGGGTCACATTATCTCAGAAGAGGGTATATATGTGGACCCTGAAAATATTGAAGCCATTATGAATTGGCCTACTCCAAGAAATGTGATAGATGTAAGATATTTTATGGGACTTGCAAGATACTACAGGAGATTCATTGAAGGATTCTCCAAAGTTGCACATGCCATCACTTCTTTTCCAAAGAAGGGGATAAAGTTTGAATGGACATCGATGTGTGAAGAAAGCTTCCAACAGCTGAAGAACCTTCTCACCAGTGCAACAGTATTGAACGTTGCAGACCCAGAGAAATATTTTGTGGTATGTACCAATGCATGCGGACAAGTTCTTGGAGGATTCCTTATGCAAGACAACCACGTGATATGTTATGAATCAAGTAAGTTGAAGGAACATGAGAAAAAATATGCCACTAATTATCTAGAGCTTACATCCGTAGTACATGCTCTCAATATGTGGAGGCATTACTTGATGGGTAGAATATTTGAGCTAAGGACATACCATTGCGGTCTGAAGTATTTGTTTGATCAGCCTACTCTGAACGCTAAGCAAGCGAGATGGTTGGATTTTTTATGTGAGTTTGATTTTGAAATCAAGCACATAAAGGGAAAAGAGAATAAGGTAGTTGATGCGCTCAGCAGGAAGGTGCAGGGAATGCATGTCGCATCTCTTAGTATTTTCCAATCAGATTTGAGGCAACAGATTGTTAATCATACCGCTGGAGATGAATTGTATGAGCAAGTAAAAGACAAATTGTAGCAGAAAGGTCTTGAGAAGACGTATGAGGGATATAAATTGGAAGAAGATGGAATTCTTACTTATAAAGGAAAAATTTATATGCCAAATGTAGCAGAGTTGAGGAGAGTTTTTATGGATGAAATCCATCAAGCTCCATATTCTGGTCACCTAGGATATCATAAGACAATTGCTATAGCTAGAAAGCAGTACTTTTGGCCAGGAATGAAAAAGGACATGGCTGAATATATTTCAAGGTGCATGAAATGTCAACGGGTAAAGGTTGAGCATCAACGCCTAGTAGGCTTATTGCAGCCTTTGCCAGTTCCAGAATGGAAATGGTAAATTATTTCCATGGATTTCATTACAGGATTGCTAATGACTTGGAGACAACATGATTGCATCATGGTTGTGGTAGACAAGTTGACAAAGGCAGCACATTTTATACCGATTAATTCTACGCATAAGACTGATGATATTGAAAAGATATTCATGAAGGAAATTTTCAAATTGCATCGATTTCCTAAGGCAATAGTCACTGACAGAGATGTCAAGTTCACTTCCAATTTTTGGAAGGGGTTGTTTGCATATTTGGGTACAAAGATGAAATTCAGAACTTCCTACCATCTTCAGACGGGTGGATAGACAGAAACACTTAATCAGGTGCTTGAAGACATGCTTCGCATGTATGTGATAAATAAACCAACTAAGTGGGATATTATCTACACTTGGTAGATTTTTCTCATAACAATGGATAGCAAGCATCATTGGGGATGAATCCATATGAAGCTTTGTATGGCAGAAGGTGTAGGACACCAGTGACTTGGGATAATCCAATGAACAGGGTTGTGCTTGGTCCAGAATTGCTCAAGGAGATGGAATAGGAGGTTGTAAAGATCAAGTAGAATCTGAAAGCAGCACAGGGAAAACAGAAAAGATATGCAGATAAGCATAGGGTGAATAGAGAGTTTAGTGTAGGGGATCATGTTTACCTCAAAGTGAGGGAAAAGAAGAGTTCCTTGAATCTTGGAAGTTGATCCAAGCTGTCACCTAGATATTGTGGGCCGTTTGAAGTGCTTGAAAGAGTAGGACCGGTTGCATATAGACTTGCATTGCCTGCTAGCACTAGAGATCATAATGTTTTTCATGTTTCTTTGCTTAAGAAATATGTACATGATCCTAACCATGTGATAAACTAGGATGTGATTCAGGTGGAACCCGATGGAGAGTTCCAAATTGATCCAATGTCCATCCTCGACAGGAAGGTCACAATGCTCCGAAACCGAGCCATAGGACAAGTAAAGGTGCAATGGGAGCACTACAGTCTTGAAAAGCCTACATGGGAGCTGGAGGATGCCATGTGATTAGCACATCCATTTTTGTTCAATTTTGGGGAACACTGAGGCGATACTAGTGTAGCATTTTGTTCAATTTTGTAAATCACTGAGGACAGTGCTATTGAAGGGGGAGTGGAATGTAACACCCCGGTTTTGACCCCATTTTCATTAAATGTATATGATGTATATATTGTAATTAATCATGGTGTGGAGCTAAAAATAAAAAGGAGCACCATCAATTTAATGTTTTATGTTCCGACGATTAAAATCATTGCCAATGGTCTATTCGTGCTAGTGGACACATTATAATTTTCGCGTCATGTAAAAATGCATTTTAATTAAAAATACCCACAAACAGCAATGTCAATGCAACCATAATGAAAAGGGAATGATTTTCCTAAGGATAAGGAGGGGAATTATTTAACCTTTAGGGACAATAGGAAAAATCCACATGTCAATAGAAGAACCCATCAATCAGTCAACTACCAAATTAAATTCTATGGAGTTAGTTAGGGGCAGTTATGACCTGGGAAAACGTTTTGCATGGGAAGCGGTGTGTGGCAGGATTGTCAGTCATTTCCCACATGCACACTCTACCAGGGATTCATTCCTCTTCATATGTGAATTCTTCCATTTTCCCCATTCTCACACAGAGACGATGGTTCTTCTCCTCATGCACATGTTTTGGCATTTTTCCTCACACAGAGAACTAGGAGAGTGGCCTTACCCTCATGATTTTGTTGTGTGTGTATTTCTATTCATGTTGTGGGTCTGGGTATGTGAATTCACCTCCACACGATTTGTTTTTCTTTCCTCACGCAGCTGAGAAATCACTGCTGGTTTCCCCATGAAGTTTGGGTTGTTGTGGGTTCCCGTTGAGTCATTTTGGCCATGATAGGGCCAAGAAAGACTCAGGAATCGAATTTCCCAGTTAGAGCTATGTATTACCCAAATTGTCACCCCGATTTTGTTCTGTGGTGTTTTCTATTCTTCCCTAGAGCTGTGAATTGCTCAATTTTGTTGTGTGTATGTAGTGGTTGGTCTTTGGATTGTATTGGGGTGGGAATGAAGTATTGGTATGCTTGATAAACCTGGTGTGTTTGGGATCCTCATAAATAGATCTAGAGGGCTGGATTTTTTCTCCACACCCCCTAAATAGCATTGGAGGGGAAGTTAGGGCCTAAGGGACTGTGTATCAGAGAAGGGACTGATTCCTTGTGTTGGGTGTGTGTGGGTGTTCTAGAAGTCAAGATAGTTCTTGTGTAGGTGTCCTTAGCTCTTAAGTGAGTTGAGTAGCTTAGTAGTTAGCTTTTCCCAGCTCCCTAATGGCCTGATAAACCCAACTGTGTTGACTTGGATGAGTTGTGTATCTTTGGCTATATGTGAGCCTTCTTAGTTTCCTTATTCCTTGGGGAATCATGCCCAGCTCGTGGGTGGCAGTGTTGCTGAGAGATTAAGGAGCACACTGGCTTATGGTTGGGTGGAAGGTTACAGTGACATAGCTGGTTACGAATGAGCTTCTTCATAAGATAAGTATTCTTGTGTTTAAATCCCTGCAATTACATTCGATAATGAATTACAATGAACATGCTAAATGCTTGAATGTATGGTTTTTCTTCCACTGTATGGTAATGATGTACGCATTCTTTAGTTCAAATCATTTCAATTTTTATGTGTATGTTCATGGGGCCAGTTTCCCGGGTAGATAGCATCAGTGGTAGCGTCGTATTCTCTAATCAGAGGGTCGGGGACATTACAGATAAACTTGTTATGGATTTTCTAGAGAATAACATCATTACTAGATTTGGTGCTCCAACAAAAATAACAACTAATAATGCCAAAGATCTTAGTTCTACATATTTCACTAGATTTTGCTTCAAATATGGAATTATCCTATCCCATTATTCTAATTATTAGCCATAGGTTAATGGTCTTGCAGAGTCCAGCAATAAGAAATTAATGACCATCCTTAAGAAAATTGTCGAAAATAATAAGAAGTCACAGGATAGTAAGATTAAGTATGCCCTTTGGGATGACCGGATAACTAAGAAAAGAGAAACCAAGAAAACACCTTTCAAACTTGTGTATGGTTTGATTGTTTCATTTCCCATTTACCTTCAATTACCTACCATGAATATGCTCTATGAGTATGAAATGGAGGAAGATTCCATGCCTAATAGGATCAATCAGATCATTGAACTAGATGAGAACTGAAGAAAGGCCCTTGACCATAGTATCAGAAACCAAGATAAGATAAAAATAACCTTCAAAAATTCGGCTAGGCTAAGACCATTTTAGATTAGGGATACTGTTCTTCTTTGGGGTAAAAGGAGAGAAAAGTTGGGAAAGCACAAAAATTTTGACAACCTATGGATGGGTCCATACATTATATATGACATGGACGACACAAATTCATTTCTCCTTCATACTATGGAAGGAGAAAAGTTTATCTTCTCAGTAAATGGGCAACAATTGAAATTGTTCTTCAACAATGATATTTAATGCCCTTTGGGGAATTCTAAGGGATTTCCTAAACCCTTGTCTCTTTTCCTTTCAGTTTTTCCTTTTGTACCATAATTGTGTACTTTATCTTTCATATCATAGTTAAATTTATGTATATTATGTATGTGCCATAGTTTTTACATTATTTTATGTATAATAACATTGTTGAAACTTATATATTTAATTTTGGCATTGAATTATATATGTGGGGGGGGGGAGTGTAGTACTAATGCACTTTATTTTTATGCAAGAACCATAGATTTTGGACCTCTTGTACACTATTTTTGAATAAAAATCAAACAAGTGCACCTCCTGGAATTGGATCAATACGTTATCACCTAAGTTGCACTTAAGGAATTTCCAGTGAGATGCCAGAGTATTGAACAATTCAATTGTTCATTTCCAGTTATAAAAATTTTAGTGGTTACATCAGGACCAGTTGTGGTCAATTTTTTGTTTATAAAATGCATGTTCATACCCCTTGGGGGAGTTGTAATAAATGCTCTAGCACAACAAACTTTTTTTAAAGAACTTGGATTCCTAGGATTTTTCTATCATTCTAATTATTCCAAGGTGTTTTTTCCTTTGTCAATTATATAATGTTGAATAATTTATGTATAATTTTCGAGTTCTTCACCACTCCTCCAAAGTTGGAATTTCTATCTTGGTGGTTAGGACTTAGGAGGTTATTAAAGTTCAAGTGTCAATGTATATAAGTGTGTTAGGAATTGGTATTGAATTTTATGGAAATGTACTAGGCCCCCTAGAGTTATTTTTATTTTAAGAAGAAACAAATACCCATTTTTTAGGCCATTTTTTAATGGTTTAAATGGAAATTTTCAAAATGGAAAAAAAAGTGAGCATGAGTCCCTTTTTGGTGTGTTTGGGCTCGTTTTCAAGCTCAAAGAACCTCCTTCACCGAAGGGCCCACTTTTCTCATGGTCTAGGTGACTAAATTGTCCCTTATGGCGTTATTTCTCCATCAGTGAGATGAAGTGGCAGAAAACAGTTAAATTTTGACGAAATGCACCAAAGTCAAATCTTTTAGAAAAGTAAAAAATGAATATTTTAAAGGTGTGAAGGTGACATGGCATGTGGTCCATATTTCTATGTGACTCTCTTCAATATGAAGGTATATTAAAAAAATTGGTTAATAAAGGAAGAGGTGAATGGGATGAAGGGTGACGTCAACCTTCATGTGACTCACGCTCCACCAGGTGAAGTTTACGATTAAGAGGGTGTGATTGCATTAAGTGTGGAACCCTCTTTACAAGCTTTAATTTTTAAAATTTTGGTTTGTTGAAGTTGTGATATATCACCATTAAAGTAAGAGAATGGGATAGAGGTGACATGAATCCAAGCATGGAACACTAATACCGGGCATGGATGAGGTATGTTGAGGGTGTAACCGTCTCCATTTTTTGTCAAACAAAACCTTTGTTATATTTTGTACTATATCATGCGATTGAAATGGGAGGATATAACGAATGGGTAGAAGAGGAATCACATATGTTGATGTATTGATGCCAATGAGGATTTAGTGAGTGAGTTGGTGAGGAGTGCATCTCTCTTAGGATAGGTGGCACATCCTCATTCCAATAAACTCCAATCAATCCCACAAATCACTAAACTTCAACTCTTGTTAACTGATTCTTTCTCTGCTAGTGTTGATTTCCCCTTGGGTTTGGGGTTTGTAAACTCTATTAAAACAAGGCATTCTTCCTCATTCTGGACAAAATCAAGGAACCTTTTCTCATGTAATTTGTTTAATGTTATCATTTGAATAAAGTTGAAGGCTTTGGAGGCTTACGAGTGTTATTCTTTGGATGCATAAATTTGGTCGATGAGGTGATATTGTTGCGTTTCTGTCATGCTTTATTTTTTCATAATCGATATGGATTAGAAGTATATCTTAAAACACGTAGAGTAAATATTTGCAATTGTCAATTTATTTACTTATTCTTTACTCTAAGCGATTTAAGAAGGCATGTTTTATTAAGTTGTAGGTCGTGCTTTTTTTTTATTTCTAATCATGAAAAGTCTTGGGTACTCTATATACTCATTAATTACTTAACAAGAAGAGTGTTCAATATTTAATTGTCAACCCAGGGATGTATGTTATTTCAAAGGAAATTAGCAAAGTATATGCATAGACATGTTTAATAGTTGATAAGTAAAATTAAAGTCACTTAGTTCTAATTACTACTCAGCTAACTCAACTCCTTGTAAGAAATCAAGTAAAATTACCCATCTAGGAATTGAAAATAAATTCTATTTCCTATCATACTAATATGAAGTTTATGATCTAAAGAGAAATCCACCTAGAATTACTTTTGCAGGAAATGAAAGTGTAATTTACCAAATTAGGAAGATCTCTACTCATTAACCAAACAACAAATTCACCAAATCAAAGGAATTATCTAATCAAGCAAACTCTAGAAAGATAAATAGCACACACATGGGTTGAGCAAGTCTGTAACAACTACTACACACTTCTGAATAAAATGATAGACTAACTACACAGCCGACTATCACACCAAATCACTTACAACAAACCAGAGGAAAACCAACTGATGCAATCATTAAACAAATGCAGTTTCAACTAACTATGAAGATATATCAAACTGAAATTCCACACTTAAACAAGAATAAAAATAATAAAGCATATAAACTACCAGCAACTCTATTAGAAGGAAGGCCCTGGCCTTCAAATAGAGATATTGTTGAAATCTCACAAAGGATGCAACAGATGAATAATGAGAATTGTCACTCTTTTATTAATATAATAAAAAATGTAGTTATAGTTACAAGCACTTTGCTATGTCACTTACAATCTGTGAATGAACAGAACCCTTGACTCTCCCTTCCTGTGTATAGTTATACAAGAACAAAGTTATTCCGTTACATCAATTTTGGGAAGCCATGAAGATATTTGATTTTCATGCTACCAAATCATCAAAAAATTATAGTTAACAATCCTTGCGTAAAATCAGCTTATGAATAACTAATATTTTACTTCGAACTGTTCTGATAACTGACATGCCCAACAACTTACGGAATATTCTCTGGGAGTTTTAGTTGCAAACATGAAATCATATCCAAGATTCCTTCTACATTTAAGGTTGACCACGGCGTTTGATCAGGTATTTGACTCCAAGAGGGACTAACTTCTAGATATAACGAGCTATTGCAGTTGCGCCACCTGAATATAACAAGATGTTGTAGTTGCGCCACGTGTAATTTTAAATATTTCTTTCAAATCATGGATAGATTAACACAATGAAAGGAAAAATCTATAACTATAAGTAAATCCAAGCATAAAATGAAATAATAGATAATGATTTATACCTGAGGTATTTATGCTTGTTTGTATGAGAAGAATAAGGATCCAACTGTAAAATGGGGACAAAATAGGGAAAAAGGATGGAATGGAGTATGGAAAAATTTGTAAAATCAGGACCCAACATCTCCCCCCAAATATCTAATTGCATGTCCTCGTGCAACAATTTGATCTAGTCTGAGTATGAATCAAACTCAAGACTCCTACAAAAATTCATAAGGTTGAATGAGGGTTTTGGTACCTCTTCTAGTTGCAAAAACCCATTGCTCATGATTAGAGTACCCCAACAATGTCTCTCATATTTCTTTGTCATCCTGTAGATTCCCTTGTAGTTTCTATGTAGCAACCAAATAAGTGGAAAACTAAACCTCAAACCCAACCAGTTTAGGACACAAGAATCCATGCATTTAACATAGCCACGTACTCTAGACAGGGCATATTTAAAATTTTCAAAATAGAATGGATATTTTTCCCTTGGGGCTACAAGGGAAAATTACCATATCTAGGTTCTTCCTTGTATAGCAATGTCCTACTACTGAGATATCATATCAACACAGGTAGATATCAACGTCTGGTGAAATATAGCCAACTATTTGAATTTATCTGGAAATGTAACGTTTCTCTTATTCCTAGCAATCAAAAGGAGAGTGCCTCTAGGTTATCTCTGAATCCATAGGGTGGAGATGTCCTCATTTCTCTGGATATTATGTGAGGCACTTAACCAACACACATGATTATTGACAAAAGAAGTAAATGACCTTAAATGAATATCCCCAATGCGGGGAACTTGATTGGCTTGAGTGTCCATCATGCATGACTTATCATGTAGATACAATTCACACAACAAATTCTACTAAAAGAATTCACTCTATGTGAATGTTTCCAAAAATTGAGAAGGTGTTACAATCTACCAGGTTCTTCCTTCCTTCAAATCCTTAATCTAGAACAAAATCATATATTCGAACAAGAATACAAGGTAAGACAAGGAGGGTGCTCTGCAGCTCAATAAATCATGAGTTAAAGTGAACATCTGTTCTTTATTCTTTTCCATAGCCTCATATTTATTTAACTCTTTTAACTTCTCCCACATCTCCTCCCATAGAATATTCGAAAAGAATATCTCCGTAGACCATTGTTGCCTTAATTCTTGAATAACCTTTTTATGGGCAATAAGGGAAATCATACCTTTACCAAATTGGGCACTTGCATGCCACTTCCATATATTTGCTTCAATATTTAAAAGTGTTACCTCTTTTGTCTCCTTAAGTTATGCAACCTCCACCTGTGTTCCTACTTCTTGTGTTTCAACTTATAGAATATGGTCTATTGCTTCCTGTTCCTCGGTATGAACTACTACTTCATGTGTTTCAGCAGTTTCAGCTTCAGTCTGAACTGCCATTTCATGTGTTTCAACAGTTTTAGTTTGGACTGTTGTTTCAACAAATATTTTCATAAGCATTGGTTCTTATGTGACAGTGTCTGATTCTTTCAATTAATTCGTAGTAGTTTCAACAACCAACTTTGAATACACGGGTTCTTGTGTAGCTGTGTCATATTCTATTTCCATATTTTCACGGTATTGGACTTCTTCTTGCACAATTCCTATGTTCCCTGACTATTTCTCTTACATAGTATGCACTTGCATAATCGTTGTGTCACCTGACTACTGCTCTTGGTATGGAAGTGAATTGAATTCCCCAAAAATTCTCCCAAAAGGAAGCAATTCAGTATTTTCTAAGGATTGAGGCTGTAGTGCCTCATCTACATGCAGCTCCTTCTTAGGATCAAAATTTTCTTCCAACCTTGTTTCTTCTACTGGTTCCTCATTCAGTGTCTCATTTCCTCCTTGTCCTGAATGTTCCAATCTCTAAGCTTATATTTCCATTTTATCAACTTTATATCCTGTCAATTTAAACATGAATCCACATTCAAGACGTATAAACTCTTCTTTTTCCTAGCTCGAAGATGGATATTCAAACAGAATAGTAGCTTCAGCTAAAGTGTCCAGGGCTCGTGCCACTTTTTTTTGCTTGCCTCCTTCCACCTTTCTAGTTACTCCCTGAGTGCTTGAGCATATTCCTTCATCAAGTCATTTTCATATTGCAACATTTCTAACTAGTGCTACATATGTTATTGGGTAGTAGTGGCCACCATAGTTGAATTTCCCACTAGATCTTGTGTTTTAGTGGGTTCCCTAAGTGTTAAATAGGGAATTTCAATCATTTCCCTTTCTGATACCCAGGATGCCCTGGTTCTTCTTCTTCTAGTTCCAATAGGTTCTTGTGTATTAGTGGCATCCATTAGTGAATTACCCATTGGTTCTTTTGTTTCAGTGGGTAACATGGAAATTTCAGTACTTACCACTTCTGTTGTCCAAGAAGACCTAGGCATTCCTTTTCTAGATGATTATCCCCGTGTATCAGGAGGTTCATGTGTGGAAGTGCTAACCATAGATAAAATACCCATGGGTTCTTGTGTTTCAGTGGAAAAAATGGGGATCTAAACGCTCACCAGTTCTACTTTCTGGGAAGCCCTAGTTCTCTTCCTCCTGGATGATTCTCCCCCAACACTTTATTTTTTCCTCTTCTTGTTTAGTGTGTGAAGGGTAGATACTTCTCCAATTCCTGCTAAAGGTACCTCCTACTCAATTATAGTTCCTTTTATTTCCGAGGAGGTTTCGATATCAACCACCTAAGGCCTTATTTCTTCAATTTCCGTAGCCACTCCTTCCTCTCTTGTCGCATTCACAACTCCATCTTCTGTTGTCGTTACTTCTGCATTTGTTCCTCTTTCTATTTCTTTAGCTACTACTTCTTCATTTTATTTTGTTTCTCCAACATTTCCCTCCATAGGGATATGTGCCGCTACTACTCCCCCTAAATTTTCCTCTTTTTTATCTTCATCCTCTTCCAATTCTTCATCCCTCCCCCTAGCTGAATCAGAGGATCTCTATTCAACATCTCTATCTCCATTGTGTGCTACTGGAGGTTCCCAATGCACCGCAGATCCAACAAACTGTTCCCATGTTAAATTGTTTTGTGCCAAATGTATTTACACTAGTAACTTAATCAGCTCTTGATTTGTGAGAGACAAGAGTGGGTTTTTGGATTTCTTAGCATAATGTTCCATGTTTTGTAAGGTTTGTGATAGATAAAATGACATATTGATAATTATGTGATGTCGTAAGTGAGATAGTAAGACAAAGTCATTTGAATGTAAAAAGCTGTATATCTCCCCTCACAGGTAATATACCTTTTCAAGAAGATTGTGACTTGGTCCCATGGTATTGGAAATGTCTCCAGTTCCACTCTTCTATCCCTTCTCTGCACTTTCTCCCCTGGTGTTAAAAAATCTTCAGCTACTCTCAAATTGTGCCTCTTCCTGAAAAATAAGCATTCTCCACTCTAAGGCAATCCTGTGACCTCTACTATGGCTCGTTCTGATGCATCTATCCTTAATCCTCTTATTTTTTAGTATTCTCCATTCAGGTTCATAGAAAACTGGAGTGTTGTTTCCTCATGAAAACTGTTCAATCTTTGGAAATAACCAATCCATCCAGCTTCCCGAAAAATGTCGTAGAACTCTATGTTTGTAGATATAGCATCTTGATTGTCAGGTTTATACCTGATTGGAGGACCCATAATTCTCTTTACTAGTTGTGATAGACAGGTATAGTAAATTACAAAATCAGTCATTCAAGTTGCAGCAATTGGATACAGTAATATATAGAAGGGGTTTGTATGGGTGTGCTAAATTTCTTGGTGAAATTAGAAACATGATGTGTTGCAGATTATTGGAGATAGGGAGAAAATTTGTTTGAAAGTACAAGCAAGATTATTTGAAAAGAAATGTTAACTAATTATGGAGTACTGTTAGGAGTTGAAAAGGTATAATCATTATTATTACCTCATTAAATACTTGATTATACTTACAATTAGAATCCATACCTGATCATTATTACTTGATCTGTCAATTCCCCGGTGTGATCTGAAATTTTGATGCCCAATAATCACGAGGGAGATGATTTCACATGTGCAATTAAGGATAAATCTGTCGTCAATAATTAATCAATAGGAGCACGTTTGTATCAGCATTAATTTCCTGAACATGCGGACCAAGTGTAAAATATCTCATCATGAAACATTGAGATTCAGTCAGAAATCCACCCCAGACGCGACAAATGTTTTGTGAGATTTTCAACAATAATACCAGTAAAAAAGTTGGCGGAAAAATAGTAGAGTTGTAGTGCAGAATGGTTAAAAAAGTGGAAAAATTAGTGGTGTTACAGTGGAGTTTGTTCAAAAACAACGAAAAAATTAGGGGTGTTGCAACGGATTTTGGCCAAAAATGATGAAAAAATTAGCAGTGTTTCAGTGGAATTTGGCCAAAAACGACGAAAAAAATAGCGGTGTTGCATCGGAATTTCGCCAAAAATGACAGAAAAATTAGTAGTGTTCCAGTGGAATTTGGCCAAAAAATATGAAAAAACTAATGGTGTTGAAGCATAATTTGGCCCAAAAATAGTGAAAAAATTGGCGGTGTTGCAGTGAACTTTTGCCAAAAATAGCGTAGTTATAGTGGGATTTAGCCAAAAATAGAGGAATTACAATGGGATTTAACCAAAAATAGTGGAGTTGTAGCAGATAAAGGTTAAGAATTTTCATAAGATTTCCACTTAAAAATTTTTGACAGGGCTCAGTAAGAATAAATTTCCCGTCAAATATGTGCAATCTTATCCATACATTCCTTCAAGGAGTCGTATCAATGAAAAAATGATCATCCATGGTTCTGCAATTTCTTATCCCATCGCAACTGCTACTATTTGCATGAACCTTCTCAGGAATATCTTTTCACAATTATCAGAAAAACACACCTGATCATAGCAAAAAGAAAAACAAAAAGAAAAGAAAAAAACACGACAAAAATTAAATCATTTTATTTATATACAGATTTTGTGGAATTTATAGTAGACTTAAAAAGTTTAACAAACAGGGAAGAACCCTGCTCCTCTACCAGTTGACAGTTTGGATCAACTACGACCTGTGAAATAAATGCATCCTTCGAGATCGGTTTATGATAAATACGTAATTGATGACCATTTCCAAACAAAGGTGTTTGATTTTCATCAACGGTGGTCAACCGAACAGTCCCATTGTCAAATAGTTGATATATTCTATAAGGTCCCAACCATCTCATATGTATCTTTCCTTTAAATTCCCTTTTAAACAGTGAATCATAGAGTAAATCCCAATCTCCTTCATAGAACATCTTCTTCTTGAAAAATATATCATTCCATTTGGAGTGCTGCTGTTGAATTAGAGTTGTATCATGTATAGCAGTAGTGCACTTTTCATCTAGTTCCTTCAGTTTATTTAGGTGGTTTTTCTCAGCCTCCGTTAAATCCAGGTTTTCCTCCATCGTTGTTCTTAGAGTTTTAATTTCAAATTCAATAGGAAAAAAACACTCTTACCGTACACCATTTCATATGGGGAGAATCACATAATGTTGTGCCATGTTGTACGGTAGGCCCATAATGCTTATGGAATTCTATCAGCCCAATCCTTGCGATGAATATTCACTGTTTTTGTGAGGATTGACTAGATCACCTTGTTCGTGCTTTCCACCTGCCCATTGGCACATGGATGGGATAGAGAGGTGACTCGGTGTTGAATGCGAGACTTCTGAAACAGGGCCTCCATATTTCCAAACACAAACTGTGGTCTTCTATATGTCACAATTTCCATGGGTACTCCAAAGAGGGTAAATATATCTACATATAAAAATTCCATTACAGCCTGATCATTGGCCTTTACTAAGGCCACAGCTTCTACCCAGTTGATCATATAGTCAGTGCAAACCAGAATGTAAAATTTATGTCTTGATGGAGGGTTTATAGGCCCTACAAAGTCTAGGGTCCATCTATCAAAGGGTTCAACCACCAACTATGGCTGAAGTGGCATCTCATCTAATCTGTTTGGCTAGCCCATTCTTTGGAAGTTGTCATAAGCCTGAACATGATTTCTTGCCTCATGAAATATAGTTGGCTAAAAGTATCCCATCCTTAATGATTTATGTCTCATCCTTTTATCGACAAATCCCCCCCACAGGGCTCATCATGACACGCCTTCAAAATACTGTGGATTTCATCCTCTCTCACACACCGCTTGGTTTCCAAATGATGCCCTATGTAAAAGAGGTGGCCTTCAATCCAGCAGTACCTCACACTTTAATGTATGATTCTCCTCTTTTCTCATTTGGATAAGTGCAATGGAAGTCTACCTGGAACCAAGTAATTGGCAATGTCAGTGTACCATGGGGAAAAAGGCCGAGATTGCAAATAAATTTTCATTAGGGAAAGAATTTTTGATTGGTGTATCATCATCTTTATTAGTCAGCTGAGATAGAAAATATGCAGCTACATTCTCCTTCCCTAGACTATCAACAATAGTCATGTCAAATTTCTGGAGTAACAACACCCACCTAGTCACTCTAGCATTGGTAACGGGTTTGTTCATCAAATATATAATTGTTGAGTGGTCAGTATGTACAAATGTGGTGATGTATTTGTAACTCCAAAATGTATTCACCTATGTATCTTATATCGTGTACCCCGATGTTTATTCCAGGATGTGTCTGTAATGTAATTGAGTCATGTCATGCCCCGATGTTCCTATCGGGAGGATCTATAATGTAAACAAGTCATGTCAAGTCATTGTGGGTAACCCTCCTATTGATCAAGGGTTAAAGTCCCCACGGTTTCGGGGCACTAGGGTTATTAGACTCACCTAGTGAAGTCAGCCCTAGTTGGGTTTAGTCAAATTGGGAATTAGTATAAATAGAGAGTTAGCCTCTCTATTTGATACACACTCACACACACTCAGTTGTAGTGCATAGCTGAGGAAGGAGAAGACACTGGGGCTAGGAAGAAAGAGGTTACAACTGTCAGGAGATCTTCTTATTGTTTTTGGGATTTTCTATTTTGGTGTTGATTCTATCTCTGAGGAAGTTGCAAGGTTTTCTCCATTTATGGTTTCCCCAAGGAAAAACACTGTTTTCTTTGTTTCTTGTGTTTGATTGATGTGCTTGTTATTCTCTCAATTAAAGATCCTAATAATGCTAGCTTAATGTTAAAAATCTAACATGGTATCAGAGCTAACCTGAGAAGAAGACACTATGCAGCTGCGGGAACTAGGGCTTCCTATTGTTTGGATCTCTCTCCACATATTTTCAGCAAAAGAAGGTTGGAATAACTCGCCTCCCTAGGGCGCATATTTCTGTCGAAGCAGAATTTAATTCTGAGGTTTTTCAGTTTTGGACCCGACACTGCTACTAAAAATTAGGGCTTTTGATAGAAGAGGAATTTTTCAGTGAGCCCAGGCCTGGATTGATCTCCTCCCCAAAATCAAAGCTAGGGATCAAAATCAAAGAATTTGGTTGGAAAAAACTCTAGAAAACAAAAACCCTAATCTACTCCTGAACCAGCACCATAGAATTTCAGCTCCAGATTGAAATCCGACATCTTGACTTCGTAAGATCTAAATCTTTTGTATTTCTCAGTTATGATGTCTCATCATACCAAGCTTGATGAAAATCTTGAGGGAGCTGATAACTTCCGAGCCTGGAAGTATAGGATATCCTTGGTCCTGGAAGAAAATGAGTTGGACTCCTACATCAATGAGGAGGTTCCAGTTCTAGAGGGAGATGAGGCTAAGGCCCATACACAAGAATAATTTGGCTATGGAAAAGAGGTTCATTGCTAATTCAATCAAGGATCACCTCATACCACACATGTCCTCCCTAAAGACACCTAAATCTATGTTTGATGCCCTAACCAAATTTTTTGAAGGAAAGAACATAAACCAGAAGATGACCTTGAGGAACCAGTTGAAGAATGTGAAGATCCAGAATGCAGAAACCATCAAGTCTTACTTTACAAGGGTTTCTCAGATCAAGGAACAATTGGAAGCAATAGATGAAGAAGTGGAGAATGAAGAGATTGTAATGACCACCTTGAATGGTCTCCCTTGGACATGGGACTCTTTCATTCAAGGGATCTATGCCAAAAAGAAGTTATTCAAGTTCAATAGACTATGGGAAGAATGCTCTCAAGAAGAAGCTCGGATAGCAGCTCGAGAAGAGAAGATGGGAAGTGAATATCAAGCTCTCACAGTACAATCCAAGAAAAGCAGATCTATCCATCACAGAAGTAAGTACTCTAATAAAAGGAATAACTTTAGAAATCCTAGAGATAAGTCTAAGTTCATTTGCTATACATGTGATGAAAGAGGACGCTTTGCTAGATATTGTCCTAAGAACAAAAGCAGCTCTCACAAGAAGAAGGGAAACAAGATAAGACATCATGCTCATGCAAGAGTGGATGATGAACCTTCCACAAAGAGAAACAGAAAATTCAGTGATGATTCTTCAAGTGATGAAGAATATGTTTTGATTTCCGCTCTCACAGGAACTATCACACATGGCAGCAATGATTGGCTTATAGACAGTGGTGCTTCCAAGCACATGACAAGGTTCAAGGAATCCTTTGTGAAATTATCTGAACATGAATCACCTCACAAGGTGAAACTCATAGATGACTACCAGTATCCAATAAAATGTAGTGGTGAATCCTCATACAAGATAGACTCTGGAAAGTCTATCAAGATGAAAGATGTATTGTTTGTACCTGGACTAAAGAAGAACCTCCTCTCCATATCTGCATTAGATGCAAAAGGAATGAGGGTTGCATTTGTAGATGGCCAAGTCCTCATGTGGCCAAAAGGAAAGTCTTTTGATGATGCAGTAGTGATTGGGGAGCAAGAAGGAGGACTATACAAATTGAAGGGCCAACCAAAACAAGCTTTGGTTCATGACTCAGTAGAACCAAATGAGATTTGGCATAGAAGGATTGCACATGTGCATTACAGAGCACTACCACTTGCAAGAAAATCTGTTGAAGGTATCCCAGAAATGTAGACAAAACATGAAGGTGTATGCAAAGGATGTGCAAAAGGAAAGAACACAAAGAAGACATTTCCAAGTAGTGAGAGCAAGGCAAAAGGAATCTTGGAAATCATCCACTCCGATGTATGCGGTCCAATGTCATCCAGTTCATTAAGTGAGTATGCATACTATGTTTCTTTTATTGATGATTTTTCTAGGAAGACATGGATCTACTTCATGAAGAACAAAGATGAAGTATTCAGCAAGTTCAAGGAATTCAAAGCCTTGATAGAGAACCACACTGAAAATAAGATCAAGAATTTTCGATCAGATAATGGTGGAGAATTCACATCAAATGAATTCAAATAGTTTTGCAAAGACTCGGGGATTAAGAGGGAGTTGTCCACTCCATATAATCCACAACAGAATGGGATTGCAAAAAGGAAGAATAGAACTATCATGGAAGTTGCAAGAGCAATGCTTCATCATCAATATCTTCCTATGCATCTTTGGGCAGTAGCTGCCAAAATAGCAGTATGTGTACAGAACCGTACTCCACACAGAGTACTTGAGAACAAGACTCCTGAAGAAGTATTCTCCAGCAAGAAACCAGAAGTCATCCATCTCAGAATATTCAGCTATCCTGTGTACATACACATTCCAAAAGAAAAGAGGACAAAGTTAGATCCTTCAGGAAAGAAGGGTATATTTTTGGGATACTCTGAAAGCTAGAAGGCTTATAGAATATACTTCCCAGGGTTCAAGAAGATTGACATTATTAGCACTCATAATGGTACCCAGGATGTAAAAGGTAAACTCCAAGGTAACAACAAAACCACTTTAGAAAGAAACTGTTGTTTCTTCCAAAGAGGGGTCTCTCAATAAAGATTCAACAGGACCAGATATAAAATAACATTTAAAAATTTGTGTATTTGGATGAAACAATCACATAACCATTGGGCATGGAGTCATATAAAATATAAATGTATCGCAAAGGCATATACACGAGATTTATCAAAGGCAAGATAATCACATCATCACAGTCCTTCAAATTAATCCAGGTGGAACAGAAGAGATGAGGAAACAACCCATTAATACAGAGCATCAACAAGGATGAATTCTATATCAACTTTAGTAGAAAAAATCATATAATATCTGAAATGATGACTAGAGAATAAACATATGAATTCTAATCATCTAACGCTATATTCCAGATATGAGGAAGAAACAAAATGGAGTGTTACACAAGGAAAATACAATCACATAAAGAAAGAAGCACAGACTGTAATATCAATGACACAGGAATCTTTGGAAAAACTCTCATGCATTCACTTTGTTATTCAAAAATAGATCTGTTCTCCAAAATTATTCCACCCGATGGGTTCCAACCCCCATCTCTTAAAAAAGATGCAAATTTATACATAGAATAATAGGTCTTCCAAGAAGATCAATAACTGAATGATCGGCTTAATTTAGAGTTTTGTAACTGAATTCCTAACTCCTAGGAAGTTTGTTACAACTCCAATTATAACAGATCATAAAGTAACAATCAACTTGATAATAAACTTTTTCCTAGCCAGCTCCACGTCTTTGCCCCATCAGCTCCACGTCTTTGCCCCATCAGCTCCTTAGTGCATAACACCTGTTTCTAGGAATGAAGAATATACTTTGTCTTTCCAAACCGCTCCATAGCTTTCCACTGCTACGAAATTGGGGTGTCACATTCTGTCATTTCCCGAATTGATACTTCGAGCTCCATATATGCTTCATAGGACTTCTTGGGCAATCTGCTTCTGATAATGGTGAACTTCTGTAGAATTTCGAAATCTTTTGTTAACATGTCCACAATGGTTTTCCCTATCAGGATTTTCTACAAATCATTAAATTTGGAGTGGTCCATGCGGCACAGGACAAGCAGGTTATGATAATGTTCCTGTAAGAACATCCTTCCCTCTTCGTCCCAGAAAGAAGGAAATCTGTCTTCGAACAGCTCTTTAAAATCCTGTTTGAAATTATTAACCTGCAAAAGCAATCCTTCTGATTTATCTTGGACCGTCTTGATTAAGTGATGCTTGTGGATGAATTTATTTTCCCACAGCACTATTGATACTCTGTCTTTTATGCCCATATCATGCAATTTATGATATGTCAGTGAATTTAGAAAATTCAGCGTGTTCTGAGCTCTAGTAAGAGTTCTCTTCTCCATATGTTCATTTACCAATTTTAATCTCTGGTGAGCCACATTTATCAGTATATTCAAATCATCAATAAAATTTAGATAGTGCCGAAACTTGGTAATCTCTATCGACAAGGTATCCCAAATGATATGTTTTTCCCCCTGAAGAGGGCCTTTCCCGATGCTTTTCTCCTTTAACTCGTTGAATTTTTTCTGCAACTGATTTCTGTCCTATAATCTTTGCTTTTTACTTTCACTTACTTTGGCCAATTCAGCTTTTATCCTTTCATTCTCTGCCTTCAATTATTTAATTGCTTCATCTTTCAAGCTCACCTAGGACATAGGCACCAACAAATCATCTGCAGAAAAATCATCCAATGGCTTGTGGATATTCACAACGGACAGGTCTTCATCAGCGGGGGTTTGACTCATTAACTCTTCCATAATTTCCTTCTCATCACTTTGGTCGTTTTTCATTAAGGAAATCTGAGATAAAAGTTCATTCCGCTCGGCCTCCCACCTGTCTTTTTCTTCCTGTAGCTCTACAGCTTTTCCTTTATAATCCATCATTTCTTTATGGAATTTATCTTTTTCCTCTTGCAAAGCCATTAATTCAGCTGATTGGACGTGCTCTGAACCTGGGATCTTCAGCTTTTTCTTTAAGACCTGGAGTGCATTGTCTTTTTCCTCTAGCATCCTCTTGACCGCCTGGGTGTTATCTGAACTAACAATGTCTGTTTGCAGCTTTCTAATCTGAGTGAAATTTGATTTATTCTCAACTCTCTCATGATTCAATTGAATTTCTAATTTGTCTATCAAAACTTGCAATTTATTAATCCTTACCCTGGCTTGCAGTAAGTCTAAGTAAATGATGTCACTAGTCTGTTTATGAAGTTGAATCTTATCCGGAGTACTGATTTTTTCCAGCCAGATCTTCATTTCAAACATCTTCTTGTCATTTACTATAGCCATATTAAATGTATTTCTCTCAACATCTCTAGCAGAAACTAGAGAGGTTTTTGAACTGCATAAAGTTCTCACTCTCGGGAGCAAATTTATTGTCTCCTCTAGAGACTGTTTCCTCTTTTCCATATAGCTGGCTTTGAGCTCTTCCTTCGACTTAAATACCGGGCTTGATTCTGAACTGTCTACATCACCCTCTAAATTTCTAAAATATAATTGATTTACTTGTACGGTTTTCATGGGAATTAGGGAAACCCTTTTAAAACCATTAGAAACTTCCTCATTTACCATTTCACCACCTTCAAGCAGCTTTGCCCTTTTATGGGACCCATCTTCGTCTACTTCCATACTCTCAATCTCAGAGAGACTTCTCTTGACTATAATGTTAGTACTTTCTGATACTGTAATGGGTGCAATATGTGGATCTTCCTTGAACTGCAACAGATTGGTTGTTTCATCCAAATTTTCAACAGACTGGTGCTCAAATGGCTTATTCTTGTTGGCTTGTTTCCTTAGGGATATAACATGATGTGGATCATAATTCACTTTTGATTCCTTTTGGAAATCCATATTCTCTAACAATTTCTCTATGAATATTAAGGCGCCTTTACTTTTAAAAATGAAAGAGCTGACTTTAAGTGGAAATTTAATGTTTGAAGACTTCTTGAAAGCCCCAAAATGCTCTTCTTTAAATAACAACCTCTGCCTCATAAACTCAAGTGCAAAAATCCTCTGGGTTAAAAAGGCAGGTAACCTGTACGGCTGACCGGTAAACCCATATATTCTTAACACAGTGTAATCCCTTTATAAAAACTAGTCTCCAACCCGATCTTTGGGTGAAGACTGCATTAAACACTTCATCTCATCCAGAACACGGGGTAAATCCTCATCAAATAACATTTTGTACATTTTCGACATGATCGAATTAGCAAATTCGAACATGTTGATTTGCTTGGGCAAATCAGAAGAGCACAGAGTACTTAAAAATTTCAACTCAGTGACATTGGAGCACAACAGAATGTTGAGCAAGTAGGTCTGAAACCTAAAGAAACGAACTTTTGGGAACTCAGTTAACTGCAGATGGATTGTTTCAGTGAGATACTCATCAAAATTAAACACAGGAATTGACTGGGATTCGGGGCTTAAGGAACTTATTCTTAATAAAAAACCAAGGATAACATCACCTACACGACAATCATCACCCAGACCTAATACTTGACAGACCATAGACACGACCATTTGGACTTCAGTTTTGAAAATGTGCATGGGGTAGGGCAGGAAAAAACCATTAAGGGATTGTCCTTCTTTTAAAATATTAGACAGGAAATGACAGCGATTCTCAGTTTCACAATTCTTATAAAAATCAGCAAGGACCGACTCATTTATCGACTCACGATTAACAGGGTAATTTTCAGGCAAACTGAGATTTTCTCTGATGACTGTGGCATCAATTTTACAAAGTATTCTGGACGCAGACCGACTCACAATTATTCTCTGGGAGGGAGAGTAGTTTACAGCACACCACTCTACAAATTTCGGGAAAGGGAGGGTTTGCTCAAGAGCGAAGTAATACAGGAAAGACTTACAGACATTTAATACATCGTTCCCCTATGAGTTATAATACTACAATTTCTCCTTACTGACCGACACGCTCCCTATGGATAGGAAGGGGTTGCACACGCTCCTATCTCTGTCCACTAAAAATTCTTCTCTGTCGTCTACAACCTGACTAGACACTTTAATTTCTTTCCCCTGGTCCATTACTTAATTTACAAAGGTAATTTTGATGGAGGAACTACAGGGTTTAAGCCTTACCTAGTCGACTGTACAGGCGCATGCTTGGAGCGTGCCCGAAACTGACAAATGGAAGCTGCTGAATCGGCCAGTCCTTTTCACCCTTCCCGAACAAATAAAATAATAATGATAGAAGTCAACCTTGCTTTTAAAGGCCCCCACTCTGGCCTCCCATAAACCACTTTTGTCTCCGAAGCCTACCACAATTCGTCATGTGGACAACAATTTATTTTCCGCAACCACCATCTATTCCTATCCGTCGTGCACTTCTATTCTCTGGATTCATTCAAGACCATCGATCTGATTCTTCTTTAATTTCTAACCCTTGGATCACGTGCCACGTACCTCTTTCGGTCGGGTGTCTTGGCAATAAACAACGTGCAAGTCTCCACCCCGGAAACATCTCCAACCGTTGATGAAATAACCTCTCATTACTCCGCCGTTAGATCGGGAAGGAGGTATTTGATTCCACTCAGTTTCTCGACCTTATCCTTCGTGCAACTTCATGTTCTGGAATCGCCCACAGCCGTAGATGCGATCAACCTTTATTTGTGAGCCGTTGGATTAGGTGGAACCTATCAAATTCCACTGGGATCCGTCATTTTAACCACCACGCAAGTTTATGTTCCAGAATCGTCAACCGTCGTTGATCCACTTTACCTTTAATCCTCAACCGTCAGATCAACGACCACCTACTCATTCTGCTAGGCGCTTTGGGTTTATCTGTCGTGCAGATTTTGGCTCCGGAATCAATCCCGACCATGGATGTGATCTGAATTTACCTCTCCACCGTTGGATCGAGTATTATTTACTCGATTCCGCCGGTCTCTATCTCTTTAACCAACATGCGATTTCATAAGGAGGATCAAATATGGACCACGGATCTGCCTGAGCCAGATTGATAGTCGTTGATCTGTGCACCCAATAAACACTCGGGAATTCTTTATCTTCCTCACATTTCTGCGAGTGCGGAGACAATCCTGGCCATTGATTTCTATCCTTTCAACTCGTACCATCAGATCCTTGATAACGGGATCACTTCTTTGGGGTATCATCATACCCTTACAATATATCTTTTAACCAAGGTTCGACAAGTAACCTATCATTTCTTCTTCATCATGATTTTTCATCCCCTTGATAAATAATGGTGTTAACAGCTGGCTCCATCTGGGGATGATATCCTCCCTACGAGGTATCAAAGAACTAGTAGACCAGGTGCCTGTTTTTTTTTTTATTCTGCATAATAACTCCTAAAAACCCATCTTTTTTTTTTTGTAAATATATCATTTTTATATATTTTTAGAAAAGGAATAGTATGCCTTCTGAATCATAGGGCTTTCACTGCGAGTTTTAAAATACGCTCGGCTTACCATTCATATTTACTTGTAAATAAAAATAAGTATGTACAATCTATGATACAAATTTCACCTTCCTCCTCAGGATAGGTAATGCTTTAGATACCTTCCATTTACAAGGTTACTCTCCAAAAGAACCCCATTTGTATATTCCAGCAAAAATGCATTTTGTCCTCTGTACCCAGCAACAACATAAGGTCCTACCCACATAGGGTCAAACTTTCCATGCTTGTCTTCATTAGGAGCATCCCACTTCAAAACCAGGTCACCAATCTGAAACTGCTCTTCCTTGATCCTTCTGTCAACATTATTCTTCATTTTCTCCTGATGTGACTGCACTTTGTCATAAGCCTTACTTCTTCGTTCTTCTAGCTCAATGATCTGATTTATCCTTCGTTGTATGTGACTTGGTTCTTCTTGCTGATCCTGGAAATATCTCATAACTGGTACCCCTAATGATGTTGGAAAAATCACTTCAGCCCCATACACCAGTTGGAACGGAGACATGCCGATTGCTCTTTTAGTGCTAATCCTGTCAGCCCATAGAGCATATTTTAGTTTGGTGTGCCAGGACCTCTTATTATCTTCCAACATCTTTTTGATAATCCTCACCAGGATTTTATTTGAAGATTCAGCTAATCCATTTCCTTGAGGATAATAGGTAGTCGAGTGATTGAGGCTTATATGATACTTATGACAAAAATTAATCATTTTCCTATATTTGAAAGCAGGTGCATTGTCTGTTACTATCCTTTTTAAACACCCGAATCGAGCCAATATATTTTCTTCAAGAAAATCCATGATCACATTTTCAGTGGCCCTCCTGGTAGGAATTGCTTCTATCCATTTAGTAAAATAGTATGTAGCTGTCAAAATCCACTTGTGCTGACCTGAGGAATTGGGGTTTATTTCACCAATAAAATCCAAACCCCATTGCTGGAAAGGAGCCTCAACTGTTATTGGATTCAAAGGGAGAGGCAGCACCTTTCTCTTACCGTTGAAAATTTGGCATTGATGACATTTGCTGATTTCTTTATAAACATCTGAGAACAACGTAGGCTAATAATAAACAGCTCTCAAGATTTTGTTTGCAGTCACCTTCCAAGAATGATGTCCCCCGCAGTCTCCCTAGTGAAATTATTTGGTAACTTGCTGAGCTTCATCTTCCAAAAGACAATTTAGTAGAACTCCTCTAGGATCTTTCCAATAAAGATATTTATTTATGATACAGAATTTAGCAGATTTCAACTTTACAGATCTTGCTCTTGATTTACTTAATCCTTCTGGTGCTTGCAAATTTTGGAGGACATATACAATACCAGAATACCATGGAGAAGCCACAAAATCAACCATCACCTCTATCTCTGTATCCAATTGATCAGACTGGTGAGTCAAAAAATTGATCTGTAAAGATTCACAATTTGAGTTTTTCATCATCTTTGCTAACCCTTGTCCTTTAACCATCTTCGTGGGATTTATTTCTATATCATATTCCAATAATGTAGCTATCCATCTCGCCCTCCTGCCTTCGGGATCTGGTTGAGTCAAAATTGCTTTTACTGCAGCGGTTGGAACATGTGCAATTACATGGGAATGCAAAACATATACTCTGAAATATTTTAATGCTTTAACTAAAGCATAGGCCTGCTTTTCCATGATGTCATATTTCAATTCCCCATCCCGTAGCATTTTACTGAAAAAGGATATGGGTTGTTCCAAATTTTCATCATTTTTCTGCAATAATACTGCTGCTATAGTATGTTCCAAAGCATATGAGAATACTAAAAAATCTTTGGCAAAATCTGGACTTACCAAAACAGGAGCTTCTGAAATTGCTTTCTTGATTTCCCGAAATGACTCCTTAGTTTCTGTATTCCACTTTATTTCATGACCCTTCTTCAACAAATTTGTAATATTCATCAAAATCTCAGCAAAGCTTGGTACAAATCTTCTCAAGAAATTTACCTATCCCAGAAATGATTGTATCTCCTTTTTGCTTCTGGGTTCTCCTACCTTTAGAATTGCACTTACTCTTTTAGGATCAATCTTTATGCCATCTTTGGATATTATATGGCCTAGCAGCTTTCCTTCTTCTAATGCGAAATTAGACTTCTTAGGGTTCAAAGATATGCCATATTTCCTACACTTGGTGAAAACCCTCTCCAGATGACGCAGATGTTCTCTGTCAGACTTTGAGTAGACTGTGATATCATCCATATAAATTACCACGAAATTTCCAATTTCTCCTGCAAAGGAAATGTCCATAGCTCTCTGAAAAGTAGCTCCTACATTCATCAGGCCGAAAGGCATTTTTGCATACATGAAAGTGCCCCAAGGTGTGGTGAAATCGGTCTTCTCTTGGTCTTCAGGTAGTACCTTGATTTGATTATAACCATAGAAACCATCTAGCATTGAAATTCTATCAGCTCCTACCACCTGCTATAGTATGTGATCCATTTTTGGTAAAGGATAATTATATTTCATAGAGACCTTATTCAAATTGCGAAAATCTATACACAGTCTTATCTCTCCATTCTTCTTTCTGACAGGTACCAGGTTTGCAACCCATTTAGAAAATCTGAGTGTTACAATGATCTTGGCATCAAATAACTTCTTTATTTCCTTCTCAATGACAGGGAGCAATTTAGGGTTGATCCTCCTGAGTTTCTGTTTAAAAGGCTTTTCCCCAGGCTTTATAGGGATAGTGTGCTATATGATAGATGTATCATATTCCTTGATATCTTCATAACTCCAAGCAAACACATCTGTATACTTTTTCATCAACTTTACATACTCCTCTTTCTCCCTCTTAGGCAGCTTCTTGGATAATTTTATGATTTTAGGATTTCCTTCAGTGCCGATATTTTTATCTTCAACCGCATCCCCAACAGGTTTCACTTTGGGGTTCTTGGCAACATCATTTTGATCAAAGAGCTTTTCTAAAGGGATCGGGCCTCTTGGTATGAAATTATTTTTCAGCTGGATAATATCCTTACCTCCCAAGGTTTTCCTTAACTTCTTAGCATCTTCTTCTTCTGTTTCAATTTCTTCATCATCTCCAAGGGTCCCATCATTAGCATTTTCATTGTCAAAATGAGTATTCACAAACTCTCCTGATAATTCTAAAAATCTTTGTATCTGCATATCATCTTCAAACACCTGCCAGTATTTGGAATTGTCCGGAATAGAAGGTCTGTTCAAAATCTCCACCTGGTATTCTTTTTTACTCGTCATTGGGGTCTCAAATTTTCCAGCAGATACTGCTAAAGAATCAGCCACCAAATTTTCAACCCTGGGAACAACCTGAATTGTATGCTCTGTGAATAAATTACCAAGCATATCCCATACTTCATTTCTGTAAGCCCTCATCCGAGGATTCCTGGTTTGATAACTCTCATTTACCTGGTTTATCACCAACTCAAAATCTCCCAAGATCCTGACTCTTTGAGCCCCCAAATATTTCAAAGCATGTAATCCTAATAACAAAGCCTCATACTCTGCTACATTATTTATGCATTCAAATAGCAATTTGTATGATAAAGCCTTGAAATCATGATTAGGAGAAATTACGTATACACTAGCCCCAGCACTAACCTTTGCAACAGATCCATCAAAGTACATAATCCATTGGCCTTCTTTTTTCTGTTTAGCTTCCAGAGCATCCTGTTCCAAAACTTCTTTTTCACTATTTTCCTCAGACTTCTCCTGCAATGTCTTTTCTACATCGTGTGGGACAGCATCATTAAAGAAAATAGAAGACCCCAAATCAGTGTCAAGAACATATATGTGATGAATTTCAGGTTTATCATGACTGCTTACTACATATGGAGTTCTTTTTTCACTATATAATCTTCTGCTCCCATCTGGAACCGGAATAGTAGCATATGACATATCCATCTGTAAACTACCTTTCAGCTTGGAAGTCCAAGATCTTGACAGCAATACCCCAAATTTGGGTGGGATTTCTGCCACTACCACATCCATGACTATAGTTTTAGAAGGCAGTTTGTTAAGGGTTACCACCATGTCTTTAATTAATCCAAGGCATTTTACCCTTTTGGAATCAAAAGAGTACAGATCTTTATAGGGTCTTGTTACCTCTAATCCCAAACTTTCTACCACCCCTTTGGGCATCAGATTGTGTGATGCCCTAGAATCCAACATAGCATTATGGACCACTTTGTCATGCACATTTAGGCTTAAATAGAAAGGAGGAACTTCTTCACCTTCCATATTTTCAACTTTTGACCCAAATGAAATAGCAGGATTATCATCATTCAATTCTAAAATGTCAGACTTCCATTCCCCTTGGTTTTTGACCATTTTTGTGATGGTATCTCTGTATTCAGTGTTTCTCAATAACTCATTAAATGGAACAGAGATCTTTAGCTTTGAAAGCTCATTTTGTAGGTTAAAACCAGCACCAATATTTTCCACATCAATCGGAGTCTCCTTTTTTATTATTTTATCCCTTTGTACATCATTTTCAACCTCCTTATTCATAAAAGGCTCTTTTTGTGGTTCTTTTCCTTTTTCTCCATTCAAAGAACTAGAGGAAGGCTGATTTGGATTTTCCTTCCCTTTATTTATGGGGACATCCCTATTCCTCAGTCTGATTTTCCTTTGCACATCATCCATTGCATGTAAATAACGTCTTTGATATAGCTCATTTTCAAATTCTTCACTTGCACCTTCCTGCGCAAACATATTATGTTCCTCTTCAATAAGATATATTTCTGAATCCTGTTCTCCAAACAGATGAATCTCATTTTCAGGGGGATCTTCTTCATCGGCAACATAATTTTCAGGGAAAGGCAGGCGGATGGGCTGTTCTTCTTGGTTCCTTGGATTTCTCTGGTCTCTTTGTCTATTTTGGGGGGGAACAGGGGGATTTAGTCTTCTGAAATTTGGATTCCTGATTTGGGGGTCCCCTTGCTCTCTATTGAAAGGCCTAGTGTCCATGGTTAACCTATCCATCAACTTCTCCATAGTCTTCAACATCATCTCAAACTTAATCTCAGTAGAAGAAGATGAAGTAGAAGGTACATTTTCTTCTTTTCTCTTCCTATCCATATCTCTATGTTTCATCTTTCCACTTGCCATCATGTTAGCTTCCACTTCTATGGCATCAGTAAACATGGCAGCAAGAGTTGTCGATTTCCTTTCCCGCAATGAGAATGCAAAATCGTTTCAAAAGCCGCAGCATAATGTAGTTTAGCAGCTGCTATAGAAGGTTTTATATCTTCCAGGATAGAGTTATAAACCCTAATAAATTTTCTTGAGAATTCATGAACAGACTCAAAACCCCCTTTCTTAAGACTGTTGTACTGAGATAAGAGCTGCAGAGGATTCTATTTATCATCCCATCTATCCAAAAATGCATTCTGAAAAGCTTGAAAATTCACAATAGACCCATTTGGAAGATCCTTGAACCATTTCTTTCCCTCTCCTGACAAACTTTGGGCAAACAACCACATTTTGACATCGGGACAGTCAACTTCTTCCAAGTCAATAAAATCTTCAAACTTGGCAACATGTTGTTTCGCGCTTATATCACCCTCCCCATCAAATAAAGAAATTCTTTGAGAATAATTTTGAGGGAGATCATGTAATACAGCAGGCAGACGCAAGGGAGCAAATATGGCGGCCATTGGTCTGGTTGGATTCACAGGAAGTGAAGAACTTTGAGTACTTCGAGAGGTGGATGTTTCAACTTTGGTGGTTTGTTGCAAATCTCTCCAGAGGGAATCTAACAGATAAGATTCTAACCTACGAGGATTGAACTCAGTATTTTTAAGGTCAGATTCAGACTTGGTTCTAAGCAGGTTCTTTCCAGTATTAACTCCCCATTCTGGATTAATACAAGAATCTTGTGATGATGATGGACCGAACAAAGGGAAATCTATCTTTTCTTTATTTTTTCTTCTAAACAACTTTTTTGGATCTTCAAAACTTTTCAAGATTTCGGTATCAGAGTTACGTCGTGTGTGTCTTCTCGAAGCCAGAATGTCTTTCTTAAATTTTGAAACAATTTCACAGTGAAGTCGCCAGGGAAAATATACAACCTTCTTTTCTTTCCAGAATTCCTGTTTGTCCACAGAAATCTTTCTTAATATTTGTCATTCTCCCAGGGCAGATATGCACTTTCATCCCCGCCAACGGCGCCAGTTTGTTAGCACTCAGAATGGTACCCAGGTTGTAAAAGGTAAACTCCAAGGTAACAGCAAAACCACTTTAGAAAGAAACTGGTGTTTCTTCCAGAGAGGGGTCTCTCAATAAAGATTCAACAGGACGAGATATAAAATAACATTTGAAAATATGTGTATTTGGATGAAACAATCACATAACCATTGGGCATGGAGTCATATACAATATAAATGTATCGCAAAGGCATATACACGAGATTTATCAAAGGCAAGATAATCACATCATCACAGTCATTCAAATTAATCCAAGTGGAACAGAAGAGATGAGGAAACAACCCATTAATACAGAGCATCAACAAGGATGAATTCTATATCAAATTTAGCAGAAAAAATCATATAATATCTGAAATGATGACTAGAGCATAAACATATGAATTCTAATCATCTAACGCTATATTCCAGATATGAGGAAGAAACAAAATGGAGTGTTACACAAGGAAAATACAATCGTATAAAGAAAGAAGCACAGACTGTAATATCAATGACACGGGAATCTCTGGAAAAACTCTCATGCGTTCACTTTGTTATTCAAAAATAGATCTGTTCTCCAAAATTATTCCACCCGATGGGTTCCAACCCCCATCTCTTAAAAAAGATGCAAATTTATACATAAAATAATAGGTCTTCCAAGAAGATCAATAACTGAATGATCGGCTTAATTTAGAGTTTTGTAACTGAATTCCTAACTCCTAGGAAGTTTGTTACAACTCCAATTATAACAGATCATAAAGTAACAATCAACTTGATAATAAACTTTTGCCTAGCCAGCTCCATGTCTTTGCCCCATCAGATCCACATCTTTGCCCCATCAGCTCCACGTCTTTGCCCCATCAGCTCCTCAGTGCATAACACCTGTTTCTAGGAATGAAGAACATAATTTGTCTTTCCAAACCGCTCCACAGCTTTCCACTGCTCCGAACTTGGGGTGTCACATTCTGTCATTTCCCGAATTGACACTTCGAGCTCCATATATGCTTCATAGGACTTCTTGGGCAATCTGCTTCTGATAATGGCGAACTTCTGTAGAATTTCGAAATCTTCTGTTAACATATCCACAATGGTTTTCCCTGTCAGGATTTTCTCCAAATAATTAAATTTGGAGTGGCCCATGCGGCACTGGACAAGCAGGTTATGATAATGTTCCTATGAGAACATCCATCCCTCTTCGTCCCAGAAAGAAGGCAATCCGTCTTCGAACAGCTCTTTAAAATCTTGTTTGAAATTATTAACCTGCAAAAGCAATCCTTCTGATTTATCTTGGACCGTCTTGATTAAGTGATGCTTGTGGATGAATTTCTTTGCCCACAACACTATTGATACTCTGTCTTTTATGCCCATATCGTGAAATTTCTGATATGTCAGTGAATTTAGAAAATTCAGCGTGTTCTGAGCTGTAGTAAGAGGTCTCTTCTCCATATGTTCATTTACCAATTTTAATCTCTGGTGAGCCAAATTTATCAGTATATTCAAATCATCAATAAAATTTAGATAGTGCCGAAACTTGGTAATCTCTATCGACAAGGTATCCCAAATGATATGTTTTACCCCCTGAAGAGAGCCTTTCCCGATGCTTTTCTCCTTTAGCTCGTTGAATTTTTTCTGCAAATGATTTCTGTCCTGTAATATTTGCTTTTTACTTTCACTTATTTTGGCCAATTTAGCTTTTATCCTTTCATTCTCTGCCTTCAATTCTTTAATTGCTTCATCTTTCAAGCTCACCTAGGACATAGGCACCAACAAATCATCTGCAGAAAAATTGTCCAATGGCTTGTGGATATTCACAACGGACAGGTCTTCATCAACGGGGGTTTGACTCATTAACTCTTCCATAATTTCCTTCTTGTCACTTTGGTATTTTTTCATTAAGGAAATCTGAGATAAAATTTCATTCCGCTCGGCCTCCCACGTGTCTTTTTCTTCCTGTAGCTCTACAGCTTTTCCTTTATACTCCATCATTTCTTTATGGACTTTATCTTTTTCCTCTTGCAAAGCCATTAATTCAGCTGATTGGACGTGCTCTGAACCTGGGATCTTCAGCTTTTTCTTTAAGACCTGGAGTGAATTGTGTTTTTCCTCTAGCATCCTCTTGACCGCCTGGGTGTTATCTAAACTAACAATGTCTGTTTACAGCTTCCTAATCTGAATGACATTTGCTTTATTCTCAACTCTCTCGTGCTTCAATTGAATTTCTAATTTTTCTATCAAAACTTGCAATTTATTAATCCTTACCATGGCTTGCAATAAGTCTGAGTAAATGATGTCACTGGTCTGTTTGTGAAGTTGAATCTTATCCGAAGTACTGATTTTTTCCAGCCGGATCTCCATTTCAGACATCTTCTTGTCGTTTACTATAGCCATCTTAAATGTATTTCTCTCAGCATCTCTAGCAGAAACTAGAGAGTTTTTTGAACTGCATAAAGTTCTCACTCTTGGGAGAAAATTTCTTGTCTCCTCCAGAGACTGTTTCCTCTTTTCCATATAGCTGGCTTTGAGCTCTTCCTTCGACTTAAATACCGGGCTTGATTCTGAACTGTCTACATCACCCTCTACATTTTTAAAAGATAATTGATTTACTTGTATGGTTTTCATGGGAATTAGAGAAACCCTTTTAAAACCATCAGAAACTTCCTCATTTACCATTTCACCACCTTCAAGCAACTTTGCCCTTTTATGGGACCCATCTTCGTCTACTTCCATACTCTCAATATCAGAGAGACTTCTCTTGACTATAATGTTAGTATTTTCTGATACTGTAATGGGTGCAATATGTGGATCTTCCTTGAACTGTAACAGATTGGCTATTTCAGCCAAATTTTCAACAGACTGGTGCTCAAATGGCTTATTCTTGTTGGCTTGTTTCCTTAGGGATATAACATAATGTGGATCATAATTCACTTTTGATTCCTTTTGGAAATCCATATTCTCTAACAATTTCTCTATGAATATTAAGGCGCCTTTACTTTTAAAAATGAAAGAGCCGACTTTAAGTGGAAATTTAATGTTTGAAGACTTCTTGAAATCCCCAAAATGCTCTTCTTCAGATAACAACCTCTGCCTCATAAACTCAAGTGCAAAAATCCTCTGGGTTAAAAAGGAAGGTAACCTGTAAGGCTGACCAGTAAACCCATATATTCTTAACACAGTGTAATCCCTTTACAGAAACCAATCTCCAACCCGTTCTTCGGGTGAAGACTGCATTAAACACTTCATCTCATCCAGAACACAGGGAAAATCCTCATCAAATAACATTTTGTACATTTCCGACATGATCGAATTAGAAAATTCGAACATGTTGATTTGCTTGGGCAAATCAGAAGAGCACAGAGTACTTAAAAATTTCAACTCGGTGACAATGGAGCACAACAAAATGTTGACCAAGTAGGTCTGAAACCTAAAGAAATGAACTTTTGGGAACTCAGTTAACTGCAGATGGATTGTTTCAGCGAGACACTCATCAAAATTAAACACAGGAATTGAATGGGATTCGGGGCTTAAGGAACTTATTCTTAATAAAAAACCAAGGATGACATCGCCTACACGACAATCATCCCTCAGACCTAATACTTGACAGACCATAGACACGACCATTTGGACTTCATTTTTGAAAATGTACACGGGGTAGGGCAGGAAAAAACCATCAAGGGATTGTCCTTCTTTTAAAATATTAGACAGGAACTGACAGCGATTCTCAGTTTCACAATTCTTATTAAAAATCAGCAAGGACCGACTCATTTATCGACTCACGATTAACAGGGTAATTTTCAGGAAAACTGAGATTTTCTCTGATGATTGTGGCATCAATTTTACAAAGTATTTTGGACGCAGACCGAATCACAATTATTCTCTGGGAGGGAGAGTAGTTTATAGTGCACCACTCTGCAAATTTTTGGAAAGGTAGGGTTTGCTCAAGAGCGAAGTAATACAGGAAAGACTTACAGACATTTAATACATCGTTCCCCTATGAGTTATAATACCACAATTTCTCCTTACTGACCGACACGCTCCCTATGGATAGGAAGGGGTCACACACGCTCCTATCTCTGTCCACTAAAAATTCTTCTCTGTCATCTACAACTTGACCAAGCACTTTAATTTCTTTCCCCTGGTCCATTACTTAATTTACAAAGGTAATTTGGATGGAGGAACTACAGGGTTTAAGCCTTACCTGGTCGACTGTAGAGGCACATGCTTGGAGCATGCCCGAAACTGACAAATGGAAGCTGCTGAATCGGCCAGTCCTTTTCACCCTTCCCGAAAAAATAAAATAATAATGATAGAAGTCAACCTTGCTTTTATAGGCCCCCACTCCGGCCTCCCATAAACCACTTTTATCTCCAGAGCCTACCACAATTCGCCACGTGGACAACAATTTATTTTCCACAACCACCATCTATTCCTATCCGCCGCGCACTTCCATTCTCCGGATTCATTTAAGACCATCGATCTGATTCTTCTTTAATTTCTAACCCTTGGATCACGTGCCACGTAACTCTTTCCGGCGGGCATCTTGGCAATAAACAATGTGCAAGTCTCCACCCCGGAAACATCTCCAACCGTTGATGAAATAGCCTCTCATTACTCTGCCGTTAGATCGGGAAGGAGATATTTGATTCTGCTGAGTTTCCCGACCTTATCCTTCGTGCAACTTCATGTTCCGGAATCGCCCACAGTCGTAGATGTGATCAACCTTTATTTGTGAGCCGTTGGATTAGGTGGCACCTATCAAATTCCACTGGGCTTCGTCATTTTAACCACCGCGCAAGTTTATGTTCTGGAATCGTCAACCACCGTTGATCCACTTTACCTTTAATCCTCAACCATCAGATCAACGGCCACCTACTCATTCTATTGGGCGCTTTGGGTTTATCTGCCGTGCATATTTTGGCTCCGGAATCAATCCCGACCATGGATGTGATCTGACTTTAGCTCTCCACTGTTGGATCGAGTATTATGTACTCGATTCCATCGGTCTCTATCTCTTTAACCAACATGCGATTTCATAAGGTGGATCAAATATGGACCGTGGATCTGCCTGAGCCAGATTGATAGCCGTTGATCTATGCACCCGATAAATGCCCGGGCATTCTTTATATTCCTCACATTTTTGCGAGTGTGGAGACAATCCTGGCCATTGATTTCTATCCTTTCAACTCGTACCATCAAATCCTTGATAACAGGATCACTTCGTTGGGGTATCATCGTACCCTTACAATATATCTTTTAACCAAGGTTCGACAAGTAACCTATCATTTCCTCTTCATCATGATTTTTCATCCCCTTGATAAATAATGGTGTTAACAGACATTAGTAGAGATGTAACATTTGACGAAGATTCAACCTACATCAAATCTAGAAAGAAATCAGCTGAAGAACCTGAAGAAACAAGAGCACCTAGAGTTCATGATAGAACCATGAACAAAGAAATTCAAGAAGAAGATCGAGAATTTGAAGAACCTCAAGAACCTGTAGATCCACCTCTAGAGAAGAATCCTCATAAGATGAAACCTGCTTGGGTACGTGAAATTATCCAAGGTGCAGAAATATATGGAGCTTCAGAAGAAACACCCAGAGGAAGAAAGAGAACAAGATATTGATCTACTTATGTAGCCTTACTATGTGACATTATTGATAAAGAACCTTCCAACTATGAAGAAGCAGCAGAACGGAAAGTATGGAAGGATGCTATGATCGAAGAGTATCATTTGATCATAAAGAAGGATGCTTGGGATGTTGTCCCAAGACCAAAAGAGAAGTCCATTGTAACTTCCAAATGGATCTACAATACCAAGCATGCTGCAGATGGCAGCATCGAGAAATATAAAGCCAGATTTGTGGCTCGTGGTTTATCCCAGAAAGAAGGAATAGATTATGAAGAAACCTTTGCACCTATATCCAAATACACTTCCATCAGATTAGTACTTGCTCTGGCTGCAGTGATGAAATGGAAGATACACCAGATGGATGTCAAGACTGCCTTCTTAAATGGTGTAGTAGAAGAGGAAGTGTATGTGGAACAACCACTCGGTTTTTAAACTTGTGCAAATAAAATTTCACATTTAAATAAATCTTTTTTGTTTGAATATATCTAAAAACACGCATGCAGACTAAACAAACCTAGTAAATAAATTTATATAAATAGATTAAGGGTGATTTCAAAACAATCAGCTTCTCACATGAACCATACTTTAATTGGATTCATGGCTTAAATTTTGTTTGCACTAGTTAACAACATCACTTAAATTTACAAGGTGAGAAGCATAGTGACTCAATTGATATATCCTAAGTGCATGTTTTACACAAGACCCAACACCATGATGTTCTCCTTCTCCGTGCCATGTTTCCAAAAATATCCATGTGTCAAATATTCATTTTCGTATGAAGGACAGGCAAACATAATATCATGTTGACTTAAATTGACCAATGCAACCATTTGACCACACCCAGTGTTCTTTAAAAGTGACCCCTCATCTTGATAATTTTTTATAAAGCATATCAAAGAAATGTTGAAAAAAACATGTAACGTGTGTATAAACATCATTGATGTAGAAAAAACACTCATTAATCACTTCACGATTATTTTCATTACTATCAGAACTATCAACATCAATCTCTACATGTCTATACAAAATATGTACAAGAATAGAGACCTGGTCTGAATGATAGCACTCACTTTGTATCTCCTTTTGTGGAGTGAAAATGTAATTCTTAGTGAAATCAACCATTGATAATACTATTCCTTTAAAAATACATCTCATGATTTATTGAAATGTAGGTTCTTCCACCGTTCTATATGAGATTGCTTGACATATTTATATATTTTCTCCCTAAACTTCTCCATAAAATATGTCACCAAAACATTTCCATCAAGTAAATCAATCTTCTTTGTTGTTGTCATTGAATCTGTAACAAAAGTGTACTTAACATATTCATATCTCTTTTAGTTCACAATGAGATTTGAAAATATTGGATCATTTGGATCAATAGGGTACTTAATATGAAAAGTACCAAAGAAGAACAGTCTTTGCATTTTATATTCCTAGAAAAAAAAATTTATAAAATAATTGATCATTCTCTCATGCACATAATATATTAGATAAAAATTCATGACCACTAGAAGGAGGGAGGTCATTTGACCAATATTGTATTCAAAATTTTAGAAATTTCTCAAAATATAATTGGAATTCCACATGGCACTGACAACAACACGTGTCGGAAATAGTTATAGACTTGACATACCATGGTTTAAGCTTCACAAATGTGCTAAGGAAATCCTCACATCATCATTGCTCTCCATAAAATTATGGAACATTTGGAATTAAGTGGCCTATGTTATCTTGATCTAGATGGATATCGGTGGCCACCCACCAATTCCACTAGCTCAAAATAATTGTACATTATGGTAGTTTCCTAGTAATTTTTCTATGGTTTTTTTGGGTCGCAAACTTCTAGGGGCTTTGTCAGGCCCTAAATGTGGGTTTTTGGTGATTCAAGAGGCCAAATGGTTTCCAATGACATCCTTTTGGACATAATTGAAAGATATCAATATCTGATATACCTTTCCAATGGGCTATCGAGTGCCCAAATCATATATCGTATGCAAAAGTTATGACCCCAAGAATTTGATTGTTTAACTAATCACCTTGGGCCGCAAACTTTATGATGATTCATATTCTAGGGTATGTTTTGGACCTTTAGATTTATCTCCCTCATGCTTATTAAAAATAGCCCCATTCAACCTCATTTTGTATTCATCTTGTCATGACTGAGCGTAGCAACCACATCTCTTCGAAAAAATAGCTACCAGCATTCTAGCTATTGTATTTGCAATTTGTTCTATTTCTTCCATTTAATAGAATATGTGTTTATTGTATCTATGTTTTCATTGCATTATGTATGTTTTTATGATTCTATATATGTTATTTCATTTCCTTCACACATAAATATGGATCAGTGGTATCATAGCAATCTTCTCCCTGATTGTTTCTTAATGCATGTCCCTGACAAGATCAAGGTATAGAGAGTTGGGTCTCGAACTAGTTTAACTTGGGGAAGGTCACTCTCTCTAACCCAAACGACATCCCATAGTGGAATAAATGAGAGATGACAGACAAAGATATCCTATCAAGTCATTGCTTGAGAAATCCCTCGCGCGAGAGAGGAACGAGATGATGGAATTTCTCCCAGATCCTTCGATGATTGTTTGAAGCAATAGATGCACCTTCAAAAAGCAGTCGCTTTAGAGATGCAACTCCCTTCAAGGTACAATTTAAATTTGATATGCCCTTATTTGAAGTCCAAATCAATGTTTATTCCCTAGATAAGTGGTTGACTTTTCTAGAAAGGTATTTCTCTATCCACAATATTTCGGACAGGGAAAATATCACCTTTGTGCTCCTCAAGGCCATCCCCCATGTCGAAAATTGGTGGGATACTTATTGTGAGAAAAAAACATCAGATAATTCTGGAATGTTTGATGCCAATACCACTTGGGCCTCTTTCATGGACCTCGTAAAGGAATAGTATTAGACTATGGTAAACTATGATGACTGGTACACTAAATGGACCATTATGCATCAAGAGATGGACCAGAAGGTGTCAAAGTACACTAACAACTTTCATACCTTGCACAAAAAGTTGGGTATCAAGGAATCTAAGTAGCATGTAGTACTAAAATATCACACTATCATACATTGGTACATCCGAACTGAGATGGACATCCTAGACATCTCTTCATTGGGAGTTGTCTACCTGTATGTTGTCAAAATCGAGGAGAAATTTTGACAAAAGAACAAGCGATAATTTGGACATACAAATCCATCGCAGAAGCAAGGAAAGGGAAACCCTGGCCCACATAAGATGGGAAAAGGAAAGCACAACCAGTCCTTGACACAAGAAAAGAAGGGTGACAAAAAGGTAAAGAAAGACACTATGAAGTGGTGCGAGTTCCACAAAATCCCCTGGCACAACACTGATGAGTGTCACTTAAAGCAGAAATTGGTGGTCGATATCAAAGCTTCCAAATCAGATCCCAGTTTTTATTCAAAACCCAATGTCCTAACCACATACTATGGGAAGTATAATTGATGCATAACCCAATGTCATGGTTTCTACTACACAGATCTAACCAGATGATCCTGAAGAGTTAGAGGTAGATGAACGTCTCTTCCACTCACATATGTGGGTGAATGGAATCCCCTTACATTTTTGTGTTGATTGTGGCAACAAAAAAAACTAATCTCATCATAATTTATCAAGAGATTGGAGCTTTCGACAACACCATACCCACAACCATACAATATCGGTTGGCTAAGCCAAGGGAAAGGTATCTGTGTCAATTAGAAATGCCTCCTACCATATGGAATCAATCCTTTCAAAGAAGAGGTATTGTATGATGTGGCCCCACTTGAATTCGATTATTTTCTTTTAGGACAACCATATATGTGGAAGTGTCATGTTTTATATGAATCACGGCCTCGCAGTGTCATTGTCACCTTGGGAGGACAACTCTACCGGATACCAGAGACAGTTGCACCTACCACAGTCTTGCAGGGTGGGAATATAATCTCCCACATTAAAAAATTTCCCCTCTTCAAAATTTCTTCTGAAGGAGAACATCAGATCCCAGAGACCTCCACAACCTCTGCACAATGTGTCTCTTCTCAGCAGAAACATGAAGAACACAAAGTCATTGTTGCCTCATCTATCCAAGTACTTATATAGTGCAAGGCTATGCATTCAAGGTGCTCCTCTAGGAAGAATCCATCCACATTATTTCATATCTAGGATAACATGGGAACCAAAAGTCAAGTTAAACAACTCCATCATATCCATAAAAAACAATTACAACCCTCTAAAGATGTCAAAGAAAGACAACCTTTTTCACTTCAGCAAATTTCACACTAGGAGCTCAACTCAACACACAATCAAGATATGAAACAATATTTGGCACAATGGATACCATTACTTCCTAAGGGTGGAGGATTGAAACAAATGCATATCGGTGGACACCCACCTATTCCACTGGCTCAAAACAATTGTCCATTGCAGTAGTTTCCTAGCATTTTTTGTACATTTTTTTGGGTCCCAAACTTCTAGGGTCACTTTGAGGCCCTAAATTACCTTTTTTGGCAATTCGGAAGGCCAAATTGTTGCTAATGGTATACATGTGGCCCTAATCAATGGATGTAAAGCTCAGATAAACCTTTCCAATGGGTTATCAAGAACCCAAATCAAAGATTGTATGAAAAATGTATGACCCCGGGAAGTTAATTGTTCAACTAACCACCTTGGGGCCACAAATTTTATGATGATTCATCTTCAAGGTTTATGTTTTGGACCTTTAGGGTTTTCACCCTCGTTCTTATTATAAATAGGCCCTTTATTCCTCATTTTGTATTCATCTTGGCACGAATGAGTGTAACAACCACATCTCTTCTCAAAGATAGCTACCACCATTCTGTCTGTTGTATTTATAGACTGTTCTATTTTCTCCATTTAATAGAATATGTGTTTTTACTATATCTATGTTTTCATTGCAATATGGTTGTGTTTATTATTCTATATTTGTTCTTTCATTTCATTCACACATAAATTCATATCATGACTTTCATAAACCCCTTTAGATATATGACATCACATAACGTTATTTTTTTCTTGCATGAATCTCCCTAACTTGCAGGATTGACTTGTAGTATAAGAAACCATCACTCGGGGGAATATTAGGCATCAAAATCACCCAAGGATAGAACCTGGATTGGGCCACATCAACCCTTAACATTTCTATATTTTTTTTGGCGTCCTCCCACCATCATTGATTTTTGAACTCTGAGACTACTAATAAATGGAACCCCTCAAATACCAACTGCACTAGTGGAAATTTTCAACCTCACAACGTCCTTTTTCATTTGTTAGCACACAAGAGTTTAAATGCCAAAATTATTTCACCCTATCCTTCACATTACCCGAAATTCTATCTTGATAGGGTCTCCTACTATTAACAACCCAACATGCAAGTTCATCATCTTCATATAATTGAATCCTGATTTTTTGATGCCTCCATAAAGGTTTCCTTGATGTTCTTAATGCTCTTGCATTCATTGACATTAAATGACATGATGCAATGCTCTATGAGCATACTTTTCAACATAAGATCACTTTTTTGCAAGTGTGGAAAGGGCTAAGGTCTCCTTTTTTTATACCATCTCAATTTCTTTAACCTCTTTGCTACTTTTAATGCCCAATAATTGAATTGCATTTCTAAGACCTTTTTAATTTAAGAATCTAAGTAGCAATTCAGCTTGTTCTATGACAAATTTACCTTCATTTTTTTTTTAACATTTATTTTTCTTTAGATCAAGTTGTGCGATCATGCATCAGTGGTCCCAATTATTTATTTTAGTTGAACCTATATTCTCTAGAAAATTGTCGTCAATGAAGGTATTATTGCAACTTTTAATTAA
>LPNX010870771.1:53194-101646 GCA_001517045.1 Pseudotsuga menziesii
GGTGTTGAGAATATCAACATTATATTCTTTTCTCATGTGGTCAATATCATCATTCACAAGTTCTTCACTCCTATTGCCAACAATTTCCTTAACATCTGTCATTTCCTCATTATTTCCATGTATCTGCACATCTCTTCCACTCTCTCTATTTTCTTTTAATACTCTCCTTGTTGCTTGTAGTTTATTAGTATTTTCCTCTAAATAAATTCTCTTTTGATCATACTTTCCTTTGCAAATTAGGGATAATTTTAGGGGCGAATTTTAGCACAGTGGGCTATTTTTCTATGTTTTTCTCCCAAAAAGATTTGCCATTTTTCATTTTTTGAAGCTCTGTTTCGCCCAATTTTGACGGCGTAAAATTTTTCACCCTAAAAATCGCCAAATTATTATATAAACGATATAAAATCCTTGGAAATTAAAATATTTTTTGAAAAATATCGCCAATCATTTTATAGTTGGCGTTTTAAGAATTGGTAATAGTCGCTAACATTTATATACTTTTAAATAAGTATGGTTCCTTAAAATCATCCATGTTTGCAATTCCTTTGATGTCCCATGTTCAAAAATTAAAAAACTTGAAATCCAATTCCGAAATAACACAGGTGAGAAGGCAAATCGCTATATTCCAAAGCCAAATTATAATATACTAAAGAAAAAATTGCACAACTAATGAGACAAATTGAAATATCCCAAAGACAAATTCTATGCTTATGAGAATTGATTCACAGTTGGATCTAGGATCCAAGGAAACTCTCACAATTCGATATTGTTCACAAAATATGCAGAAAATAGATGAAAGAATGGAAATCGCATACACACATGACGTCAACAACAGATATTATTATGATTTTCCAAAATGTAACTATGTTTGGATCAGATATATATTACAATAGGGAAAAATCGTGAGGCATTGGAGGCCATCTGGATACATACAAGTGTCAACTCATGATTTGACCCCAAACCCCCCTATGTGGACCAATCAGCTTCCTAATCATCCCAAATGGTCACAAATGCATGTGTGAATGAGCGTGATTCTTGATGGAACATAAATGGAGGCATGGAAGTTCTGGGGGAGAACATGGCTGAGTGGAAGTGGCCCAAGGAGGCAATAAATTCCCAAGGAAGGCCAAAAGCCACCTAAACCATGCACTAGCACCTCAAATCAAACACAATCCCTGGTTCTGGGGATGGGGGAGTGCATGCTGGTTGAATTTCATCAATGAGGTCTCCTAGGTTTTTAGAATGATCAACCTATATTTCCTCAACTATCAGAATGATCAACCAGGAGTGCCTCAACTATTAGTAAATGATCAATTTCCCTATATCTAGACCACAAAACATTTCATGGAAGAACATGAAATATTCCTAAGGAATATGACCATGGTACTAAGGTGGATTATTTATTTAACACCCCCCCTTAATCCTAAATTAGTACATCTTAACCAAAATATCATGGATTCATCAGCAACTAAGGCTCAAGTCACCTCATACAACATAAAATTTTATTTGTCCATAAAAACAAGGTAAGGAGGAAAACCACATGGGAACAAAAAATCCCATAAAAAATGGACATGGAGCAAAAAATATGAAGGTGAATGGTATACATCACCATTTATCACCCACTCCAAGAAGGTATATTAAATAGGTGAAGCTATTATCTATGAAGCACTTGGTGAAAATGTCAACAATTTGCTCTGTAGATGGGCAATACTACAAGGTTATCACATGATCATGCAACAAGATCCATATGTAGCGCATGTGTATCTCAATGTGTTTGGTCCTCTGTCTCTACACTGGGTCAGTAGAAATATTTATTTCACTTTTATTGTCACACCAAATGACTGTGGATGAATCAAATGCAACTCCAAGTTCCCAAAGAATACCTTGCAACCTCACACATTGTGTAGCCGCGTTCACTTCTCCTCTGTACTTTGCCTCAACTCAAGATAGGGAGATGATGTGTTGTTTCTTTATTTACCAGAATATGGGACCATGTTCAAGCATGAATACATAACCTGAAGTGGAATTCCTGCCATTCGGATCTCCATCCCAATCGGAATCAGTAAATCCAACTAGTTATAGTGGAGTATCAGAAACATAGTGTACCCCAAAGTGTTTGGTTCCTTGCACATAGTGAAATATCCTCTTCTCTTCCTTCAAATGGATCTCATGAGGCTGATTCATATATTTAAATAAATCAGTTAAAACATATTACAAATCAGTTCAAGAGTGTGTAAGATACATCAAACTCCCGACTAGTTGTATATACAATGAGCTGCCCACCAATGGAGACTCACCGAATTCACCTAGTTTGATACCATAAAGGAATGGGAACTTGGTTTTCTTACATACAACCATTTTAAAATTCAATAACAGGTTCTCATCATAATTTTTTTGGCTGACCTTGATCCCTTTTTCATATTGCTCAATTTCCAAACCAAGAAATTGCTTCAACAATCCAAGATCAGTCACGAAAAACTCACTATGCAATGAAGACTTGACTGACCTAATTTATTTGGTGCAGCTATCTGTAATAAAAATATCATCAACATATAGTACATTGACCTGAAATACATCACCAATATGATACAAATCAAAATTAGGATCTCACTTTCATCTTTCAAAGCCAAGTGATAGCATACAATTGTCCATTTTGGCATACCAATCCTTGGGGGCTTGCTTGAGGCCATATAGAGACTTATTTAACCTGCACACAAGTGAAGGATAATGTTGGAAACCTGCATGTTTATGCATATATATATCCTATTGAAATTTAATGAATAAATTCACGCTTCATGTCCATGTGGTGAACCTCCTAGTGCTTAGATGCTGCAATGGCTAAAACTAGTCTGATAGAGTCCATCTTTGCAACTGGTGAAAATGTATATGTATAGTCCACTCCTTGGACTTGAGAGAAGAATTTGGAAACCAACCTGGACTTATAATTTATATCATACCCATCAACAACAATTTTTGTCCTATATACCCACTTGCATTGCACTAGCTTCCTCTTTGAGGGAAAGGGAACCAATTCCCAAGTTTCATTGTCTTGCAATGAGTTGAAATCTTATTGCATAGTTTCTTTCCATATTGGGTCAATTGATGCATCATGATGTGATTGTGTATCATATACAACCAATATGAATCATTTCTAATCAATATTCACTTCACATGCAGAGAAAGCAGTGTGAAATTAAGATCTAGTCTTTCTAGGATCTAGTGGATTGCCAGCTAAATCCCCAACTACTTCAATGGTTTTCTCATCCCATTTGGGCTGAGTGGGTGAGAGATGATTTGAATAATCATATTCATTAATATCATAATCATAAATATCATACATATCAGAAATAAAATCATCACTTACATCATATTGGAGTGGAGGATTTGAGCATTCCTCTTGAGCAAATTCAGTCTCCTCGATGAGTTCTTCTTCGAATTGCACACTCATTTCAAAGAAGTTATTTTGAGATAAGGGATCAAATATCTTGTATACCTATTCATATTTATCATATCCAACCATTATGGACTCCTTTTTTTGAGGTTTCAAGGCCTTTCTCTTCTCCATAGGAATCCTAGCCCAAGCCTTTGAGCCAAAGACCCTCAAATGAGAAACATTTTCCTTGTGACCAAACCAAGACTCATATGGTGTTTTTACATCCAATGATTTGTGAGGAGCTCTATTTTGAACATATGCAACACATTTAATGGATTAATCCTATATATTAGGATTCAAATACTTTTCTTCAATTAGGTTGACATCTCCTTGAGATCCATGTTCTTGCTCTCTGCCACACCATTTTGTTGTGGTGTGTAGGGGACCGAATGCTACGTTTGGATGCCAAATTATTCACAGAGATACAAAAAAATATTTTTCACATACTCCTTTCCATTATCAATCTAAGGAATTTGATCTAATTCCCCCATTCATTCTCAGCCAGGGATTTCCAAACTTTAAGAGTCTCAAAGACTTCAGATTTGAGTTTGAAAACGTAAACCCAGTGAAACCTTGAGAAATCATCTATAAAGGTCAACAAATACCTTGATCCTCCATATGAGGGCGTGGAAAGAGGCCAAATGAGGTCCAAATGTACCAAAACCAAGTACTTGGAAAGCTCTTATTGATTTCCCTTTCTCATAGTTGTGCTCTGGATGCTTTCCCACCACACATCCTATGCAAGTGGCATTGGAGATCTTGATAGAAGGAATCCCTTCCACCATGCCTTCTTTTCTCAACTCCTGGAGGTATCTATAGTTTATATGGCTGAAACTCTCATGCCACAACTTTATTCTCTCATTGGCATGATTTAGGAGTGCATTCCCTTTGGATTAGGGAAGGAAATGAAAGAACTTGTACATTATTTCTTGATGATCACCAAACCCCAATTCCACCACCTTGTTGGTAGAGATTTTAGATATCTCCACTATGTCTGGAGTAAATGTTACTCTCTTGACTTCACCAGTGTGAGTCATTTGGTACACTAAGAGTAGGTTCACTGCCAATTCAGGTACAAAAAAAACATCGTTAAAATACCCATCATCAAAATCTGTCTTGCCAATCCCTTTGGCTTAGATCTATGAATACATGTCTGAGAATAACTCTTGCACAAAGGCCATATGTCTAGAAGCTCCTGAACCTATAATGAAGGAAGAAGAGTCTGGAGAACTAGAAACAAATGCATGGAACCTCTCCTAATTGTCTGATCCTGAACCTCCATCTTTCTTCATTGCACCCTCAGGAAGTGGGATGTTGTTATTCTCAAGAAGCTGAGCCATCATGTCTATGGTATTCTTCATACATGAATTCTATGGATGACACCCTTTGTGACAGTAAGCTCATTTTGTATTCTCTTTCTTCTTCTTGTCCTTGTCCTTGCAAGGATTCAAACCCCCATATGAATATTTGGGTCATTCTTGCTTCTTCTTGTCTTGCTGCCTCAAATCCTTTGTTTTCTTCTTGCCTTTGGATGGATTTGAAACTCTACAGCAAGAGCTTCATCTTTACTATATTTGATGGTTCCCATCTGTACTAGCTTGTCTTTTTCTTAATTCAATGACTCCATGAAGTCAATCAGTGAGGCGTACGCCATTTTTGAGTTGTAAACTTGCTAGAGTGAAATGTGCTTACAAAAACTGATTACTCTATCCCTAGATTTGAAAGTATGTAAAATATGGGTTGATCATCCTTCTTATCTATGCGACATTGCTTCAGATGAAGCACCAATGACTTGAAATTGGTGAAGAAGTCTTGGATTGTCACCTCAAAAAGAGCTTAACTCAATGAGATTTTCTCATTTTTGAGCTAGTGATGTCTCATCTAATCAGTCTTCCAAAACAATGTCTCTATATTGAGCCATACTTCATTGGGATTTGATAGCCTATTGACATGAAAGAGTAAGTCTCTTGAAATGATGAGACAAAGAATTCCAAATGCTTCATCAAGCCTATTGAAGAACTTTGATTTCTCAACTACCGATTTTGGTTCGACCTCTATCCCCATCGTGACCTTGTATAGGCCTTTCGACCTCAGCTGGATCACCATTTCATACTTCCATTCGAAATAGTTGAATGGGGTCAAGAAAACATGGGCCTATTCTATTTCTTCTTGCGCTCTTGGTGACAAATTGTTGATTGTATCTGCAATGCAAACACTCAAATATATATGGAAAATCCCTCAAAAAAAAAATCAAACACTATGGATTTGATTTGAAGCTTTAAATAGATACAATACCATGTGATAATTGAATCACAACTAGATCTAGGAGCCAAAAAAACTCTCACAAGTCAATATTGTTCACAAAATATGCCGAAAATAGTTGAAAGAATGAAAATTGCATACACACATGAGGTCAATAACAGATATTATTATGATTGTACAACATGTAACTATGTCTCGATAAGATATATATTACAATAGGGAAAAATCGTGAGGCCTTGGAGGCCATCTAGATACATACAAGTGTCAGCTCATGATTTGACCCCAAAACTTCCCTAAGTGGACCAAATCAGCTTCCTAATCATCCCAAACGGTCACAAATGCATGCGTGAATGAAGATGAGGCATGCTGGAGAATAAATAGAGGCATTCCAGGAATCCATGAGCACATAGGTGAGTGGGAGTGGCCCAAGGAGGAAATAAATTCCCAAAGAAGGACAAAAATCACCTAAATCATACACTAACACCTCAATTCATACACAATCCCTGTTTCTAGGGATGGGGGAGCACATGATGGTTGGATTTCATCAATGAGGATTCCTGGGTTGTCAAGATGATCAACCTAGATTGCCTCAACTGTCAAAATGATCAACTAGGAGCACCTCAACTATCAGTACATGATCAACTTCCCTAAGTCTAGACCATAGAACATTGCATGGAAGCAAATGAAATGTGACTAAGGTATATGACCATGGTACTAAGGTGGATTATTTCTCTAATAATACTAGTTGAAGCAAATTTCTATATTCCAAAGCCAAATTATAATATACTAGAGCAAAAACTGCATAATTCATGAGACAAATTGAAATCTCCCAAAGCCAAATTCTAATATGATAAAACCAAAATTCCATAAATGATAAAAAGGATTGTATCTTCCCAAAGGAAAATTATCATATGTTAGAACCAATATTACCTAAGTGATGAAAAAAATTGCAATATCCTTTTTTTGAAAAAAAAATTCCTTTTTTTTCATTACTAAAAAGAATTGTAATATATATCCTTTGTTTAGAAAATAAATTTTGTTTTTTTGAAAAATTTTTGTAATGTAATATCCAAAAATCACATTTCATACCTTGAAATATCCTTTAAAAAAACTCTGCACTTTTTACTTTATGGTATTTCACACATTGGAAGGAACATTGAATCTAATCTTTCGACCAAGAATATATACAACTCTCACCTGAAATATTAGATTCCCCAAGATATTTGGGGAAGATTTGGTTGGCTCGCATAGAATCTTAAGGTAAAAATCTTAGTCAATAGATTTTAAAGGAAAGGGTTAAAAGAAATCTCATGAGAGACTTTAAAAACACAACCAACATTTTGTTTCAATCAATAGATTTTGGTTAATGAAAAGACAACAATTTTTTGTAGTTTTCCGAAACCTGCAACTTCAGAAAGGCCAAACCCCTGCAAATTGTAAATCTTGTATGTTGGATTTGGTACCAATTGATTCATAATTCAATCTAATTTATAATAATGTAATAATCAATGTTTTTTATTAATAATTTCTATTTATTTACAATTTTATTCTAAACTTTATCATCTAAAAAATTTACCATGAAATTTTAAAAATCACTTGAAATAAAATATCAATACCTTCAAAATGACAACACAAAAAATAGAAAATCACAGTGCACTTTCTCTCCATGTCAAAAAATAGAAAATCACAGTGCACTTTCTCTCCATGTCATCGCCAAAAGGGTATTATTTAGTTTTCATATTGAGGATGGCTTTACAAATAAAATTGGTAGATCACAAAATGTGTTGAAACATTACTAGCTTTTTTGTCATTTTATTTCATTAAGTTATAAAAATTAATGATTAAATTTGAAAATACCCCAAAACAGTCCATGCACTAATGCAATCTTTGTAGATTGTGACCATATAAATTTTTTCTCTAAGATAACTAGTCATGTTTAAAAATCACTGTGGTTCATCAAGTCACTCATTATCCTTACCTAAAATTTTAAGGTATATAAAGTCACTAAACACTGAATTTATCCCACTCTATGCCCATAAAAAATTTAAAAACAATGAGTATGGAGCTAAGACAATTCTATAAAAATATTGATTTTACTTCGAAGTGAAATTCTCTAGGAAACTATGGGTTTATAATGGTTGAAGTTGAAAAAAATATAAAATTTTGCAAGGAAACTATGGGTTTAGAGTGGTTGAAGTTGAAAAAAATATAAAATTATGCAACTTTTTATGTTAAAAAAAAAAAGCAAAGTGTTTCTCAACTTCAATTTTTCACCCTATTTATAATTATGAAATTAAGTATATTCTATTTTTATGAATGAAATGGATATGGAATCCATTACATTAATGATTTTATGCATGTTTATTCTCTCTCCATTATTTAATTGCCAAAGTGTATGAATTTAAATGGTCTTCAGTTTTTAATGGTATCAAAATTATATTGAGAATTTTGAATATGAGTAGTGACCCTACTTTTGCTTAGGTAATCCATGGATGGGGACATTACAAGGTCTCAACAACATAACCATGTTGTTGGAATGTTTTGGAAACTAGTCTATATAGAGGATGTCCAACAATGACCCAATGCAGTCTAGTATGCCACCATATTTTCCCTTCCAAATGAAGGAGGTGTCACCTAAGCATGTTTAGTTGTTGTTGATTAATGAAGGTGGAAAGAAAAGGGAAATGATGTAAGCATGGATTCTATTATTTATTGTTTAATCACATTCAATTCAACATGAAGGAAACTATTCATTCATGTCAAACAAAAGGATGTGCATATCATCTATATAGAAGAAAAAAAGTATTTGTTATCTAGAATGGTCATGTAACTCCTTTGTATTAGCATGAAATCAATTCCACCTAGGTATCATACTTACAAGGGTCTTGCAGAAATCGATACCATTCATAATAGATTAGGAAAAGCAATCATATGTAGAAGAATCAATAAGATTAGACAACATCCATGTAATGTCCCCAAAAATTGAAAATAAATAAAAAATTTTATAGGCTAGTGAAAACTACCCTAAAGGGGATCATTATTACTCGTGCGGAATTACATGCGCTACTTATACTTTCGATCTCTTTAGAAAATGCCCATACTGTCTTGTTAATCTCTTATCCATTCAGTGGTTATTAGTTTGTTTACTTATTATGTCTTAATTCTATTATTTAAACTATTTATACATCTTAGTTATTACTATCGGTGAATTAATGAATTGTATAGATCATTGTTTTACTCCTGAACATGTGTACTTTGTTTATTTAATAAAAACTAACTTAACTTTGTTGATGGGAACAAATTGGTGGAGTGGCGGGACTCATTCTCCCATGAGGATCTGAGAGGTAGGGTCATTCTTCATTATGCAGGCTTGCTTAGTTCATTCAAACTAAGGCACCTTATTTATTGACTTACAGGTTACTTTTGCGACATCAGGATTATTTGGTTACTTGAAGCAATTCAGTTCCTAGTTATACTTCTAGTTCCTCCTTGCACTTTTATTACTGTTCCATTTTACGACTCAGGTAAGCCCTATGTTCGTTAATTATCTTTCTTAGTTAATTAACTAGATGTTGTGAATTAACTTACTATCCTTACCATTATTAATTATCTATCTCTTGGTTAATTAATTACAATTCTATTGTTTCTATTTGTAACACCTCAGTTTTGACCCCGTTTTCCTGATACATATATTGTAAATAAATCATGGTGCATAGCTAAAGGAAAAGGCCCCACCATCGATTTGGTTATGTCATATTTCGGATAGAAATTGTCATCGATGGTATATCGGGACATGCGGCATACATATTAAGTTGTGGCATCATGTAATTATCCATCTTTAATTAAATAACCCAGCCACCTATGTTCACTGCAACCAAATTGAGAAGGGGCATGATTCCTAAGGATAAGGAGGGGGAATTCTAAACCTTGAGCCATGGGGGAAAATCCATGTGTCACCACCACCTTAATTATTCTATTTTTAGTTGGGGCCACTATTTTGCTGGCAGGAAAACCACTACACCCACACGCATGTACTCTCTCCACGACGTGATCTGGATTTTCGATCGTTCTGTCCACTCTCCCCACTGGCAATTGTTCATTTTTCCTCATGCAGAGCAGAGTTAAAATGGATTACAATCCTTGTGTAGGGGTTCTCCTTTTCTTCCCTCCCACCTTTTTCCAGTCCGTGGTTGTGTTATTTTTCCATTCACGCAGGAGATCATTTTCTCGTTCACCATTGTCAGACTGTGTAACGCTCTGTTACTCCATCGTTGAATCGTGACTGTGATATCATTCACAGTTGTGTTGCTTGTGTCTTTCTCCCTCATGTAGAGATTGGGAGTCTATTCCTTTCCCATTTTCGGTCTAGGTAAGTCTCCAGCGATTGCAGTGGGGATTGTTTGCTATGGGCTCATGGTTGTTTATGGGCTGTTGTCTGACACGATTGTTGGACTGTGTATTTCCCATGTGATTTGGCTGTTGTAGATTGGTGTGGAACCGTTTTGGCCAGAATAGGGCCAATAACGATCCAGGGAGTTGTTTTCCCTTGTTAAATCTTGAATAGCTATTTTGCTACATGCACGCAGTGGTTTTGTCCTCAGACTGCATTGGAGTGGTGAATGAGGGCCTAATTTGCTTGATAAACTTGGTGGTTTGGGAACCACACAAACAAAGCTAGTGGGATGGATTTATTCTCCACAACCCATGAATAGCACTCGAAGAGAGATCAGGGTCTAAGGGACTGCGTTGCAGAGAAAGGACTGATTTCCTTGTGTTGGGTGTGTGTGGGTGTCCTAGAAGACAAAATGGTTCTGGTGTAGGTTTCCTTATCTCTTCAATGAGCTCACCAGCTTAGAATTTATCCTTTCCTAGCTCCTGGATGGACTGATAAACCAAACTATGTTGGCTTGGCTAATCCATTGTTCGCCTGATAAACCCAACTGTGTTGGCTTGGCCGAACTATGTACCCTTATGGTGTTGTTATCCTTGGCTATGTGTAAGCATGTTAGTTCCTTATTCCTTGGGGAATCATTCCCGGCTCAGGGGTGGTAGCGTTGCTGAGAGATTAAAGAGCACGCAGGCCTATGGTTTGGTGGAACGTTGCAGCGATGTAGCTAGTTGCGGGACAAGTTCTCTATAAGATAAGTATCGTTGCCTAAATTGTGTCTGCAACTATATTTTCCATTGATGAATGATGATGTACATGTTGAATGCTGAATCGTATATGAATGCATGTTGTTTACTTCCGCTATGTATATGAATGATTAATGCATCATAATATGTTTTATGTTTTTAAGTATCATGCTTCAGCATTATATGTATGTATGTTCTTGTTCATGGGGCTAGATTCCCAGATGATTGATGTATCATAGCATCCACATCACCAGCCAGAGGGTCGAGGACATTACAGTGTGGTATCAGAGCTCTGGTTGCAGCATGGGCCTGAATGGGCCATGAAGATGCAGTGACAGAGCTTATGTTGCAGCATTTGGGCCTCAAAAGGCCATGAGAAACAGTCAACAGAGGTAGGTTTCCTATTGCCTAGATGAAACCAGGAGAAATGGGTGATGAAAAGAAAATTCACAAAAATTTTCTAAGTGCCAAAATGGTCGTCTCATCGGAAAACTTAGTGAAAAATTCTTCCGATGCAGCAGAAAAGATAGTCTGAAGGTCACCCAATGTATGGAAATCGAAAGCAGATTGTGGAAGGAATTGCGTTCGTCACTCGTCGGCGTATTGGAGAACTTAGTGCAAAGTTCCTCCAACACGATGGAAGTGTTAGTTTGAATCCCACCCGACAGCGGAAGGTTTTTGCAAAAAATTGCTTAAGTGCTAAAATCGTCAACCATCGAAAAATGTTAGTGGTATTCATCGTCAATGAACAACGGAAGGAATTAGTGGTTCAAGCACCGTCGTTGTGGAAGCCTAGTGCACTAATCCTTCGATGGATACGGGTTTCACTTGCCGATGCCATGATGGTTGTGTTTCAGTCACCGATCAGAAGTTGTTAGTTAATCGGCGACGTATAGGGGAATCTTTCACCAATAGACAGTGAAACGAATCGACGAAGAATAAGAGATAGTTGAGCCGATGAAGCAGCAGAAAAGAAGACTAACGAGAAAAATTTTCTGGAAATTTTTCTAAGTCATAAAATCGTCGGCAATCGACGATGATTAGTTGATCAAATCGCCGATGCCTAGAGGATCAAGTTGCCGACGCGGCAAAGAGTTTGGAGACTAAATCGTAAGAAGTTATATCATCTTGCACCGCCATTGCAGATGGTTAGACAACTATGCTTTCGACAGGTAGATCCTTCGACCGTCGATGATACAGAGGATAGTTGCTCCGACGTTCGATGCAGCGGATGACAAGGCAAGAAGAAAATTCAAAATTTTCTCTAAGGCACGGGATCATCGGCCATCGGGAAATGTTAGTGGATCAGATCACCGATCAAAAAAGGTTCAATGAAGGTGAACCGCAGTTGCAGCTGCTTAGTCAACTATTCATCCGATGCCACCATGAACAACTGCTCTAGCTGTCGATGAGTGCCCCGCAGAGACCATAGTGACTATGTTGCCCACCGTTGTGGCCACATAAAGAACTAATCACCCAACGCGAAGTGCATCCGAGCGTCGATGCTGCAGAGACTAGTCGCTCTGATCGCCGACAAAGTCGTGAGCTACGGAAGACATAGGAAGATTGTGGACCACCGTTGCGGAAGCTGAAAGGACTAATCGTCTGATGCGCAGAGCACCCGACCACTAATGCAACGGTTAGTCTATGTTATCGCCGATGAAGTTCAAAACGATAGATGATTAAGGACCCGATATGGTGGACAAACTTAGAACAATAGATCGTTGATAAAACTCAGAATAGTAGACCACTACAGGCCGATATGGTGGAAGGAAATAGACAAGTGACCCGCCGACACAGTGGAGGAAATTAGATGTTCTAGCCGTCGAAACCCTGGAGAGAATTAGATGTTTTGGCTTCCAAAACGCCAAAGAGTTAGTAGGGAAGAGACTCAATTAGAAGAAATTTTGAAGAGTATAAGTTCATTGGAAGGGTATTAAGGATTAGGCCATCAATTGGAAGGAATCAAAGGATTGTAACTCTACTGTTGCGGCTGCTTAGGGGACTGCGCACCTGATGAACAACCGATTTTTTTCGCCAATGCAGATCGGGGGTTTAGTTGAATTTCCCACCGAAATGCCAGAGAGAAATAAATGGACAGACCGCCGATGAACTAGGTTTTTTGACCACCGAAGTATCGAAAAGATAGCTAGGAGGAGGTCTGATTGGGCCAAAGGAGATTTGGGTTTCAAGAGAACCTCTCAGTGATTTTTTTTACAGTTTTCAACTACCTTTCAGTAGACTTTCAGCAAATTATCAGTAGTCATAGGGCTGAAAAGGAAGAAGAGAATATTTTTCATTTCAAGTAAAAATTGTTGTTTTATGAATTTCCAAAAGAGGAAGGTAAGTAGTTTTGATTTATATTAATGATATGCATCTAAAAGTTTGCTACTAACACATTTGCATAATTATAGACAACTTCCAAGAGCAGTATTCCAAGAAGAACAGTAAAGCAAAAGGTGGCTCAATAATGAGAACCCATGATGGGTATGATGCTTGGGATTCTTACGAGCATGCAAGAGATGCCATGGGAGAAAATGTCCGGAATGGAAATGATGGCATAGAGTCTAAGGGAAGTAGATTCCAAGAGACACCATCTGAGGTTGCAGCCACCATGAGAACCTTGATTAAAGCCCGAGAAGAGTAGCATCCGCTGAATGATGCCATGTTTTAGAGTTTGACGGACTTGCACAGAAAGATAGACTCTGGACGAGGTACATCAAGACCGAAAGGAAGTAAGAGCTGCACTAGGAGGAGGAGAAGGATTTTCAGTGGATCATCTGAGTCTAAAGAATCCAGTGGAGATACAAGTCCATATTCTCGTAAAAGGAAAAGAAGAAGACACCATAGTGATCGCTCTCGGGATGAATTTAAGAAAGCTAAGCCTCCTACATTAGATGGTGAGATAAAGACTGGACAAGAGGCTGAAGCTTGGCTTCTTGGGATAAAGAAGTACTTTCAAGTGCAGGATTATTCAGTAAACATGAAGGCAAGAGTTGCCATATTAAACCTAAATGGAAGAGAATCCATTTGGTGGGAACACTTCAAGCAAGTAAAGAGGATTAGTGAAAGGAAACTGAAGTGGAAACAGTTCAAGAAGTATTTCAGGCAGAAATACCTCTCTGACAGGTATTATGATGACAATATTAAGGAGTTCCATGAGCTGAGATTGGGACAGCAGACCAAGGATGAATATGCAAACAAGTTCTTGGAATTGTTGAGGTATGTCCGGTACATCAGAGATGAAAAGGTGAAGGTCCAACGGTTTCTAAGTGGATTGCCTCAGTCTTACAAAGATAGAATTGAGCTTTACGAACCAAGAACTCTTGAAGAAACGATAAGGAAGGCTAAGTATTGCTATTAGAAAAGCAAAGGTAAACCTGATTACCATAAGGTATGGAAGGACAATAACAATGAGAAATTTGACCAAAGAAGGAAAGGTTTCAAACCTTCTAGATTCAGGAACCAGCAAAAGCAACCATCCTAAACTGCAAGTAATCCAGTTGGAGTGACAGGTGGAAAGCCTAAAGAGCCACCACAAAATAAAGGTCCACTTAAATGTTGGAAATGTGAAGGACCCCACTTGCGTAGATATTGTCCACTTGAGAATGAAAGTGCAAGGCCAACTTATAACATTCAGGAAGCAGAAACAGTGGGTCAGGTAGCAAGAGCAGTCCCTAGAATTTATGCAGCACTGGAGGACCACCAGGAAGATCACCAGTCAACTGTGGTTTAAGTTGCAGTTAAAGATTGTTGAACAATCTTTTTCTATTTTGATTGACCCTGGTTCTACTCACAGTTACATTACTCCTAGATTAGTGGAGATGTGTGCTTTTAAGAAGGTCAAGCATAGAAAATATTGGTTAGTTCAGCTATCCACTGGGACTAAGAGAAAGGTCAGTGAAGTAGTTGAGGAATGTCCATTGGTTATGAATGGATTGATCACTTATGTAGATCTGAATGTTCTACCGCTTGGTTCCTATGATGTTCTCATTGGAATGGATTGGTTAGAAGCTCACAGAGTAAAGATTTACTGTTACAATAAGACTTTTGAATGCGCAGATGAAGAAGGAAACCCGGTAGTTGTGAAGGGTATTCCGAAGGTAATTTCAGTAAGACAAGTTTCAACAATGCAGTTGAAGAAGTTCTGTAGGAAGGGTTTCCAATTGTATGCAACTCATATTCTAGAACCAACAGGAGATGAAACTCCCAGGTTGGAGGACTATCAGGTATTACAGAAATTCGAGGATGTGTTTCCTAATGAGATTCTAGGGCTTTCTTCAAAGAGGTACATTGATTTCACCATTGAAATTGTTCCAAGAGTGGCACCAGTGTCTAAGACACCCTACAGGATGAGTACATCGGAGATGCTAGAGTTGAATATGGAACTACAAGAGTTGTTGGAAAAGAAGTATATCTGACCGAGTGTGTCTCCTTGGGGAGCACCGATTCTTTTTGTAAATAAGAAAGATGGTACACTCAAGTTATGTATTGATTACAGATAGTTGAACAAGGTTACTATGAAGAATAATTATCATTTTCCTAGGATTGATGACCTCTTTGATCAAATGAGAGGAGCAAAGTTATTTTCCAAGATTGACTTCAGGTCTGGATACCATCAGGTGAGAATCAAGGATGAAGACGTTCATAAGACATCCTTTAGGACAAGGTATGGGAACTATGAGTTTGTAGTGGTACCATTTGGTCTCACCAATGCACCAGCTATGTTTATGTGCCTTATGAATAGTATCTTCAACAAGTATTTGGACAAGTTTGTTCTTGTTTTCCTTGATGACATTCTTGTTTATTTTAAGAATGAGAAAGAACATGAAGAGCATTTGAGATTGACATTGCAATTGCTCAGGGAGCATCAGCTATATGCAAAACTGAGCAAGTGTGACTTCTATAGAGATAGAATTCAGTATTTGGGTCACATTATCTCAAAAGAGGGTACATCAGTAGACCTTGAAAATATTGAAGCCATTATGAATTGGCCTACTCCAAGAAATGTGACGGATGTAAGATCTTTTATGGGACTTGCAGGATACTACAAGAGATTCATTGAGGGATTTTCCGAGGTTGCACATGCCATCAATTCTTTGCAAAAGAAGGGGATAAAGTTCGAATGGACTTCGAAGTGTGAAGAAAGCTTCCAGCAGTTGAAGAATCTTCTCACAAGTGCACCAGTATTGAAGGTTGCAGATCCAGAGAAATATTTTGTGGTGTGTACCGATGCATGCGGACAAGGGCTTGGAGGAGTCCTTATGCAGGACAACCACGTGATATGTTACAAGTCAAGAAAGTTGAAGGAGCATGAGAAGAACTATGCCACTCATGATCTTGAGCTTGCAGCCATAGTACATGCTCTCAAGATGTGGAGACATTACTTGATGGGTAGAAGATTTGAGCTCAAAACAGACCATTGTGGTCTGAAGTATTTGTTTGATCAGCCTACTCTAAATGCTAGGAAAGTGAGATGGCTGGAATTTTTATGTGAGTTTGATTTCGAAATCAAGCACACAAAAGGAAAGGACAATAAGGTAGTTGATGCGCTTAGTAGGAAGGTACAGGAAATGCATGTGGCATCTCTTAGTATTTTCCAATCAGATTTAAGGCAATTGATTGTTAATCATGTTGCTTGAGATGAATTGTATGAACAGGTAAAATACAATTTGCAACAACAAAGTCTTGAGAAGAGGCCTTAACGATATAAATTGGAAGAAGATGGACTTCTTACTTATAAAGGTAGAATTTATATTCCGAACGTAGCATATTTGAGGAGAGTTGTTATGGATGAAATCCATCAAGCTCCATATTTTGGTCACCCAGGATATCAGAAGACAATTGCTACAGCTAGAAAGAAATACTTTTGGCCAGGAAGGAAAAAGGACTTGGCTGAATACATTTCAAGGTGCATGAAATGTCAATAGGTAAAGGTTGAGCATCAACATCCAATGGGTTTGTTGCATCCTTTTCCAGTTCCAGAATGGAAATGGGAAGTTATTTCCATGGATTTTATTACGGGATTACCGATGACATGGAGACAACATGATTTGCATCATGGTTGTGGTAGACAAGTTGACAAAAGCAGCACATTTTATACCGGTAAATTCTATGCACAAGACTGATGACATTGCAAAGATCTTCATGAAGGAGATTTTCAAATTGCATGGATTGCCGAAGGCAATAGTCTCTGACAGATATGTCAAGTTCACTTCCAATTTTTGGAAGGGATTGTTTGCAGACTTAGGTACAAAGCTAAACTTCAGCACTGCATACCATCCTCAAACAGATGGGCAGACAGAAAGAGTGAATCAGGTGCTTGAAGATATGCTTCGCATGTACCTGATGGACAAACCAACCAAGTGGGAAGATTACTTGCACTTGGTAGAGTTTGCTTACAACAATGGACAGCAGGCATCCTTGGGGATGATCCCGTATGAAGCTTTGTATGGAAGAAGGTGTAGGACACCAGTGACTTGGGATAACCCAGTGAACAGGGTTATGCTTGGACCAGAATTGCTCAAGGAAATGGAGCAAGAGGTTGTAAAGATTAGATAGAATATGAAAGTAGCACAGGACAGGCAGAAAAGCTATATGGATAAGCATAGGATGAATAGAGAGTTCAGTGTTGGGGATCATGTTTACCTCAGAGTAAAAGCAAAGAAGAGTTCCTTGAAGCTTGGAAGTTGTGCCAAGCTGTCACCTAGATATTGTGGGCCACTTGAAGTGCTTGAAAGAATAGGGTCTATTGCATATAGACTTGCATTGCCTGCTAGTACTAGAGCTCATAATGTTTTTCATATTTCTTTGCTTAAGAAATATGTACATGATCCTAACCATGTGATAAATTGGGATGTGATTCAGGTGGAACCCCAGGGAGAGTTCTAAATCAAGCCAATGCGCATCCTCGACAAGAAGGTTACAATGCTCCAGAACCGGGCCATAGGGCAGGTAAAGGTGCAATGGGAGCACTACGGACTTGAAGAGGCTAGATGGGAGCTGGAGGATGCCAGGCGATTGGCACATCCATTTTTGTTCAATTCTACAGAACACTGATGCGGTACCAGTGTAGCATTTTGTTCAAATTTTGTAAATCACTGAGGACAGTGCTATTGAAGGGGGAGGGGAATGTAACACCCCGGTTTTGACCTTGTTTGTATGATACATATATTGTAAATAATCATGGTGTGGAGCTAAAGGCAAAGGCCCCACCATCGATTTGGTTATGTCATATTTCGGATAGAATTTGTCACTGATGGTATATTGGGACATGCGGCATACATATTAAGTTGTGGCATCATGTAATTATGCATCTTTAATTAAATAACCCAGCCAGCTATGTTCACTGCAACCAAATTGATAAGGGGCATGATTCATAAGGATAAGGAGGGGGAATACTGAACCTTGATCCATGGAGGAAAAGCCATGTGTCACCACCACCTTAATTATTCTATTGTTAGTTGGGGCCGCTATTTTGCTGGTAGGAAAACCACTATGCCCACATACCTGTACTCTCTCCACGACGCAATCTGGATTGCTGATCATTCTATCCACTCTCCCCACTGGTGACTGTTCATTTTTCCTCATGCAGAGCGGAGTTAAAAGGGATTACAATCCTTGTGTGGGGTTCACCTTTTTCTCCCTCTCACTGTTTGCCAGTCTATGGTTTTGTTCTTTTTCCATTCATGCAAGAGATTGTTTTCCCATTCACCATTGTCATATTGTGTAGCACTATGTTACTCCATCGTTGAATCATGACCATGATATCATCTACAGTTGTGTTGGCTACATCTTTCTCCCTCATGTAGAGATTGGGAGTCTGTTCCTTTCCCATTTCCGGTCTGGGTAAGTCTCCAGCGATTGTAGTGGGGATTGTGTGCTGTGGGATCATGGTTGTTTGTGGGCTATTGTTTGCCATGATTGCTGGACTCTGTATTTCCCGTGTGATTTGGCTGCTGTAGATTGGTGTGGAATCGTTTTGGCCAAAATAGGGCCAAGAATGATCCAAGGAGTTGTTTTCCCTTGTTAAAGCTTGAATAGTTGTTTTGCTACATGCACGCAGTGGTTTTGTCCTTGGACTGCATTGGAGTGGTGAATGAGGGCCTGGTGTGCTTAATAAACCTGGTGGTTTGGAAACCACACAAACAAAGCTAGTGGGTTGGCTTTCTTCTCCACAACCCCTAAATAGCACTGGAAAAGAGATCAGGGTCTGAGGGACTGCGTTGCAGAGAAAGGACCGATTTCCTTTTGTTAGGTGTGTGTGGGTGTCCTAGAATCTAGGCTAGTTCTGGTGTAGGTGTCCTTAGCTCTTCAATGATCTCACCAGCTTAGCATTTAGCCTTTCCTAGCTCCTGGATGGCCTGATAAACCCAACTGTGTTGGCTTGGCTGATCTGTTGTTCGCCTGATAAACCCAACTGTGTTGGCTTGGCTGAACTGTGTACCGTTGTGGTGTTGTTATTCTTGGCTATGTGTAAGCCTGTTGGTTCCTTATTCCTTGGGAAATCATGCTCGGCTTAGGGTTGGAAACGTTGCTGAGATATTAAAGAGCACACGGGCCTATGGTTGGGTGGAACATTGCAGCGACGTAGTTCGTTGCGAGACAAGTTCTCTATAAGATAAGTATTCTTGCCTAACTTGTGTCTGTAACTATATTTGCCATTGATGAATGATAATGTACATGTTGAATGATGAATCGTATATGAATGCATGTTGTTTGATTCCACTATGTATATGAATGATTAATGCATCGTAAATTGGTTTATGTTTTTAAGTAGCATGCTTCAGCATTATATGTATGTATGTTCTTGTTCATGGGGCTAGATTCCCGGATGATTGATGTATCATAGCATCCTCATCATCGGTCGGAGGGTCGGGGACGTTACATTATTTTGCAAGTCTTCCTTGGTTATGAGTTTGGAAACTTAATCTTGTTCTTCCTACCAAGGGCATCATGGCATACTACATTTGCCATGATTCCTAAATACTACAAAACCTAGACTAAAGACTTATGCACAAACGCTACATATATGAACTAGCAGATGGCATGTACCAACACATTACTTAGATGCTAGGGGGTAAAATGTAAACACTATACAATAGTGTTAAGTCTGTGCACACTTTAGAGCTGAAAGACTATGGTAAAATACCATGTCATTGGTAATATGTCTACGCTGGCATTAGAAGGTGACAAAACTATAGGATATAGTGTGCACCACGATATAACAGGGTTTATCTTAAGACTTAGTTGAATGTATTACAACGATGATTCATAAACTATGGTGAGGGTTCATGAATGCGTTAATGGCCACCAGCTGGTGCCATTAATGCCATCAGGGTTTGTGCAAATGCTTGGAAAAGGGTTTGGGCATTCATTGTTTGTGCATTATGTGGTTTTGGCATTGGGGTTTCATGTGGCTTCTGCACCATTGGAGAAGGGAGGCGACCTCCATTGATTTGCAGGTAAGCTAACCACCAGACTCTGTGTAAACACATTGTTTCATTGTTTTATCCATGGCATGGTCATGCTTCTCATGCCATCGTTGATTTGATTGCAGGTGAAAATGAAGCGGCTCTGAGGTTTGCAGGTTTGCATAGAGCTACGCTTTAGATTTGGGGTTGCTACTTCATGGCCATGGTAAGCCTGCTAGCAATATCTTACTTGCCTCCTCTCATTCTGGGCATTTTTGAGTTCAGATTCTTTACAGGGTTGGGGTTTTAGATGGCACTTGTCGACTCTGCCTTCGGGATTTGTAATGTAAATTGATCTAGGTTTTGAATCTCATTGCGAGGTTTGGCATCTTGAGCAGTGGCTGCACCATTACTTGTAATGGTGCCATAGCTCACATCTTTCCATTTAACATTATTAATACGTTGACTATTGTAAAAGAGGATTTGTGCCTTACTATGTAAATATACTCCGCATTGGCTTTTATGTGAATACTGTAATGTGTTTTGGTATAAGATGCATACGATTTTTGTTCAGTGTTTTTAATAGATTATACTGTGTAAATTCGGGGCTGTGTAGTTATTTTAATGTTGCGTTTAAAAAGTTGACTTGCTGGGTTCAATCGTGGATTTAAGCCTATAGAATTTACTTTGTGTATAATGGTAACAGTTTGGGTTTTGGAAGTATGTACAACACTCTATTTATATTGTTTGTAATTTATGTTTGGGAAAGCTTCTAGAGATTGGGGCGTTATGCCATGGGCTGCACCATTATTGCAATGGTGCCGTAGCCCATTGGCTTGCCACCGTAAGCTTTGTGTTAGCATTAATGGAAACTATGTATTATACAGAGTGTTGTAATTTGGTTTTAATGGTTCAGCATGGGTGTAGGCCATGCCATGAATGGCATGTGCCTCTCCCAACGAATCTGATAGCTTAGTTGGCATTTTAATATGTAATTTGTTATTTAAAAAGATATGGCTGTAACATCCAGGGTTATGGCAAACCCATGATATTGTTTTGGTTACTGTAGCATGACTGCATGATTATTACTGTGTGATTGGATTTGGAAACTTGGTCGTGGCTGGTGTGACTAGGTATATGACCTTTAGGATTTGGGCCTAGGCGATACCAAATTGTAAAACATTTTATATGTAATAATAGAAAGGATACTAAGTATTAAGCTATGGATTTTGTTATGTGTTTTGATTACAGTAATGATTTATGTTAAGGCTATTATTATGTTGGCCTTGGGTCACGGACATCCATGGGATTCGATTTCGCGACATGTGTTGGCATAAGATAGGGTTTTATTCTTAAGAGGAACGATTCCTTGTTTAAATAAGAACTATAGAGATGTTTTTAATGTGGAGTTTAATTTTTCTCGTGAATTATATTTGTAACCCATAAGGGTTGATACCACAACCTCTATTTATTAATACAAAGTTATATGAATTGTTTACTTGGTAAAATTATAGGTGGATGTTTATGATGAATATTATATGGGACCTTTAAAGATATAATGCATGTGATTTATGGTATTTTATTATAGATGTTAAGACTGTAGGTTTTATGGCAGAGTCTTGATAAGGACCACATGGATGGTCACGATATCCCTCTGATTAATTATAATGTTTGTTTCCAGTTATGTAAAGTATTTTGTTTTAATGATTATGTGAAATAGACCTTGGAAGGTATTTAATAATTTGATTAGCTTGTTTATTGTATGAAATATTTTCTTAGTAGATCTAGTTTATAATATATATTTGTTATTAGTTAGCATAATTAATATTTTAATTAATTACTACTTATCTAGTTTCTTTAAAGCTTAGGGAAAGCCTCTGCTGACAAATGGAATATGTCAGCAGGGTATTAAATACAGAGAACAAAGTATAAACATAATACTAAGATCAAAACCTAGTTAATACAGGAACATTTATGAAATTTACAAACCCTGAACATAAACAACATATAATAAAAATTCTCCAGCCTACGATTAGTAAATTAAAAATACAAACCCTAGCAGATTGTTAACCATAAAACTTAACCATTAGGGTTAGAAATTACATTGTATCCATTACTTAACATAAAAAATAATGAATCTTTAGGAATGAAATAGAATAGACCTTCAAGGGTTTCATACCTGAATTTTAAGCTTTGTCAATGGCTGCACCTACACACTTAAATAACCAGCATTAACAATTCAATGCAGATTTGACCTCTGTTTGATGACCAAATGACTTGGGAACTACCACGTTCCACCCAACCATGACCCGAAACCATTCCTGGTTTATATCTGGATCCCCCCAAGTTGGACTTGAACATGCAAGTAGCTTAGAGCACCTAAGGTAGGGTTTCCTAACTGGTAATTAGTTCTGAATCAATCCTCTTTTCCTTGCAGGAAAAGTTCTCCAAGAAAACACTTGAGAGAAAAAACAGGCAGAATAATAATTCTCCTAGATAAAAATCAGAACCCCAAGCCTTTGCTTGGCTTGAGTCTTTATAGACAGAATTTTCAGTCAAAGGGGCACTTAAATCAAGAAATCCTTAATTTCTTGATCTAACCCTTTTGTTAGCACTGGAATTGAACCAAAGGTTGTGGAAGGGCTCGCTTCCGGGTAACAACAAAATCTCTTTTGGCCGTGCCTCCAGCCCTGCGCGGTCAGAAATGCATCTATCATTCATCACCAGAGCAGCTCCACATAAGGTTGTTAGTCTTGTGTGTCACCAGAGTCTAGTCCACATAGGATCTTCAATCGGTATGATCAGGGGGATAGGATCCTGAATGGGGCAAAGTGGGTCGAGGTAGGTGCAAGGTGGGGTTATTGGGGTTAAAGGACCATGGGAAAATGGAGTTGAAACCTGCACAAGAAATGATTACAGATGGAAAGAATGATGAAAGGTAGCAAATGGAGGCAAGATAGCTGCTGATTTCCCAATCAAGAGATTTTAGCGGGTGTTTTGGAGGATAAGAAAGAACAGTCCATCTCATGGAGCATCGACGAGATGAATTCCATGAGACTTTAGAAGAACCTTTGTTAATTCTTGAAACAACAGTCAGATTGTAGCAAGTACGAATTCCAAACCACTATACCCTATGTTACATGCATGAAAGTAATAAACGAAATGGAGTGAAAACAAAGAAACACAATTTACACGTAAAGAAAGCACTTATTGGGAAAAACAACAACACAGGAATCTCTACTGTGAATGACAGTCTTCCACTACAATTTTATTCATACACAGGTATCAAGCTTTTACAAATGGGAGCCTAAACCTGGGATTGTTTCCCAATCTAATTCTCTAACTCCCTTTCTCCCTCTATCGGGAGCATTTTTATAAAATCCTAATGCTGAGACTACAGAATCAAAAACTGTTACAAGTCACCATCTGGCGTTAACAGTGCAGAGAGTGGACTATTGCCATGTTTTTACAATTATAAACAAGGATCATGGAGATGCGGCATGGGATAACGTAGGCTGACAGTGCAGAGCCTCGTACCACCGTCCATGTTCCATTCATCCTGCCGCCAACCTTTCTCTTCTGAACACCATGGGAAGTTTGGATCGAGAATGAGCCCCACCCTTTTTCACAACGGAGAACTCAAATATTCATCCGTGCTAGTTCACCTTGCGAAATGGACCATAGCCATAGATCTGTCCTCTTCTTCATCGCGGCCATTGATATTTGCGACCTCTACCCCTTTTCATGATTTGAGATTGTGGCTTTCTCCACACAAGTATGGAGTGTGAAATTATTGTAGGCTATAGATTTGCCCCAAGCTTCATCTCAACCATCGAAAGTCGTCGGTCTTTTACACGTTTCACACTCCGAGACAGAAACTTTGATGGCGCATGCTTGCTCGCGCGAAGTGGTTCAAAACCACTAATCCTCCTTCGATCAATCACAGCCCTTGAATAGGGATCATGCCCAATGCTACAATACACCTGTCGCTTTCCTCGTTGAAGGATGGTCACACGAGATTCGAGGGGTTGGGACCCTTACCGAACCTCTGCCAATCCCTCGAATCAACTGTTAAAACGGAGTGTCAACAACTAGCTCCAAGAGGGATGCTATCCTCCCAGGGAGGTAGCAAAGAACCCCCGTAGACCAAGTGCCAAATCCGTTGGGCCACCTTCAACTCGTCTTGGGCCTCTCCATTCTGCTCCATGCTGTTGCTTCAACGAATTCATGACACTCTTGCAAATCATGCTGGCGACTGTAAACCTGTGTTGGCAACCGAAAATGGAAACAAACTGAAAACAGTAATGAAGGAAATGCTCGATAATATATGAGCTTATTTTATCCTACCTACTCTACCTAAATTTGTACATAAGTCCAACTAAGTGAAGTCGCACTTCCAGTGAATCCAATCAAGCAACTTGCCTAATATTCTTGTTCTTGCATGGTGCTCGATGGAAAAAAATGAAACAGATAATGGGAGAAGGGAATGATAAACAAACTGATGTTTAAGGTAGAGACATGACCAATCACTGCCTTCACCTAGACCCTCCATGTATTTGGCCACGGGTTCATAGAATTCATGGAAACCTCCAACACATTTTGTTACCTACTCATGGGAAAGATGCCTAGAGCTTCCCACTTCTAGGGAGTCGTCAGAGTCACACTTGGGATATTGCAGACAAGGACCCTCAGAATATTTCTCTAACGAAATATCCCTCTCTTCATCTGAAATTTCTGCAGTGAAGGTTTGATGTGCTTCGAGAGGGAGGTCCTCAGCTTCTCCGTTGGAATCAAGTAGGCATACTTCTTCCAGGTAAGGCAGCGTTCCTAAAAATGGAGTATCAGAAAAAGTGTTCATCTGTAAACTGCTGCATCCGCCTCCCTTTTTGTACAAGTTTTCGGCCTGCACTACCTCCGTTTCTTTCTGCTTTTGCTCGTAGGCCTCAATTATATGCCTTATCAATTCAAAAGAGGCATAGAATAAGGGTAAGCTATCACCTCCAGTGCCCTCATCATCTTTTCTCACTTCGACCTTTTGATTTTGCAGTGCACTTTGACTTCTTTCATCAGAAGGTGTCGTTTCAACAGCCGGCTCATTCTGCAGGTACTCTTCTTCATATTCGTCATACACAAACGCACCAAGCTCCTTCTTAAAATCATATTTATTTGACCAGGAGCGGGGCAGGTCACCATCTTCAGGGAATAGTTCTGCAGGACCATTTATTTCATCCTCAGTCCAGTCATCTTTCTATATATCATGAGAGGTCTTTGACGGGCTGTAGGCTTCCTTCTTTTGCTTGTAGGGCCCAACCAATTTGTATGCATCTATTATTTCACCACCATTGTCCTGATCTGACAGCTTCCTAGAAATATTAAGGTTTTCCTCAACCTCCAAGCAATCAACAAACATCTGCTACAGGGTGGTTGATTTTCTCTCCAAAAAAAGCAAGGGCAGGTTAGGAGGAAAGGCGGCTGCTTAATAGATCTTAGCAGCGTTCTCAAGAGGTTGAACTTCCTTAGGCATGTTATAATAAAAGCTTGCGAATATTCTATTAAAACTAGATATGGCCTCACATTCATGTCTCCTTAAAGAATAAAACTCTAAAAGCATCTGCTCCAATGGCTAGCTCCTTCCCCAAAAGCTCAAGAATGTGCAGGAAAGCTCTTCCCAAGTGTTGATGGACTTAGGCTGCAAGTGTTTAAACCAGACTTTGGCATCCCCTTGCAAGGATAGAGCGAATGTCCGCATTCTGACGTCGTCATGTTCTATCTCGAACAGATCAGAGAAATGCTCAAAGGCATGTACATGTTTCTCAGCAGTCAAGTTTTCAGATTCTCTGTCGAACTTAGGGAGGTACTTGTAATATTTTGCAGGAAAATCATGTAGAACAGAAGGTAATTGCAGCGGTTTATATCGGCTTGGAGAAGTGGGGGAGACAAGGTTAGGGACGATAGCCAAACTATCACCCGAGTTTTCATGAATTTAACAGGGGTGTTATTTGACGTTGGGTGCTCTCGGATAAATATCTAGGCCAAAATCAGATGTGTAAGATGATGCAATGCTTTCGGTTCGTAAAGAAGGATAAACAGGGACATATTCATGGTTCTGCTCAGGATGAGCGGGGACAGAGAAAGCTATTTTGACGAATCTAAAAAAGGATAAGAGCAAAATTACAAGGTAGGATAAGGCATCCTGAAATAAATGTGGACTTGAATGCCTGGACCTCCTGCCATACATTTCTGAGTTTTATGAGGGGTTCATTCCCAGGCGGGGTCTACCAGCCTTCCTCCGTCATCAGATTTTTCTGGATCACATCACCAGCGGAGTCACTAACGTCTGAATCCTTCAAGAGTGGAGTCACCAGGAGGAAGATGCTCAACCTTCTTGGTGTCTAACCAATTGTTCACCATCAACAGTTAGATATAAGTCTTTGTCATTCTTCCCAGGGAGGATCTTCAAGTTTGTTCCCCGACAACGCCGCCAGTTTGTTAGCACCGAAATTGAACCAAAGGTTGCGGAAGGGCTCGCTTACGGGTAACAACAAAACCTCTTTTGGCCGCACCTCCAGCCCTGCGAGGTCAAAGTGGGATCTCTCGTTCATCACCAGAGCAACTCCACATAAGGTTGTCAGTCTTGTGTGTCACCAAAGTCTACTCTGCATAGGATCTTCAATCGGTATGATCAGGGGGCTAGGATCCTTAATGGGGAAAAATAGGTCGAGGTAGGTGCATGGTGGGGTTATTGAGGTTAAAGGACCATGGGCAAATGGAGTTGAAACCTATGCAAGAAATGATTACAGATGGAAATAATGACGAAAGGTAGCAAATGGAGGCAAGATAGCTACTGATTTCCCAATCAGGAGATTTTAGCGGGTGTTTTGGAGGACAAGAAAGTACAGTCCATCTCATGGAGCATCGGCAAGATGAATTCCATGAGACTTTAGAAGAACCATTGTTAATGCCTGGAATAATAGTCAGAGCGTAGCAAGTACGAATTCTGAACCACTATACCCTATGTTATAGGCATGAAAGCAATAAACGAAATGGAGTGAAAATAAGGAAACACAATTTACACGTAAAGAAAGCACTTAATGGGAAAAACAACAACACGGGAATCTCTACTGTGAATGACAGTCTTCCACTACAATTTTATTCATACACAGGTATCAAGCTTTTAAAAATGGGAGCTTCAACCCGGGATTGTTTCCCAATCCAATTCTCTAACTCCCTTTCTCCCTCTATCGGGAGCATTTTTATACAATCCTAATGCTGAGACTACAAAATCAAAAACTATTACAAGTCGCCATCCGGAATTAATAGTGCAAAGAGTGGACTATCGCCGCGTTTTTACAATTATAAACAAGCATCATCGAGACATGGCATGGGATAACGCAGGCTGACAGCATAGAGCCTCATACCACCATCCACATTTTATTCATCCTATCGCCAACCTTTCTCTTATGAACACCGTGGGCAGTTTGGATCACGATACGTCCTGACCTGTCGATTGAGAATGGGCCCCACCCTTTTTTCCAATGGAGAACTCAAATATTCATTCGTGCTAGTTTGCCTTGCGAAATGAACCATAGCCGTAGACTTGTTCTCTTCTTCATCGCGGCCATTGATCTTTCCAACCTCTACCCCTTTTTGCGATTTGAGATTGCGGCTTTATCCGCACAAGTATGGAGTGCAAAATTATTGTAAGCTATAGATCTACCCCAAGCTTCATCTCAACCATCAAAATCCACCGTTCTTTAACACGTTTCGCACTCCGGGACAGAAACTTTGATCGCGCATGTTTGCTCGCGCAAAGTGGTTCAGAACCGTTGATCCTCCTTCGATCAATCACAGCCCTTGAATAGGGATCGTGCCCAATGCTACAATACACCTCCTTATTTCCTCATTGAAGGATGTTCACACAAGATTCGAGGGGTTGGGACCCTTACCAAACCTCTTTCAAGCCCTCAAATCAACAGTTAAAATGGAGTGTTAACACCTTTTTTAATTACTGGGGTAATTTTTCCAATACTTAACTTAGAAACTTTTAACTAGTTCCTAGTTAATCTTGCATAGCTATTTCACTATTTATTAAACCTTTAATAATAATTGGTGGAGCTTCTCTTCTTTCTTTATTCAATTATATAATTAATCATAATTAATTCTTTATACATACTATGTATAAAATACATAGTATTATAATACTTGTTAGCATTTGTCTTTGGGAATCATGTATTATGATCCCTAGACTTAACAACACTTCTTCATGAAGGTCAAGTAGATAGATGGCTTAGGTCTACTAGGCTAGGCAACTCTAAATATCCTTGCATGTTGGATTTCCCTCATATAATGTGGTAGTTCTTCAGTACTTGATGAGAATACAAAAATTCAAAATTTCATTTAATCACTTAAAAATAAGTATGATGAGACCAATATTATTCTCAAGTCGTTTTCACTTGGAGGTGATTTTAAACTTTTCAGAAACCCCTAGCGCTTACCAGATCCCATACTCAACGCTTATAACAGGGAGTTACAAACATAGTGCAATTCCAGAGCTCTCATTCAACACTAAATGCTAGGATGTACTTGTACGATACACCTAGGGATACAATGGCCAAGGATCCAATGCTCCAGATCTTATGCTCAACATCAACATGGAATGCTCCAGAGCTTATGCCCAACATTTCCAATTATATTTTCATGTTGTCCAAATCTTTATGCTCAACACAAATGTAAGTACTCATGTGCTCCAGAGCCTCTCGCTCAACACAAAACATCTCATCGATCATGTGCTACAAGGTCCACGCCCAACACAAAACATTTCATCAATCATGTGCTTTAGGGTCCATGCCCAACACAACCAACATATATATACATATATATCATCAACAATTGGATTACGCCCAATATACAAAAAAATCATCATGTTCATATGCAGTGGGGTCTTTGACCCAATATAAAAATAAAACATCAATATAATCATCATGATCAATAGGCTCATGCCTATAAATCGTAGGTCCAAAATTTGGGATATTACAATCCAAAGTCAAGTACAACTAAGAAAATTTTACAATATTAGTTGAACACCCCCCCCCGTACACACACATCTTGGGTGAGATCTTTAGACATGAATCTAAATGTATCTAGACCTACCAACTATAATCCAATAGTTCTAGAAGGATTTCTTATTGGTTGTGGAGCCTGATTATCTTCTTGATTCAAAGATCGTGGTTTTCAACCATGCTCGTACCCCAATATTATTGTACGCTCCTCCAAGTGGGAGGGACTCCACCCCCCCCTCAAGGGGGTCTCTGGGGGACCATCCTTCCCCAGATGGGGAGTCTGAGGGAAGTGTATCTGAAAGAATTTTTTGCTTTGTAAAATGTTGTAATTCTGTAGTCAACCTAAACAATTCATTAGATCTCATATCTAATGGTAGAATTTATGTTAGGGATTTCAACCCTTAAAAGAGACCTCTTTATGCATGAGGAATTCTATTACGGCTTAGTAGAATTGTTAAAGATCAATGTGTCTATGAGAGAGACTATGAAAGAGTGAAGATGAAGTTGCAATGAATGTGTTACGGGTTGTATCATTTCATTTTTCTATATGGTATAATAGCTAGGATTGGAAATTTATATGTGGACGTAGCCCATATTGGTTGAACCAAGTAAATTGGTGTCTCTCTTGTATTTTGTTTATGTGTTTTATTTATACATCTTATTTTATTCTATTTCCCTGTGATCCTATTTTTCTAACATTGACACATTTAATCAAAGCATGCATAAGACTATAGATGGCCTTCATCCTTGGTTTGTTATTTGCATACTCAAGTTTATATGGTTTTGTGTCCTCTACATATCATATGGATTTGTTTCAAACTTAGATTTGGGTCTCTTCTCTTTAGTCAAAACCTACTGATAACAACACCCTACAAGGGACATAGGTAAGCATTCGATCAAGACACCATCAAAAGAAGGTTTGATTGATGTGACACCGATTAGATTGAATATTTTTTCATTAGAGTTGCAAAATGTATTGCTCAAAAATATTGTTCAATTTTCTAAATGTATTGATGCATTCCTTTTAGAATAGTCATGTTACCCATAAATTTGGAAGTTATAATGCATTGGAATTACATTTATGTAACTTGGAGTAGACTCAAGACCAAGAGAAAACTCAAGAACAATGTCTAGCTAGATTACTGGTTCAAAACCCCATGCTTGATAAGTCTTTGTTGCACCCAAATTAGAGAATAGATTTATCCTCATAGAGAAAACTCTCTACAACCACTTTTACATTTGAAAAAACAAATTTCAACGTAGATGCTCCAAGCATAATATTCATGTTTTGCCTAACTTATTGAAATCAAAATATTTTGTGCAGGATAATTATGTTATTACATTGATCATACATGATATCATCTGCCAGTTTGACTTTACAAAAAAAATGTTCTTATATGTTTAACAAATCATATTATCAACGGACTTGCTATACTTACAATAAAGACAAAAAGATCATATGTAGAAACATCATGCTTATCTCACTTGAACATCACTCCGCAAAGAAAAATTTAAGGATCAATCAAGTTCTTAAAGTGTAGAAACGTTGGTGAATCTTACTAATTTTTAAAACTACAACCATAAAATGTTTGATGATTTTTTTGTAAAAATATTCAAATTTCTAAGGAGTTTAGATAGTTTTAGGGAGATTCAGTGATTTTTAGAGTAACATGAAATATCCCATGGAAATTGGGTGAATCATTTTAGAAAAAAAATAGAAATTGACGAATATTTTTTCGAAAAAACATTGAAAAATATCCCACGGGCTATATTTCACCCCTAAAATCTTTCGTGAGTACTTGTTGATAGTTGGTGGCTTGAACCCTTTCATTGCCAAAGTTCTCAAATGTAGGAGCTTAATTACTCAATTCTTGGAGGCGCTTGATTTCAATTTTGTGTAGCATGTATCTCATCAGGATCAAATGGACTACCATGTCAACAATTAGATCCCAAAGCTAGTACTTAAGAACCTCAAGGTTTGCATACTAATTGGGCATGACTCTATCATTTGGGGCATTTTTCTTATTAGATTGAGAGAGAGCACAAAATTTCTTCTTCACTTATAACATGCCATATGCGACTTCTCCTACAATCCCACATTTACACACTTCATTGCCGACCCAAATTTTCTCTCCTTTCAACACCCTCCTTTTATGTTGGGTGTCCTAGGGATATTTGAGGGAAACCTTAAAAGGCCTCTCTTCCTTTCCACCTTCCATGCTCACTCTTATCAAAGATATTAATTGATATTTTCTATTTTTTTCTATATTTGGGAAGGGTATGCCAATATTAGTTTCACCATTTATCACCATGTTCACCAACTATTAGTGAATTGCATAATTTATCATAATACTTTCATGATCAATGAAAGATGAAGCACTTAATGTGATCTTATTCATGGTTTGAATCCTTTACGAAAATTTATTGCTATAGTTGCCACATTTAAGAAGTTAAATGGTACATACACTTACGGAATGCAAATAGTAGAAAATTGTTGATTCATTTAACACTAAGCATTTATTCTAGTTAATATTCCACAATGCTCTTTACTAAGATGTAATATAACATTCCCAATACTCTTTTCTAAGATGTTAGAATTATCGTCATCATCGATGTGATTATCTTCTATGATGTTGCTCTACAAATTGCCTTCTTCTCAATTAATTTTTTTTTGGGGTCTAACACAAGTTTTTTTCTAAAAAATGACTACTTAATTATGAGATCCTTAAATCATAAATCTAAAAACTATAAAACATAATAGTATAACATTAAAAACATTATTCTTTCTAAACAAATTAACGTAATACGTTTTACTACCAAATATATCTCACTTGTGATGAATTTTCATAAAAATGGAGATATCTTGTAGATTAACAAACATTAATATAACCAAGTTGGAAAGGAGATATAATGAATTGTAATTATTTTGACTTAATTTTATTTTAATGTAATTTTATTTTTTAAAAATTGAATAATAGTTAACAATTTTTATTATTATAAATTTTAGTCATAATTAAGAAATCACACCGAAAACATTTATATTGAACAGACTTTTTCCCTTCAAAGATGACCCGCTTAACCAATCCTTGAGCTCGTGCTCGAGGGTAGAATTTGAGTGCTGACACCAGCAACCTGCATCTCTTGATCCTTCATTTCCTTTTGTGGAAGTGATGAAAGGTCTTGATCTTACGTTGGAGCTTTCTGCAAAGGTGGCCATTGTAAATGTTGCCATGTTAAACTCCGGCATATCTAGAAGGCCTGCTGTAAATTCTGAACCTGAAGGCCCCTGAAACTAAGCCAATGTTTCCTTATTCTTCTATCGATTCCTTTCCGAGAAAAGGCTTTTTTCAGGACCCTTTTTATATAAAACTTTCTCAGGTAGTTGTCACCACTCTCTCAAAGAGCCTCCCATCACCTAGCTCTCTCTTACGGATATGATTCATCCTCCTCTGCAGTGGTATAGTTTCGGATATGATTCATCCTCCTCTGCAGTGCAGTGGTATAGTTTAGGAGTGGGAACAATCAGCTCCACAGTCAGCCAATAGGGAAAATCGTGGCCCGAACTCGGTTCTCCCAAGAAACAACCAGCCACAACTATGGATCAATTGACCAATGCAATACAGAAAGGATTTGTTTCAAATGCGGTTGCGGTTTCACTCAAGGAGGCGGAAAATGTGCCAGGCGCATTACTCCAACTGGAGACAACCAAACAACAGTTATTCACAGGCATTACGAGGATAAATGGGAATGCATTATTATGTAAGGACAAGGAAAAATACCAATAATTAAACTAAGGTGGAATCTCCAGAAGAACCAACATGCAAGTAAAGATTCAATTCAATGAGTAATTCCGGCGAATCATGATAACCAGGTGGTTTCTAACTGCTTAATTATTTTTATACTGAGATAGATAAAAGCTTGGATAATGGAGCTTCTGGGAGAAAACCCTTTGCACAGGCAAACCCTTCCCTATATTATCTGCTAGAAAATCACCCTTTTACTCTTAACCTCAACTTTGTGACCGCCTTCATACCGCTTCCCAGTCTCCCTTCCTCTGGAATTTGATCCTTGAGCCCTTTATATCGCCTGCTGCTCAGACATTAAAAAAACATCCAGAGCTCAGCCTTTTTCCCATATCGACTATGATTGGAGGACCTGTCTCTCAGGACCCCTGCAAAGGCAAAGCCCCAGCTAAGGATAGCCGAATCCGGCAGGAGATCGATGAGCTCAAAACCACCTACTTCTTCTCACCCTAGCTTGTATTCAGAGAGATATTGCAGAACATGAAGAATGGTTTAAACAGGAACAAGACTGTACTAAGGACAAAGAGATTGTATTTAGAGAGAGATTGCAGAACATGTAGAATGGGTTAAACTGGAACAAGACTGTACTCAGGACAAAGAGATATAGGACATGAAGAATGGGTTAAACTGGAACAAGACTGTACTCATGACAAAGAGATATAGGAAAATATGGAGGCTTATGTACTTGATCTAGGAAATACAAGGGCTAGGGACACCAAACATTTCAAGACCGTATTTCTTCATTGGCAAATAAAAGCCTTACTGAACAAGGTCCTTCTTGACATAAAAGAAGAGAGGAATGAATTGGTTTTGCTAATGGAGGAGTTCATCAACCAGAACAGAAAAATTCAGGCATGGAATAAAAGAATTAAAAGGAAGCTAAACATCATCTACAGAGCAACTGTTGGCATGCAGTTCACCACTTGAGAACACTGAGGCATTTAGGCAAATTAGGACTCTGACAATAACCTACCAGAAGATCATGCAAATATCCAAAAATATGTTCTACAAGTTTGTCTTTTTGGGCTTTATGGTACTTTTGATTATAGTAGCAATACCTTTGATTACAATACAATAGTAATACTCGGAATTCTGAAATAGTTAATAGGCCTGCTTGCAGTTTTGTTTATACTGTTATAGTATTAATTCGATAGCTAGAACTGAAAACACAATTTATGTTTAATATTTGATCTGGGTTTCTTTTAGACCAACCATAATTCTGAATACATTGACAGTTTATAAATTTCTTTTTATATATCAATAGAATCTGTATTAGCTTGTAAAAATAAAAATAAAACAAATCTATCAAATATTGAGAGGGATATAAATCTGGTTTAAGATGGAGCTTTAGCATAATGACAAGATTTTCAACTAATTTATAATCCATAAGCAAAGACGCTAAGGATAAGAACTCTGAAGTTTGTTTGTTAAGCATTGCGTCACAACCTCTAAGGATCTTCAAAAAAGAGAACTAAGCTACTACAAAACTATGTTACCAGAAACGTGACGGCATTACTCGTTTCTTTCCAAAGACGGTTCAGAAATGGAAAGGGAACGAAAAACGGCGTTTTCTACTATCATTCTCGTTTTTGAGAGTCAAAAACCGTTTCTCACAAAACGGCCAGCGTTTATTCCCGTTTCTTACTATCGTTTCTGAAATTTCTGAATGTTTAAGCGGCTGCAGTTTTCAATTTCTGTTTTGTTTCACTGGTCTCCGTTGTATGAGCCTAAGGATTAAACTAATTTTATGCTGCAACATCCCATTCCCCAAATCTTCTACCAGCCAGGTGTGCAATAGCTTGTTATATATGCGATTAGCCGGGTAGTGAGGTTCATACGCCACACAGAGAGAGACATTCGGATCTGATCAAGTATTGTATCAGCTTGAGCCATTCACGCTGGTAAGGTTGCAAGTCTGGGAGGTATGTGAGGTAGGATAAAAATACAGATTTCACTACTTATTCGATCATTTGCACCGATCGGACGACCTGGCTGGCGTGAGCGGTCACATTTGCCGGTCCTCATGGTGCAAATGGTCGGGTAAGTAGGTTACTGCTAAAAATACACTATTTATTTTATGATAAAGAATCCAATCTGTGTAAAGTGTCTAAATAATTTTCCTTTGATTTTAAGAAAGTGGTTTATGAAATAATTTTCTGTGTTTTGATTTTAATAAATTGGTTTATGGTTTTGAAATGGAGAAAGAAAGGGATTTGGCCAGTTTGAGAAAGTGTCTGGCCAGCCAGGTAACCCGAACCCAAATTGTGTTAAATGTCATAATTTTATGCTTTTTTTAAAGTATTTTGTATAGGTTGATCTTTTCTGAAAATGTTGATGACTTCTATCTATATATCAAGTCTAAAAGTGGGTTAATAGGTACATAGTTTTTTTTGTTTTGTTTTATTTTTTAATAAACCAGTGGAAATTCTATAATTTTTTGTTTTAGTTAGAAGAAAAATTCAAATTATCATATATTTAGACCTTCTTTAAGAGGAGTAGAAGACTTGATCAAAGTTATCAAAGTTTCGATTGTATTAAATACTTCTGAGCATACAAACTAATAGGCAATCCTATTTTACGCACTAATCAAGACTCTTCACAACATAAATTGCATTTCAATATATTATGTGATGTCTCTTCTTCTCTTTACATTCAATGTTCTTATTCTTTCTCTCTCTTAGTTTCTTGTACATGCGAAACCTCTAAACATCGTTTCTCGTATCGTTCTCGTTTCTCGTTCCGTTTTGCCTTTCTCATTTCTGATAACATAGCTACAAAATACCTTGGGGATGGGGTATTAAGAACTTGCATTGGTTCAGCATAGCTCTCAGATTAAAAAACTTTTGGTTGGTTCTACAGAATGATAGTCTTTGGCATGATGTCATGGTCAACAAATATCCTAAGAAGCTCTCTGTTGAGAATTGGCTCAGAGGCAAGCACTTCAATTTTCGTGGTGCATCGATCTTCTAGAAGGGTTTCTTGTTGACTCTCCTGTGGCTTGGTAAAAGTCCTTCCTGGTAGGTGGGTTGCGGTAACAATGTACTTATTGGCACCGATCCCATTATCGGGGTTCAGGACTTTATCACATTCCCTGCCAGTTTCAAGGAATTCTTGAAGGATCTGCATATTACCACTCTGTCTCAGGCTCATAATACCCTGCCAGGGTCACACCGGTATTGGTATACTGCAGAGGATCTCTTTGTTGCTGGTGACTGGAAATTGATTTGGGATTCTTTCACGAGAAGCCTGGAAATTGGGGGTATTCGCCTCGATTCTCAGCCTGATACTCTGCTATGGGATTATAACAAGCATGATGGCTCAATTATTGCAAAACTGGTGCATGATTGTATAGTCCACTCCTTTTCTCCTCTAGCTGACAACAGTTTTCTTTCAAAATTATGGGTTGGTTCTCTCCCCAGGAAAATTTGTTGTTTTATTTGGTTGGCCTTGCAGAACAAGATCTTAACATGGGATAATCTCCAGAAGCGTGGATGGACCGGTCCAGGGGTCTGTGCACTCTGCTACGAGGCTGCTGATTGTGTACAGCACCTCTTTTTCTATTGTGTGGTTTGGAAGAATGTTATCTCGCTCATTCAGGAATAGTTCAATATTTATCCTTCCTTTCAATCAGATGATCTTAGCTCATATTTGGATAGGTGGACTGACTGTTTCTCTAAAAAATCAGCCTTCTATTATCTCCCATTTCTTGCCATGTGGGTTGTTTGGAAAGCAAGAAATGCCTCTATTTTTTAAGGGAAAATTATCCCTGTCACCAGCATCATACATCAGATTACTTATTTCTCACAGCTTTATTGTCCATCAGTTTTCAAAATTAAAAAGTCCAGATCCTTGGGACAGGGTCCTGTCATTAAATATCCCCGTGGCTTCTTTGATGAGGCATCTGCTAGAGGTGTTGGAGGGGTGGGCTTTTGTCTATACTTGAGCAAGACACATTCCTTCGAGTTTGTGTTGGGGACTGGAACGGATACCAACACTAAAGCGTAACTTATCGGGCTTTGGGCCCTTCTGCATACTAACCCCCTTCTGCATACTAACCAAATGATGGGGATACCCAAGCTCAGAACATATGGTGACTCATTAGTCATCATAAATTGGGCAAATGGTTCAGCATCTCTTTCACCACCTGATCTTTATCACTGGTGTAAGGATATAAGAAAGCTATGCTCCTGCTTTCTGGAGCTGTCTTTCAGCCATATCTATCGTGAATACAACAAGCTTGCAGACAGACTCTCTAAAAAAGCTCTCACCATGGCTCCTGGTTCAGGTGACTACTCTGAATTTTTTGATGGCCATTTGGTCTCTCATGACGTGATTGTACTCTTTTGAGTCAGGTGCTGGAGCATGTTCTCCTCTTTTTGATGCACCCTGTATTATTTTATTTGGAGCGGACTCTTTAGACTGCAGTTCTTCACACTTGTATTCATGATAGATATGGTTTGAGTGGCAGCCTTTCTGATGGGATCAGTATGTGGATGATGTCCATGTCCCCATTGCAGCTTGTTGTGTTGTGTCTGCAGCTCATGAAGTATTGTTGTGTCCTTCCCTAGTTGCATCTGTTTATGTTTCTTTTGATCCCTCATCACGAATGCAAGCCATTTAATGAAATAGCATCTCAGATGCTCTTTGATTCTTAATGAATAACAAGGACAGGCTTTTTTCCTCTGAAATAAAAAAGTACTTCGCAAACACCATGAGAACTTCTGAAATACTCAAAACTTGAAGGATCTTCAAAAGAGAGAACTAAGCTCCCACAGTATGCCAACAAAGGACTACTACACACATAAATGCCAGCGGAAGACGCTGAAAATATACGAACAAGGTAGACAGGGACACTAAACAGTTATATCCCCTCGGTTGGAAGCAGAAAAGCAGGAAAATAAAATGCGGAGGACTGGAATTTTTCCAACATAGAAATAAGATAATCAGGAGACTCTAAGAAAAAAACAGGCCAGGAAAACATCTGCTGAAAAAATATTCACTACTTCCCAACTAAGCCGACCCCGGGAAAACCTGCACATTCCTACTAAAATCCCGGAAAAAGATGTTTTGCACGACAGTAAAGTTTGTGGTGCTGAGGAACATGTCTCAAGTAACTCTCAACTACAGCCTGTGGGACCCATTAATTTTTCCAGCTATTACTAGTGACGTTGCTTACCCTAGCTCTGTCTCATCATTCTCTATGAAATCATGTATGAATGGATATTAGCTTGATACATAGGACTGTTGGGAACAATTGAACTTTCACTCAAGTTTAAGGCTATCAATGTTAGCATTGGCTAGATGTAGAGAACTCCCATGCCTACGAACAATAATTTCACTACTTTTACTTTTAGTTGTTGCACTATTATAGAATTTCCATCTAAAAATGAATCCTTATATAAATAATTGTGCGATTGAAAGAGTTAGGAAGAGAAGATTAACTTTGATGGAAAGAACCCTTGAATTGTCGTTATTGAAACGGAAGAAAAATCATGAATTTTGCTGACAATTTCATCAAAAAAAAGGCTGTTATTTGCAAGCTCATCAGCATTCATAATTAAATAACCATTTAGCTGAATCTCTTAGGTATTGTCACGTAGATAATACATTATTTTCTCCTCACTGATGTAATCTCATCAGCATGCTTAAATTATCCTTTCTCGCAAGCTCAATAGCATATAAGGCTTAGGCATTTTCATATACGTAAACGCATTGTGCCCCTCAGAAATGCTGCAAACAGCGCGACTGATGTGAAGGATTTTGTTTGATGACCAAGTTGCAAAATTCAGTACTTTTGGAAGTGCTTACACTGCTAATTGTCATGGAATCATTCAATCAGTAGCAGTTAAATAGGAATGGTATCATTCAATCAATAGCCGTTCAATAGGAAGAAGGGGATGCAGTTTTACTCCCAGTTAAGAGCTTTTCAACAACTCAAGACTCTCAAAAAAAAGTTAAGCAGACTCATTCCAATGTTTAACAAATAAAAGTATTCTGAAAACGCCTTTTTATTTTCTTTGGCACTCCACTATTTACATCTCTCGATAGTCAAGATTACTGTATGGAGAGAAAAGCTCGCAAAACAAATTCTTCTTTCTCATTGGATTCCATCCCATGTCCCTGCAGAGATTATCATTGTCCCATATCTGAAAAGTGGCAAGACAGGATTTCCAATAGAATGGTGTAATTCTCTTTATATGCTTGAAGTAGTTTTCTGTATCTAATTCCATTTCCTTGATACTTGGAAGGACAAATTTGCCAGACAAAAAATGGGCCAGCCACTGAGTACGTATTTCAGAAGAATGTAAATTTGATAAACTTTCTGGGTAGCCAAGAATTGCCATATGAGGAATTTGTGCATGGATGAGCCCCCTGTTTATTCTCAGCAGAAATGTGATTTAGGTCTTGAGGGTCTGAACTTCGTCAATATGGTCTATGATATTTCACATTCAAATTGAAGCACTTGAAATTACAAAGGGAGAAGTAAAAGTAAGATTCTAGGGTTGTACTGACTAACCAACCTGTACAATAGAAGTGGATCAGCTGATTTCTGGAGGACGTCTGCAAAACGCGTTGGAAGTAGGCTCTTCAGTTTTTTCTCACCATCGTAACCAGTACCCAATATCACAAGATCAGCTTCCACCTCTGTTCCATCATCTAGTACAATCCCCTTACTGGAAAAACTGCAATTGGAAGACTTTCGAAAGAGTATGCAACCTTCCTCTGCTTTTGGGAACAAATTATCTGGAAGTGATGCGATTTGGCAAGAAGATATTTCTTGAAGAAAGCTGTGATCTGGAACAAGGCCATGCTTTCGCAAGGGAAGTTTCCATAGAAGATAAAGCTCCACAAACTTGGACATTGCCCATCTCTGCATAAAAAATTGAGAAACCAATAAACTCCAATGCTGGACATGTATTTAAATGATAAACTTGTTCAACAGGGGGCTACTTTAAATGAAAAATACAGGTTGAATATCTGTCTTGTACTGTACTGTTCCGTGTATCTAAATTATCTATTGCGAATTTCAAGTATGCTTATGTAGATTTTCTAATCGTATTAGTTTATTTACCTGACAAATATTTCAATTTGTTCACAGAGTTTTATATAGTGAGTAGGGGTGAATGTAAACTTTCAGCCACATTATCATTTCTTAAAAAATATCTAGAAAATCTAGCAAGCATTTTCATCAAATTACATTGAATTTTATCCATGGTTTATGCTTTAAAGAATCCAATGAAATAAAGAAAACCATACCATAGGTGCGAGAAGGCGCAATATTACACTCTGCAGAAAATTTTGACCAGGTTTCCAAAGTAACAATTGCGAAAAACGTGTTCCATAAAGAAATGATAAGGGCACTCCCCAAACATTGTATGAAGGAATTGTCCAGTGCACTCTTCTGACGACCATTGTACAAGGATGTCTGCCTCCTCTCCCCAAGAATTAGACGGAACCTATTATTAATAACCCTTTAATTGAATGAATAAAAACACAGATTGTATAGTGTCTGGATTGTCTAGCAATGTACCTTGATTTGCCTCGGCGCACTCTGCGGCCAAGTCCATTGCTGACTTCTGGAATCCAATAACTACAATTCTTTTTCCTTTGATAAGCTCATAAGCGCTCCTTTCATCCAAAACTGAGTACTCCATAGTATGCAAAACTTTTCCTTGAAACACTTCTGGACCTTTATTGGGAGGAAATGATGGTATCTTGGGCAGATCCCCATATCTACCCACGCACAGGACTAAGAAATCAAAACGATGCCACTGCATAAATAAATAGAAACAAACACATTCAGTATAAGCCCAGTCTGTACTGAAATTTTTGTTGGCTGAGTTGCATGCAGACTGAGAAGCGAGGCGCAATATATAGCCTTGTTGAAGTGGTGGTGAACCATAACTCTTTGTGTGGTGTGACTGTGTAATGGCACATTGAATCTAGATAGTAACTTAGATGCATTTAAATATGGACAGCAGCCTATATTCATCTAAACCAGCGCCTATATGCTCTTCAGAAGTTGGGAAGCCAAGGATGCATATCCTGGGTATATTCAAATGGGCAATTTTGGGAAGTCAAGGATGCATATCCTGGGTTTATTCAAATGGCCAATTTATCAAATATTGAAACTAATGTATGCAACCTTGAACATATCAAATCAAGCTTCAGGTGGGTTTGGGGTAGTTGGTGATAAAAAGCAGAAGTTCTGAGAAGGGCACAACTTCCATTCTTCTTAAAGCCAAACTCCACAATAAGATATGGAAAGCTCTTTGAGAGAAATAAGGTCAAAGATCGAAGAAACACAAATCCTTAATATCCACATACAACACAAGATAATAGAAATCACTTGAAAGGGGTAACGTTAATGAAATGTAGAAAGAACAGCATGTATGACATGAATCAACGTTATTTTATATTATTTTCAAACCTCTATGGATTCTGCATGGCTTTTCTGCACACCCACTTCCCAAACTTCACCGTCTGCATATGGACCTCCATTCTTACCCCATAAACCAGCATCTTCCAGACTTTTTTCAGAATACTTTTCGCTATATCGAATCTCCACCACTTTGGAATTGAACTGAATGTAGTCAAGCAATCCAAAATGTTCGGCATAGCTGTGAATGTAATCCATAACCTCAGACTTAGTGGGGAATTGGGTCGTTACATGCTTGGGCCATGGAAAATCAGTGAATTGAAAAGCAGGGCGAGGAGTCTGTAGCTTTGTGGAAGCAAATGTTTCTCTCCATACGCCTCCTATTCCTTGTTTTGCTTCAAACACTGTGGTATTCAAATTCAGATTTAGTAAATATTTGGTTGCAAGGAGACCACTCATCCCTGCTCCAATGATACACACTCTTCTCTGCCAGAATCCATTGTGATTCTCAACTTCACCTTCCAAAAACAAATTCCCATTGCAGTGAGCCATGACTAATGGCTGAATAGTTCTTGACAAAGCTGCAAAAGCATGATAACAGTGAGCGAGCCTGTTGTATATCTAATTATGATGATTATCCATCATTCAATTGGTGTACATCTCACCGTGACGTTGTTTTGTTCCAGTCTAAATAAAAATTCCAATAGTATCAAACCAGGTCGATAAGACTCTTGAGAGTATCAACACTCCGCCAAAAGATAAAGCTCTCTTCGCACAAGGATAATTAGAAAAAGTTAAAGTTTTTTAATATTTTAATAAAATAACACAGGATAATTAGAAAAAGTTAAAGTTTTTAAATTTTTTAATAAAATAATACTTTAGTTTTAAAGTCATAGAAAGTTGGCTATTTACTCATTAATTTAATTTTTTTGTTTGTTTGTTGGATAGTGGACTCTTCGTACGTAGATGTATATATCTTTTTTTTGGAATGAAATATATAATTTTTTATAAGATTTAAAAAAATTTATTTTTATTTTTAATAAATAAATATAAATAAATTATAATAATGTAATATAATTCAATTTAAAAATACATATAAATCATTAGGTTTTGTATTATAGTAAAGAAAAATAAAATAAACTATTTAAAAATTAATAATGAAAAATTTAAAAAAAGGGTTTTATAAGATCATAGACATAATATTGTTATTGTTCTCTACTTGTGAAGATGGAATAGTTGTAATGGTTGGAGTTTGGAGATGGAATAGTTGTAATGGTTGGAGTGGTTTACAATGTTTTATGGATTTTGTCAAGTGATCATTTATATTCAAATGTTTTTATTAATAAGTATTTTTAATGATAAGTTTATTTTCAAAATAAATTTAGTATTAAAATTAATTATTTTATATTATTTTGAAAGTTGTGTTGTGTTTATTGTTATTCTTTAACATAATTTGGTCAAAATAGCATTGATGGTTAATATGGTATTGATTTAAATGATTTAAATTAACATAAATGCATACTCAAGTATGTATATATTTATTGATAAGATTGTTGTTAGTTTCGAAATCCTTGGCGGTATCCAAATCCTTATCAAGACTTTAGTGGATATTGAAAATTTAAGTGTTTCTTAAGGAAGAGAAAAATTTGTTAAGTTTTATTTTTCTTACTTTTATGACAAACCATTAAAGGTCTCTATTACAAAACGTTATTGTTCTATAGGCTACTATGTGTTAGGTAAGCTAGGTATTAGGTAGGTGTTGTGACATTACTTAATATGTAATTTAATGTTATTAAAAATAAAATGTAATTAAAAAAATATGTTGCTCATAAAATTAAAAAAAATTAAAATCAATGTAAATCAATTTTTTTAACCTAAATAAAAATTTTATTAATTATTTATTTATATAATTTTGATTAATTATTTACTTATAAAAAGTTTGATTAATTATTTACTTATATATTTTTTATTAATTATTTGCTTATGACTTATTTGATGACTAAGAAAGTATACATGATGAACTTTTATATTTCATCAGCAATGATGGTATAAATTAAAAAAAAATGAATTAATATTGTTTTGGGTTTGATAATTAAGTTTCAATTGAATTGATTTGTTTTTTTTTAATATAAATATATGATTTTTTAATATTAATTATTTAAAAATATTAGTATTTTATAATAGTAGTTTTATCATAATGACCATTATGAAAGTAATTAAATTAATATTTTTGTTTAGGGTTATATTTTGATTCATTATATGATTGGTAGTTGTAATTTTTAAATATAAATATATTATATGATAATAGTTTTGTTAAAAAGAAAACAAATTTAAAATATAAATATATTATATTATAATGGTTTGGTGTTGATGATGAAGATAGTGATTTTTGAGTCAAAGAGGTGCATTCTACATCTCAGTAGGGGGAAGATGTGTAACTCCTTTCGTGCTCATCCTAGAAGTCATACCTATAATTTTTAAAGAATAATAAAATATTATAAAAACATAACATGTCACCTCAAATTATTTACACAAATTAGATAAATTAAAATGCTTACTCAATGTTTACATTATAAAAAGGTTTGCACTTTGAGATATTTGATCCACTTTGGCGCTTGGTAGAACCTCTTTTAAGATGGATCTATGTTGGTTTTAAGAATGAATTGATGATGATGACTATGATGACAATTTGTATAAGAAAAAAATGATAACGATGACTATATTTATAAGAAAAAAATGCTACTGATGATAGAATTTTTATTTTTTGTAATATAAATATATTATATGATAATAGTTTGATGATGATAATGATGTTTGTAAGAAAAAATGATTGTGATATTAATTGTAAGACTAGTTAGGTGCTCTATTGCACAGTATGTGCTCATAGAATCTAAAAAAGTAGGGTACAACTAGTTATAGGGAGATGTTGTCACATAAAGTATGTGCATTAAAAAATATAGCTATTAGGTAATAAACGAAAAAAATTAAACTAGTGTAAATCCATCTTAAACCTAGATCGATAAAGCACTAACGGGGATCCAATTTATAGAGGTGTAAATTTGTTAAGAAGTTGTCTAAAGACTCAACTATTTCTTACCTGGAAATCGACAAAATCACGTTTCAAAAATCTATACCAAGCAGTGCTTTAATCGGGGGTTTTGAAGCTAGAAATGGTTTCAGCACACTCAAAAACCCTCATGGTACCTAAAATATCTAAGTTTGACAGTTATAACAATTATTTTCCAAAAATTCTGGTGAATTTTCTGAAAATCCTGCCAGTAAAATAGTGGAATTCCACTGGAAATTGTCAAAGTTTTAGACTACGGCATTTGTTAATAATTTAATTCCATGTCGTCCATTAATTCCTTCATATTAAATGATAAAATAAAATTACACTTAAAGGAATTTGATCCTTCTAAATGTTAATTTGTGAGATTAAGTAGTCCATTGGATGTAGCTTGGGTGGTGTTGATGCCTGGAAAAATCCCAAGTACCAAGCAGTAGGGATTCTCCCCGGTGAATGATCCCAATTAGATCAAACACCATTTGGTGTGGGGAATCCGTCTCGTTCACGGTTCTGACTACTATAGATTAAGTTCTTTAATATTTTACTGGTTACGGCCCAATCCACTATTTATAAGATTTTTGTTTAAAGAATGATATGCAGGTGCCTAAGCTAAATGCAGGTCTAATATAGATCTAAACTAAAATATTCTATCCCTGACCAGAGAGCACATTTAGAGTTCATATTAATATATTGTATATGCTCATAAAGATACAATAATCACATTCACAACAGAAATAATACCAGAGGTAGCTCTAATATAATTAAACCATTTATTACCCTGTCAACACAGACATTTATACAAACAACAGAAATTCATGACCAAAGAAATAGTTCCAAGAAGTTAGAACAATCTCACTGCATGATGTACAAAAGCAAGAAGAAATAGTTTTACAGTATGCATTCCACACATCTCGATTAAATCTCTGCACAAGCCCCTTGTTTCAACAAAATGATCTTACTTATTAGCAAAGAGGTAGCTCTTTTACAACAATAGTCCATAATTCCTTCACTAGGAAAAATTCTTTATTCGGTGCTCTGCACCTCTTATTTATAGCGTTATGGGCTCCCGAGACTAACCTCGAAATAGATCCAAATTCAGCTATAAAAATCCTAACAAAATTCGATTTGGAAAATTTGCCATGATCACAAAAACAAATCGGGAAAAACGCTAGAATGTGCATGGTGGATCAGTTGTTAGGATATTTAGACACTTAGGAGTTAGTTAAGATCAACTTGTGTAATATATCCGTTAGGTAAAAGTGTGTTTCTTTAGTATGCATTAGTATGCATTTGTAAATATTCTAATCCGACGGTCACGATATATTCTAGACATAGAGTGATCCGATGGTTCAACTTCTCTTAGATCATACCTACCATTGATCCGTGGCTTAACACCCGATTGGTCTATGATCTCTATTTAAAGAGCATAGAGGGTCCTTGGCTAGTTGATCGATTATGAGAAGCTCATGTAACTTTCTTTCTTTTGCATAATAAATTGCTCCGAGTAGCTATTTGGCTGGAGCCGTGGACTGTTTCCCTCTCGAGGGTTTTAACCACGTGACAAACATTGGTGTATTGATCTGTGATATGTTTGTGTGAAGCGATTGTTCTTGGTGTTCGGTCCTTTGGGAGTACCTTGTGTACCCTAACATGGTATCAGAGCTTTTATGAAGAGCCGCTTTCGGTTTTGATCAAGATCTGGAACTGGTGTTGCCGAAACTTTGAAAGGGTTTCTGGTTTTTGGTTTTTGTGTGTGTTTGTGGCCTGTGGGAGCTGTTCCATTGCGTCCAGAGCGCCGTTTCCATTTGGAAACAGTTTTCGTTTCACCGAAAACCATTTCCGTTTGCTCCAGAAACACCCATTTCGGCAAATCTGAAGGTATAATGTTACAGTGACGGTTTTGTTTTTTTTAAATCTCTCATATTTTATCAGTTTTATTTTTTAGATCTTTTTATTTTAGTCTCGGACTGTTTTCTTCCCTGGCTGCGTATGCTCTTTGCCGTGCACCCTGCGCGATCGCGGCGAATCAGAAACAGTGAGGGAAAGTTTTGTTGTCTTCTCGGCTACGTATGCTCTTTGCCGTTCACCTTGTGCGATCACGTCAAATCAGAAACAGCGAGAAAACTTGAAAACGTAGACTTTTCGGGTAAGCTAACCAAGATCTAACCCCATTGTGTGGAAAAAGTTTTTTTGTTTCTAGTTTTCGTTTTTTTGTGATTTGCAGGAAAAGAAAGCAAGCACGAAAAACGAGAGAGAAGAGTTAAAAAAAAAAAGGCCCCTTCCTCTTTCCATACTTTTACGTACCTTTTAAACTTAGCTCACTTGGTCCAAAGTTGTTTTTCATCTTGATAAGTCTTGAGTTCAAATCTCATCAAGTTACTTTTTAGTGCATGCAATTTCTATTTTCAAGTTACTTTATTGTAAAAGTGCATCTCACATTAATAAAATAAAATAAAAGTGAGTCACTTAAGTCTTTTAATTTATTGCCGCACTATTTAAAAGTACATTATTGTAAAAGTGAACCTCACTTATTCTACAAAAGTGATTCACTTCAAAGCAACTTTATTGTAAAGTGATTGTCAAAGGTAGATCTTTGGAAGAGGGGGGTTCTTTTTTTTAACTGGTCAAGTTAATATCTGCCACGTCACTATTGGTGACATTTTCAACATTTCATTTGATCAAGAATAACTTCATCATCCGGAATCAGTTTTAAGTGCCGTTTTTTTTAAAACCGCATATTTTTTCGAGCTCTTTACATCCAGATAGTTAGTTTCTGTTCTTTCAGCCATTATTTTACAGTATGGCCTCCCCTTGTGATATTATACTTACAAGTTCTAACTATTTCTCATGGAAATCTCGTATGGAGGATGTTCTACGAAGTAGGGGACTTTTCAGGATAACCTCAAGGAAAGAAAGAGAACCCACTGATGACGATAAGAAAATTAAATGGGAAAATAGATGTGATGAAGCTCGTGGATTGATTGGGATGTCAATCTCTACTGATTTGCGATTCCACATATCTGGAATTGATGAACCTGATATTGCTTGGGACAAGTTGGAATCTGTGTTTGGTAAACACAATGAAATTCGGGGTCATCAACTTGAGAATGAGTTGCTTTCCTTGAATCCCAATGATTTTTCTTGCATTCAAGACTATTTATCTAAGTATAAAACTCTTAGACTATTATGTGCAGAATGCAAGATTAAGAAAGGAGACAAACAATGTATTTATCATATTCTTTCCAAACTTGGACCTGCATATTCTATTTTTGTATCTACATTTTACTCCATGAAAGAATCATTGACTGCAGCCAGCTATGTAGAGCCTAGCTTGAATCCTTTTGTGATTCCTTAATTAGAAAGCAAGACAAGCTCATTCATCTTGGAATAATTAACAATGCAGATACATCTGGGAAAACCTTATTGTCCCAACAGAAAGAAAAGTCCAAGCCTCCCAAGAAATAGAATTTTCACAATAAAAAGCAAAACAACAAGGGTCCCAAACCCTCTCAGCCAGCTCCTCCCTTAAAAAATAATAAAGGATCCAAGCAAAAAGGAAAGAAGACTGAGCGTCATTGCAATTTTTGTGGGAAAGATAATCATGATGAATCTAAGTGTTTTAAGAAGATGGCAGCCTTGGAAGCAGCAATGAAGAAGCACCACATTAGCCTAGATTCGTCTTCAGAATCTACCTCTCATGGACATGCACTTTGTGTTTCTGGTTACTCTTATACTGCATCTTCTTCTTCTACTTCAAATGAATGGCTCATTGATTCTGGAGCATCTTATCATATGGCTAAAGGATAAAGCCATATTTTCTACTATGCATGAATGTAACACCAAACAAATATTTGTTGGTGATGATAGATCTCTAAGTGTTGTAGGATCTGGAACAGTTCCAG
>LPNX010870771.1:103742-212898 GCA_001517045.1 Pseudotsuga menziesii
TTTTGATGATCAAAAGTCTACTGCAGGTTATGTTTTCAGTCTGGGATCTGGACCTGTCACTTGGGCTTGTAAGAAACAACAAGCTCTTGCTCTTTCTTCAGCAGAAGCTGAATATCGAGCCGCAGTTAATGCCAGTCAGGAAGCTTTATGGCTTCGACAGATCCTTTCAGAGTTTGGATTCGAGCAGCAACAACCTACTCCACTTTGGTGCGACAATCAAAGTGCCATCAAGATTGCCAAAGATCCAGTTCTAAATCAGCGCAGCAAACACATTGAGCTACACATGCACTTCATCAGAAATCTTGTTCATGATCGTGTTATTGAAGTGCTCTATTGCCCTACAGATGATCAAGTTGCAGACATCTTCACCAAGTCTCCTACAGAAGCGAAGTTTTCTACACTTCGGTCTATGTTAGGAGTTCAGGAATGTGTCATTAAGGGGGGATAGGCTCTAATGCCTCCTTCCTTCTCCTAATAGTGTCACTTTTGTAAATCCTTCAATCCTATCCCAAGTTGTTCTTAAGGGGGGATTTTAGGATATTTAGACACTTAGGAGTTAGTTAAGATCAACTTGTGTAATATATCCGTTAGGTAAAAGTGTGTTTCTTTAGTATGCATTTGTAAATATTCTAATTCGACGGTCACGATATGTTTTAGACATAGAGTGATCCGACGGTTCAACTTCTCTTAGATCATACCTACCATTGATCCGTGGCTTAACACCCGATTGGTCTATGATCTCTATTTAAAGAGCATAGAGGGTCCTTGGCTAGTTGATCGATTATGAGAAGCTCATGTAACTTTCTTTCTTTTGCATAATAAATTGTTTCGAGTATCTATTTGGCCGGAGCCGTGGACTGTTTCCCTCTCGAGGGTTTTAACCACGTGACAAACATTGGTGTATTGATCTGTGATATGTTTGTGTGAAGTGATTGTTCTTGGTGTTCGGTCCTTTGGGAGTACCCTGTGTACCCTAACATCAGTTTGGGAAATTTAATCACTGGTACTCATGTTTTCTTGCTGAAATTGACAGTTAAAACCTCTCCAGTCATCCTGTAACGATTTTCTTCATCTTCACACCTTCACATAATGAACTCTCTTACAGTCGTCTATCAAGACTATATATTCATCTCAACTGTCCACTGACGTAGCCATTAACCTATTTCGCAAGCGCCCATCCTAGCCTCATGAACCATAGTACATGCAATGTACAAAGAAACCTAATGAGAGCTACATCTGAACTAGAAACAACAAAAATCACAGTATCTTCAATTTAATGATATGCATTGATTAAAAAGATATTGACCTGTGCCTTTTCATGCAAACAATTTTATCTAATTAAGCTTCGAAATTTAAATTCTTAGTTTCCCCAATGGTTCACAATAAAAAAACCAAAACATAGATTGGACGGCTCAGATCCTCTCAAAGATGGATCGGGCCTGATTTGGATCGTTAGATCTTGTAGTCTTGACAACTCTTTTCCTCCTCCATACTTCGGAAAGTGGAATAGAAGGTCGAAACATAAATCTTTTGCGAAGCTTAAATATTAAGTTTTCGCCTCCGCACTTCCGCTTCTGCACTTCAGAAAGAGGAAGTCGGAAGTAGGGACTCTAACTTTTCATTACCAAAACCTGCATCTTTCTGCCTCCGCACTTCTGCTTCCGCACTTCGGAAAGCAGAAGTCGGAAGCCAGAACATCAATATTTCGCGAAGCTCAAATATTAAGTCTCCGCCTCCACACTTCGGAAAGCGGAAGTCAGGAATCTAACTTTTCATTACCAAAATTGTCATCTTTCCGCCTCCGCAATTTCGCTTCCGCACTTCGGAAAGTGGAAGTCGGAAGCCGGAACATCAATATTTTACGGAGCTCAAATCTTAAGTTTCTGCCTTTGCACTTCCACTTCTGCACATTCAGAAAGCGAAAGTCGGAAGTCGTATTTTCCAATTGCGAAAAGCGGAAGTTGGATTTGTAACCTTTTCCATAAGCAAACTTAGCTTTTCTGACTCTTCCCTTCTGCTCCCGCCTTTTCCTGCTCGTTAGATCTTGATCGGAGTGATTCACAACCGTTGATCTATAAATCAGAACATATTTTCTCCAAAAGGCTTGTTTCTTGGTAACGCCTAAGTAACTTTTTACCAGAATTACACTTCAGGCTTAGGGAAAAAACCTTCTACTCGAGTTTCTAGGGAAGACTAAGTATTCTAGGAGGACTTAACTAAGTTGGGAAACAAGGGAAAGAGTGCTTTCAAAAATAAAAAAGTAAGGAGGGGCCCCAAAATGCAACAAATTTTGGGGAAGCAGTTGTGGCAGCAACAATTGGTGACTAGCTAGCGAATACAGATCTATGAAAAAACCTTCTTTGAACAACAAGATTTCCACATGGTACTACAATGTGAATGTTCAATGATTATTTAATTGTATTTCCCGAGATTTCTGTAACCAGATTTATTCAGGGATGCAACTTTCAAGCATCACATTTTCATCATTTCTTTGGGAGTAGGGTAACCAAGAGTTCAGTGTCTTGATAAATTTCCTGGGGCCAAAGTATGAAGTTCATTTTACTCCCTCTCTTTAAGTTTCCATCGAATAAAACTCCACAGGATCGTAACAGAGTAAGATAGATATATTCGTTTGTTCCTCATTCCCATGCTATAAGCATTATTTTGATGCTTTCTTTATGACTAAAAAATTCTTCTGAGTCTTCTTTGGTTGCTTCTTTCATTTTGAGAGCTTGATACATGTTCTTCCATCGATAATGTCCTTTTGTGTGAGTGACAAATTTGTTTTCTTATCATGCTCATAAACGGAGAAGAACCTTGTTGACATTTGTCGTTTTGACAACACCTTTGTTCTGATGATTTATTTCTTCGGCATCATTTCTTTAATTGAACACTAAATATTTCAAAAAATTGTCTTTTCAATCTAATCCTTTTGGCCTTTTTTTATTTGTAGCAATGGGATCATTTTGAATACCATACATCTGTCATACCTACTTTCTTTCCATGGGTCCATCATGATATGCTTCCCGAGACAGGTATTAATGTGAGAATGGATGAAACCCCAAGATAGTACTCTAGACCTCATGAGTCTTGGTTATTTCACAGGGGTTATAATGGTTCAAATGTGAACTGGAAAACTAGCTTCCCTTTTCATCATCTACCAACAGTCAAAGAATCTCATTATGATTAAACTTTATCATTTCTCTTCTAATCCCTATACTTCTAAGCACCCAAAATTGAGTTGGTTTATCAAAAGAAAACAAAGTAAGGCTATTAAATAAGGTGAAACAAATAGGAAAATAAAAAACTGGAAGAAACAATAACAACAAGTTTGTTTATGTACAAAGGGTTCCTAGGACTCTAAGTAAAGTAATGTTTGAGACAAAGGCCATTTACAGGAATACTTTCTTCCTTTACTTGTAACTCTTGCAATTGTAAGTTGCAAGGCCTAACTTTTCAATGACTAGGTAAGGGCCAATCCATAAATGTTGGAACTTTGTGTGTTTTCTCTTTTCTGCATGGGGATTGTCCCATTTCAAAACTAGGTCTCCTACATCAAAGTTTCTTGTACAAGATTTTCTCTTGTCGAACCATCTTTTGATGATACCCTGATGTTGGTTTAAATTATCTTTATCCTTTTGCCATTTTTCCTTTAGTTTTAACAAAGTGTCATTTCGTGCTTGTAAAACTTCGCTACTAGAACCTCTTGAAGCTTGAGCTAACTGCGACGACGGGAGCAGAATGTTTGGGAGCACTAAAGCTTCTTTTCCATATACCAGAGTATAGGGAGACACTCCTAAATAATTCTTTGGAGTGACCCTATATTCCCATAATGCATTTGGAAGGGTTGAGTGCCAATTTCTCTGATTTCAATAACGATTTTCTTCAAAATTCGGATGAGGTTCTTATTTGTCGATTTCGCTAAGCCATTTCCCTGAGGACAATAATTAGGCGATTAATTCAACTTAATTCCCTTTTCATAAGCAACTCATTTATTTTAACAGATGAGAAATAAGATGCATTATCAAAAACAAGGGAAATTGGAACTCTAAACCTTGTCATAATGTTCTCTTGTAGGAAGTCAATGACAACATCTTCGTTCACTTTGCGCAATGGAATTGCTTCCACCCATCATGTGAAATAATCGATAGCTGTAAGGATATATCGATGTTGTAATGAAGAATTCAGATTGATTTTCCCAATAACATCTATGCCCCACTGTTCAAACGGCTCTGAAATAGTAATAGGTTGTAATGGTCCCACCGTTTTTGCCAATTTTACACCACTCCTTTGACATACATCACGCTTTCTTGCATGGGAATGGTAATCTTTAAACAAAGTTGTCTGGTAATATCCAACCCTAAGTATCTTGTGAGCTCTGGTATCCCCAGAATAATGTCCTCCTGTTGGTCCATCATGTAACTCTTTGACTATCTTGGAGGCATTCTCTCTTTCCAGACATCTGAGCAAAACTCCATCATATATATATATATTATTTTTTTCTTTCTGAAAATCACTCCATCCATTATTCAATATTGTAATGTCCTTTTTCAAGAATTTTTATTCAATGGCCAATTTTTCACTTTTTCCTCTATTTCGACCTTTGACTAGTTTTGATGTCTAGGTATCCAAATTGATCCAAATGCTCCAAAATATTCTGAGAAGGTATATGACTGATATTAAGACTTGAATATGATGTTCAGGGATGATTTATGGCCCTCCAAATACTACTACAAATGTTTTTAATATTCTGGCCAAGGTAGGATTTTTCACTAGCAAATTGGGGTTCCACTTCCCTACGGGTAGATGATGAAAATAACTTTCCAAATGCACTAAATCCAACTTTAATTTATGAATGGAAGTAGGGGAAATATAAATTACATTATAATGAACTCATATTCATCACCATTCAAATTTTAATGTCTATTATAACTCCCTTAAATCAGATGCAAAAAGACTAGTTTCAACCTTGGGGGAAATGGTAGGCAATCTTCTCCAAAGGCTATGAAACTCAAAAAAATGAATCCAAATCCTTATGTATTGAACATTAAACTCATATAATACATCAATAACATTCAATTCATCCATAAACCATCAGTATTTTACCTAAGCATTAGAATCCATCAACATTACATTGGTTCACAACAAGGTAGTGGGGAAATGACACTCTTTCTTCATTGTTTAACATTTTTACATGAACTATTTTGGGTATTTAGACCTGATAATTTATAAATATGAATAAAAAAGTATCAATGGCAATCCATTCATCATAAATATATCAAATATTCATTATTTCATTCAAAATCATCAGCATTACAATGGCATACATCAATCTAGTTAGGAAATGGTCATTGTTTGCTTATTAATATTCAATTTTACATACAACCATTTGGTATTTTGACCTGAGACTTTATTAAGATGAATAAAAGACTATATTAATCTTATTACCATCAGAATATTCCCCAAAGAGTACAATAGCTCACCCAAAGTGCAATCCCTCCATGAGCAAGAATATGCAATAAAAACTGGAAATGGTTGAGAGAAAGTGTTGCACTAGAAGGAACCACGAGCTTCCATGTAGCTTACACCTGAAAATAAAAACTCCATTAAATCTCCATGAAATACCTAAGTGGCCTCTCCAAACACCAACTTGGATGACAATCTTTCACCCTCGAAATTGGTTAAGGCAAGAAACTAGTCATCCACTAGCTCTCTCTCTTCACAAATGCAAATTTCTCAAATGATCAAAAGATGCCTTCATTCTTTGTTATTGACATTTATAAATTTTCCAAGATATATATGGGTCGAATTCCTTCCAATAGATGCATTCCAACTCTAGTTAGGAAGAGATTCCACTGAATTCCACTTGTACAACAATTCCTAGTCTCCCACTTCCACCAAATCACATGTGGAAGCATCTTAGCTGCCTTAACTCCCTTGAGCACCTTCTCGGAGCTATTTTTTATCCCTGACATGTCATATATGTCATATGTCAGCCTTCAGATCTGATTTGTGTCATAGGTGTCATAACATCTTCATCATTGTTGTCATAGAGCTAGGGAATATAGTCCAAGTGTCTCACTAGCTCCAAAATGCCTCTTCCTCTTCCATGGGAGTTACTCTTCCACTCCAATTCGACCTTAATTGATTCATGCAAAGTATATTGACCTTCCAACTCATCCCAATAACCTTGGGATTCTTATGGATTCGAAATGACAATAGGAGGATGCCATGTGGCATAGAAAATCTAGCTTGTGTGGGTCCCACATCCTCCATGTGTCTTCATGATCAATTGCCACTTTGATTTTCCATTGTATTTATTTGTTTAGATCCTTTGTTAAATATTTACGCCATTCTAATTTTCAAACATCATTTATTGTCCCCTTTATTCCAAATCCCAAAGCTTCCACCCCTAACCTAGGAAACTAGTAATTTTCCTCCTTGGCAATTATTTGACCCTTAGCATCAATTTGACAAACTCACATGAATATGGAAAATGTGATTAGGCCATTGTGACCCAATGCAAAATTTGGGACATGATAGATATGGGGCTGAATTCAACCAAAGTGATGTTCTCTGGTTGGATCACCAATGCTCCAGTAGATATCCTTGTTGCAGATAATACACCAGATCTCTGTACCAGGATTTAGGAGCAGTGAAGATAGGACACACATCAATCAAGTTCACTCCATCTTCATTCTCCCAATAAGAATCTTTCTCGATTTGGTTATCTGCTACCAAATTACACAAACCCTGACCTTTGATGATGATAGATGGTTTGAATTCTAGGTCATACTCCTGTAGGGAAGTCACCCAATTCCCTCTTCACTCACCCAGTTCCTTGTGCACAAAAAGAGACCTAACAACAGGATGAGGAACTAAAACCTTTGTTATATTTTTTAGAATATAGGTTCTGAACTATTTTACTACCTTGAAGACTAGATATGCTTGCTTTTTCATGGCTGGGTAATTCAATTTAGCCCCTTGTAACCCATTACTCATGAATGATAATGGGTATTTGTCTCCTAGTTCCTCTTTCTGCGTGAGCACTGCTGCGAGAGAGTTGTCCAAAGAAAAGGTATATAAAATGAATTCCTTTTCAAATTCTGGACTCTTCAAATACGATGCTTGAGCTATTGCTGTTTTTATATCTTCAAATGCGACTTTACCAATGTTAGTCCACTTGAACTACACACCTTGCTTCACCATTTGTTGCAGAGGTTTCCCAATTTGAGCAAAATCAGGGACAAAACTCTGGACAAAATTTATTGTGCCCATAAATGATTGCATAGATTTCCTATTATGGGGCATGGAAATCTAAGTTATAGCTTCCCCTCTCTCTTCATCTATCGAGATTCCCTTCTTAGAAATGATGTGTCCCAACAATTTTCCTTCAAGAACTGCGAAGATACTCTTATTTGGGTTCAGAGATACACCATATTTCCTATAACAGTCAAAAATATGTTTTAAGTGAAAAACATGGTCTTCTCTTATCCTGGAAAAAACTGTTACATCATCCAAGTACACTACCACATAGTGTCCACTTAAACCTCTAAATTCAATGTCCATGGCCCTATGAAGCGTTGCTTCAGCGTTCATGAGGCCAGAAGGAGTTCTTCTATAAGTGAATGTTCCCCACTTTGTACGAAATGTTGTCTTTAATCGGTCCTGCTTGGCCACTAACACTTGATTATACCATGAAAATCCATCTAATAGGGAGAAAATTTATGAGCCTAAAACCATCTGTAAAATTTGTTCCAATGGTGAAACTAGATAGTTATCTTTATCAGATGCTCTATTTAAGTTCCTGAAGTCAACGCATAGCCTTATCTCTCCTAAATTTTTCCTCGCCCGGACTAAATTGATCACCCATTCTGAATGTCGAACCTTCAAAATGATCTTTTTGTCCTGTTATTTCTTTACTTCGTTATGGATCGAAAGTTATAACTTCAGGTGCATCTTTCTAAGTTGTTGTTGAAATGATTTTGCTCCTATTTTGATGGGAATCACATGCTGGATGATGCGAGTGTCATAAGTCTTCAGATCTTCATACGTTCAGGAAAATATTTCTTTGTGTTGTTGAAACAACTTGATGAACTTACATCTTTCCCCAGGTGAGCAACATTTTCCCAAATTGATATATTTAGGTTCAACTTATGATCCTAGATTGACCAGCTCATGTTGCATTGATGAATTGTTCATCTTCACATTGGTTGGTCTCCAGAATTTACTCTGCAAATGAAACATCCCTTCGAGGGTTCTTACCGCTTTAGGCATGAAATTTCCTTAAATCGCATCTTCATTGTGTAAACCTGAAAAATGTTCTTCTTCATCTATTATGGATTCTTTAAAAGATTCTTCATTTGTCAAAAAATCAATGATCTATTCGTCGTCATCAAACACTCTCAGATTTGTAAAATTGTCTGGTACTGAAGGCCTGAAAACCAATTCAATAGAACACTTGTTATTAGCTAGCACTAATGTAGATGCAAAAGTAGCTAATAAATCAGCTACAATTTTCTGCAGTTTAGGTATTGCATTTATATTGAAAGCACTGAAGTGCATAATCAAATTCCATACCTCCAACTGGTATCCCTTAAGATGTGGAGATAAACAATGTATGGTGTTTATTACTTGTCTAACTACTATCTCAGATTCCCCCCCCCAAAAAAAATCTTAACCTTAAGTTCAATAGCTTTCTTCAAGCCCAAGACTAGATCCTCATATTCGGCAGTGTTGTTTGTGCATTCGAACTCTAGTCTACAAGAGAGAAAGTGTCTATTCTTATCTGGATCAATAAGGATGCAACCTGTCCCTGATCTCTCTTGGGTTTTAGAACCATCAAAATAGAGAAACCAAAATCTATCATCTAACTCTATCTAGTTAGTATCATTTCCTACGCCAGTCACTAAGTTTACTATATTATAATCAATATTATCAACTCATGAGAATTGAAGGAGATTGGACTATGTGTCTAATTCACAACTGGCTTCTTAATCCTGGTATTTCCCTGGTTCAATTTACAAATAGTAATTCCCCAAGACTAAAGATGAGACGTTCACAGGTTCATTTCTCGCCCCTAACTAAGTTACATTATACTTCATGTGTGGTTCTCTCAGTACTTTAATTTGGTTTTGAACATTGTTGAATGGAAACCACATGTGAGACCAGTCGGTTGCAAAGTAACCATTTAGTTTTGTTGACCAGTCCCTACTCAAAATTAATCCATATTCTTCCGGTATATCCACTACAATAATATCTATGAACTGACAAACTCTGGGATCTGCAGACAAACGAATCAAAACATCTTTCATTTCCCCTATGACTTTAACAATCGATCTATCTAGTTGAATTATTCAAGATGGGGATGGTATAGGTTGGCCATTAATCCTTTTACATACTGAAAGTGACATGATATTTGATGAATCACAGAGTCTACTAAACAATTATGTACATTATGATTAAAAATCTCAAAAGAGAACAAAAAAGGCAAAGTATGAGATTTACACTTTCCCCCAATGCTTGCTTCATTTATTTCATCATTAGATTCTATGCCTTTTGGGATACTGCTAGGGTGTGGATTAAAAGCTTCTAGAAGTTTCTTACTTTGCTAATGCAAATTACATAGTTCAAATAGATAAATGTTTTCCTTTGTTTTCTTACTGTCTTCTATGATGTCATACCCCATTCCCTGTTCTTTAGTAGTCCCTGTTTTATTTTCCAAATTTTCCACAGGTTTATTAATTGATGTCTTTATTTCCTTGTTACCTATTGGGATTGTCTCTTTTATACTTGCTGGACTAGCCTTAGGTGTTGTTTGCGTTGTATTGAGAATTTTCTTCATGCTTTCCCTAAACTTCTTTATTTCAGGAAGTAACAGACTTTCATCTATTACTAGGGCTCCACTTCTCGCCGTGACATTAACTGATGACACTTGACTTGCCTCAGTAGGTTCATCTTCACTAAGCCCCAAAGTAGGTTCCCAATCCCATAAAACCATCGTGGTTTCCTTGTTTGTTTGTTATGGCTCATTAGTTTGGGTTTTCTCTTCTTTAGGATATGCTAGTTTGGTATCTAACAACTTATTCATGACCAAGGTCATTGAATTAATCCATTGCAGACATCTCTTTTCAGAATGAGGTTCTGGGTGAAATGTACAAAAATTATCCATGCCTTGTTAAAATTTAAAATAGTAGAATTATTCACAACTGGTTGGGATTGTCCACTCTCTTCCTCTTTTTTGTAATATGGGTTTAATGGATTTCTATAAGAACTAGTTCCCCTATCCTTTTCCATGTCTACTATTTTATTTGACAGCTTCTGCACCATTTTCACAACATTTTCTACCTCATTAGAATGTTCTTCTCTGGGCTTAGTCAACAACAAAGGTCTTTTGCTTATGGTATTTTTCAATTCAGGTTCTTGTATATGCTTTGCTATACTATCCAAATCCGCCTCTACTTTCTTTGCCTCTTCATAGTTTTCTACCAATGTAATTTTACCAGATCTATTTACAAACATTTCTATTGGTGGATCAAGTGCTGTAGTATAATACTCTATTAGAGACTCTTCAGCGGGCTTAGTTGCAGCACTAAAGTTATTCAATAGGGTAGTTAACCTATGATTAAAGTCTTGGACCTTTTCTTTATTTTCCATTCTCATAAATAGTAATTCTTTCATGAGAGTGACCACAGTTTTCTGGTTGCCAAATTTCCCTAAGAATGCCTTTTAAAAACTATCCCAATTCATTATGGAATTAGCTTGCAGACTAAAGTACCATGAAGATGATTTAGGTTCAAAAGTATATTGAAAAATTCTTCAAACCACATCTTCATGGTCAACATTTAAGAGATTCAAAGGAAGATACAAATTATGTAAGTGATCTTCAATAGAAACATCTTTCCCAGGGTCAAATTTTGGCAAAACCTTTTCTGGGTTCTTAGGTAAATCATGCAAGGGAGCAACCAAGTTGAGTGGCATTCTCACTCTCCATGTAGGTTGATTAACAACAACCACAATTCTAGGTGAAGACTGTGGTGGAGATTGACTGAATACTGAAACTGCAGGGGATTCCGGATCTAATTGATCTAGAGGTTGAACAATTTCTTGGATGGACATATCTACCAATTATTCTAAATTTTCGACAAGAATTGAATCCCTAGTGTATGAGGGTACTTTCTTAGAAGCTAACCTTCTAGCTAATGCAGGAATAACTTTTAACCCCCCAGGTTTCTTGATGTATGATCTAGTATGTCTCCTAAAATGATCTACTTCTTCAAATGGGACTGCGTACAAATACTCTGATGCTTCTTCCCTAGAACCTATTTGTTCTTGTTCTGGTTCTTGTAACTCGGGAAAGAAACCTTTAGGGAAAATTTTTTATGATGATGTTCCAGTGTAATCTTCTTTGAAAATCGGACTTCCTCTACCAGCCATGCACGGGCTGGGGGCCCTTCTTCTAGTACCAATTCTATTGATGCCTGGAAAAATACTAGGTACCAAGCAGTAGGGATTCTCCCTAGTGAACTATCCCAATTAGATCAAACACCATTTGGTGTGGGGAATCCGTCTAGTTCACTGTTACGGCTACTGTATATTAAGTTCTTTAATCTTTTATTGGTTACGAACCATTCCACTATTTATAATATTTTATTGGTGCCTAAGCTAAATGCATGTCTAATCTAGATCTAAACTAAACTATTCTATCCTCGGTCAGGGAGAAAATTTAGAGTTCAGAGTAATATATTGTAAATGCTCATAAATATCTAATAGATAGTTGTACCAACACAATAATCACATTCACAACAGAAAGAATACCGGAGGTAGCTCTAATATAATTAAACCATTTATTACCCTGTCAACTCAGACATTTATATAGACAATAGATATTCATGACTAAGGAAATAGTTCCAAGAGGTTAGAACAATCTCACTGCATGATGTACAGACACAAGAAGAAATAGTTCTATAGTATGCATTCCACACATGCCAATTAAATCTCTGTGCAGGCCCCTTGTTCCAGCAAAATGATCATTCTTATTGGCAAAGAGGTATCTCTTTTACAACAATAGTACATAATTCCCGCATCAAGAAAAAGTCTTTATTTGGTTCTCTACACCTCTTATTTATAGCATTATGGGCTCTCGATATTGACCTCGAAACTGATCCAAATTTAGTTATAGAAATCCTAACAAAATCCGATCTGGGAAATTTTCCATGACCACAAAAATAAATCAGGAAAAACTTTAGAATGTGCATGGTAGATGAGTTTGGGAAATTTAACTGTAGGAAATCAGGATTTCTAGTTGAAATTGACAGTTATAACCTCTCCAGTCAACCTGCAACGGTTTTCTTCATATTCGAACCTTCACACAGTGAGCTCTCTTACAACCGTTGATCAAGACTATATCTTCATCTCAACTGTCCACTGAGGTAGCCTTTAACCTACTTCGGAAGCACCCATCCTGGCCTTGTGAACCATAATACCTGCAATGTACAAAGAAACCTAATGAGAACTACGTCTGAACTAGAAACAACAAAAATCATAATATCTTCAATTTAATGATATGCATTGATTAAAAAGATACTGACCGGTTCCTTGTCACACAAATAATTTTATCTAATTAAGATTTGAAATTTAAATTCTTAGCTTCTCCAATGGTTCACAGTAAAAAAACCAAAACAGAGATTGGATGGCTCAGATAATCTCAAATATGGATCGGGCTTGATTTGGACCATTAGATCTTGCAGTATTGACAACTCATTTCCGCCTCCGCACTTCGGAAAATAGAAGTTGGAAGTCAAAATTTCAATTTTTCATGAAGCTCAAATATTAAGTTTCCACCTCTGCACTTTCGCTTCCGCACTTCGGAAAGCGGAAGTCAGAAATCAAGAATCTAACTTTTCATTACCAAAACCTACATCTTTCCTCCTCCACACTTCTGCTTCTGCACTTCGGAAAGCGGAATTTGGAAGCCGAAGCATCAATCTTTCACGAAGCTCAAATCTTAAGTTTCTGTCTCTGCACTTCAGAAATCGGAAGTCGAGACTATAAATTTTCATTACCGAAACCTGCATCTTTCCACCTCCGTACTTCCACTTCTGCACTTTGGAAAGAGGAAGTTGAAAGCCGAAACATAAATCTTTTACAAAGCTCAAATATGAAGTTTCTGCCTCCGCACTTCGAAAAGAGGAAGTTAGAAGTCAGATTTTCCAACTGTGGAATGTAACACCCTAGTTTTGACCCCATTGCATTAATGTATATGATGTAAATACTATATCGAATCATGACAAGGAGCTCAAGGCCAAGGCCCTATCATTGATTAAGGTTTGGTATATAGGTGATCATGGTGATGCTTATGGTTTCTGTGCTAAGTCAAGCACGTTTGTAAACATCACGTAAATATGCAAATTAATCAAGATCCACAACCAACGATGTCAATGCAATGAATAATGAGATGGGGGCATGATTTTCCTAAGGAAAAGGGGGTGGGAATGTTAACCTTGAGCCTGGTTGGGGAAAATCTATGTGTCATGGGGATAACCCATTAGAATTGGCAACTACCCTCTTTCCTGTCTTCTCTTCCCAACCATTTATTCTGCAAGAAGGTGGTTGAGGTAGTTATTGCTTGGAAGGGGAAGAGTTTGGGAAAATTTGAATTTGGCAGAGCACCCAGTCCTGGAATGTCAATATTTACTTGCATGGACAAGAAAACACCAGAATCATATGCTAGTTTGACTCACCCATTCACGTTTGGATTTACTCTCACGTTTTGCGAGCTGTGGGACGTTCGGGCTCATATCCATCTTCATTCTCTATTCACAGGAAAATCTCTTCAGCAATTGAGATCTTCCTGTGTGTATCCTTCATGTTCTGCAAGTGTTTAGTGACATTGTGGTAGCAGCAGAGCTTTACCTGTGTGTATCCTTCACGTTCTGCGAGTGTTTTTCTATTGGGAAGACTGTGATTGCTACATTGCAGCGTTATCTTAAACTACAGAGTGTATGAGACCATGTTACTCGTGTTTCAGAGTAAAACTGTGTTGTAGAGCCTCCCTATGGTTGCTATGTTGTGCACCCTGATTCGGGTTAGAGCTACGTACAAGACTTAGGAATGGGAGAGACATAGAACGTGCTTGATAAACCTAGTGTGGAACCTCATGATAAGATAAGAGTGGCCGGTAACCTGCTATGCACACCCTGAAGAGCACTAGAAGGGAAGGTGCAGCCTGAGGGACTATGAAGCAGAGAATGGGACACTTCCTTGTGTTGGGTGTGTAGGTAGTAGGGAAGATAGTCTAGATAGGCCTTGTGGAGGTTTTCTTAGCTCTACAAATGAGCTCACTAGCTTAGCAGCTCTTCTTTCCCATTGCCTTGGAAGCCTGATAAACCCAATGGGGAAGATGGATTGAATGTGCACAGTCTGATAAACCCTTCTGTTGGCTTGGATGTGTCTTGTTGTGGTAGACCTAGTGTGTAACCTTTGGTTGGATAGTCTAATAAACCCAACTACGAATGCTAGCTTGGCTAGGTAGCCTAATAAATGCAGTAGTGATATGGGTTGAATGTGTATAGTCTGATAACCCATCTATTGGCTTGGCTGGTCCTTAAAGGTGAAGGTTGGCTTGACTGTGCTAAGTCTGTGAACCCAACTGTGAGATGGCTTGGCTAGGAGGCCTGTGAAACCCATCTACTAGAATGTTTTACCCTGTAGCCTGATAAACCCAACTGTGTTGGCTTGGTTGAGTGTTATTGCACCTTGGCTATGTATGAGTCTGCTAGTGTTCCCTTATTCTTGGAGGAAATCATGCCCAGCTCAGGGGTGGCAATGTTGCTGAGATACTAAGGAGCACACTGGCCTATGGTTGGGTGGAACATTGCAGTGACATAGCTGGTTGTAGGACAACTTATGTTCAAGATAAGTGTCCTTGTCTATGTTACTATGTTATTCTCTACAATTGTATTTCTTGTCTTACAAATTGCTTGATGGAATGTGATGAACATGTTGCTAGGTTCAATTGATGCATTGTTCCTTTGAGTAACTGCAATTATAGGCATCTATGTATGTTTTCCATCATTTCATTTTGAACTAAGTTGCAGGGTAGATGGGCTAGATCGGTAATGACCTGAATGATCATATCGATCCAAGAATTCAGTGGAAAAGCTGAGTTTTCTACTAGAAATAGTCCTTTGCGCAAATTTTGCAGGTTTACGAGATGCGGAATGTCATTTCGTAGATTTTGGTTTCCGCAGATTCCCTTCTGCAAATTCCTTTCTGCAACTTGTGGGATGCGAATCACGGTGTCGCGATTTCCACATTCTCAATCCCGCCATCCAAATATTTACGTCGTCGATCTTCGCAGGATGATTCTCCGTCACCAATTTGTTTCCGATACGGGATGTGGGATGCGGGAAGTGATGTTGCAATTTTTGTAACTTTTTGACCCCACAACTCGGTCTTTCTGCACCGTTGATTTTTGCGAGTGAATTCTGAACCGTTGATTTGGATCCAGTCTACGGGATCATTTATGATCGTTGATTTTCATTGCGTTTCTTTCCGTCATCTGATCTCCTCTGAGATCTTTTCTTGTAGATTGTTGAAATGATCTATGGAAGACAGGAGGGAGCATGACAATGTTGGAAATGTTGAGATGTGGTTCATGACCATGCCCTGTGTTTCGATGAACAGTGAATGTTCTCGATGAAAATTTTAATTCCACATAAGGATGGGGTATGGGTATGTGACAACGTGGTATCAGAGCTGCAGGTTGTAGCATTAGGTCTGTATGGACCAGAAACTAGTCAAGATCACCCTCTAATACCAACTTGTAGTACGCTACAGTGTGGTATCCGAGCTGCGGGTTGCAGAATTGGGCCTGGATGGGCCGAGAATCAGTTAAATATATTTGTCGGTTATAGCATTGGGCCTAGATAGGCCAGGTGACAGTAAGTAAATGGTTTTGATTTTGAATTACTGTGTGTCTAACAAATGGTGTTGATAACACATTTTGTAGAGTCATAGTGTATTTCAGAAAAGTAAGTGGTGGTTCAGCCATGAAAACCCATGACGGATATGATGCTCGGGACTCCTACGAGCATTTGCAAGATGCCATGATGGAAAATGTCCAAGTTGGAAATGATGACATAGATTCTAATGGAAGGAGATTCCAAGAGACACTGCCAAATATTGCAGCCACCATGAGGAGCTTGATTAAAGCTCAGGAAGAGAAGCATCAGTTGAATGCTGCTATGTTGCAAAGTTTGATAGACTTGCAAAGAAAGATAGACTCTGGACAAGGTACAGTAAAACCCGAAGGCAGTAAGAGCAGTAACAGAAGAAGAAGAAGGACTGCTAGTAGATCCTTTGACTTAGAAGAATCAAGTGGGGATTCCATCTCTTCTTCTTACAAGGGAAAGAGAAAGAGGCACCATAGGGATCGCTCTCGGAATGAATTTAAGAAGGCTAAACCTCCTACGTTTGATGGTGAGGTAAAGACTGGACAAGAAGATGAAGCCTGTCTTCCTGGGATAAAGAAGTACTTCCAAGTTAAGGATTATTCAGGGAACATGAAAGCAAGGATTTCCATATTCAGTTTGAATGGAAGGGCATCCATCTGGTGGGAGCACTTCAAGCAAGTAAGAAGGATCAGTGAAAAGAGACTTAAGTGGAAACGGTTCCAAAAGTATTTCAAAAAGGAATACTCTCTGACAGGTACTATGATGACAAGATCAAAGAATTCCATGAGCTAAGATTGGGACAGTAGACCATGGAAGAGTATGCAAATAGGTTCCTAGAACTATTGAGATATGTCAGGTACATAAAAGATGAAAAAGTGAAGATCCATCATTTCCTGAGTGGGTTTCCTCAGTCTTACAAAGAAATAATCAAGTTTTATGAACCTAAAACTCTTGAAGAAGCAATTAGGAAGGCTAAGTGTTGCTATGAGCAAAGCAAAGGAAAACTTGATTACCATAAGACATGGAAAGATAACAAGAATGAGAAGTCTGACCAAAGGAATAAAGGTTTCAAACCTTCTAGTTTCAAGAATCAGCAAAGGTAACCATTCCAAGATGAAAAGCATCCAACTAGAGTGGCGGGATAAAATCCAAGAGATCCACAACAGATCAGAGAACCACTCCAATGTTGGAGATGTGGATGACCCCACATGTGCAGGAATTATCCACTCGAGAATAAGAGTGCAAGGCCATCTTACAACATTCAAGAGGCAGAAACAGTGGGTCAAGTAGAAAGGGTCATCCCTAGTATTTATGCAGCACTAGAGGACCACTAGGTGGATCACCAGTCAACTGTGGTTGAAATTGCAAGTAATATTGCAGAGCAATCAGTTTCTCTTTTGATTGAACCTGGTTCTACTCATAGTTACATTACTCCTAGAGTAGTGGAGATTTGCGCCCTTAAGAAAGTAAAGCATAGAAAATCATGGTTAGTTTGGCTAGCCACTGGAACTAAGAGAAAGGTTAGTTAAGTGGTACAGAAGTGTCCATTAGTGATGAATGGATTGGTCACCTATGTAGATTTGAATGTTCTACCCCTTAGTCCCTATGATGTCCTCATTGGAATGGATTGGTTAGAATCTCACAAAGTAAAGCTTAACTATTATAACAAGGCTTTTGAGTACCTAGATGAAGAAGGAAACTCAAGGATTGTGAAAGGAATCCCAAAGGTGATTTCTGTGAGGCAAGTTTTCGCAATGCAGTTGAAGAAGTTCTATAGGAAAGGTTTCTAGTTATATGTAGCTCATATTTTGGAGGAACCAAAGAATGAAACTCCTAGGTTGGAGGAATTTCATCGGTTGCAGGAATTCAGGGATGTGTTTCCTGATGAGATTCTGGGGCTTCCTCCAAATAGGCACATTGATTTCACAATTGAACTTGTGCCAGGAGCAGCACCAGTGTCCAAGACACCCTACATAATGAGTACACCAGAAATGCTAGAGATGAAGATGCAACTGCAAGAGTTCTTGGAAAATAAGTACATCAAACCCAGCGTGTCTCCCTAGGGAGCACCGGTTCTATTTGTAAAGAAGAAAGATGGTACACTTAGACTGTGTATTGATTACAGACAGCTGAACAAAGTCACAGTAAAGAACAAGTATGCTTTGCCTAGGATTGATGACCTTTTTTATCAAATGAGAGGAGCAAAGGTATTTTCCAAGATTGACTTGAGGTCGGGTTACCATGAAGTGAGAATAAAGGATGAATACATTCATAAGACATCCTTCAGAACAAGGTATGGACATTATGAGTTTGTAGTGGTACCATTTGGTGTCACAAATGCACCAGCTACATTTATGTGCCTTATGGATAGTGTCTTCAGCAGGTATTTGGACAAGTTTGTTCTTTTTTTCCTTGATGACATTCTTGTTTATTCTAAGAACGAGGAAGAACATGAAGAGCATTTGAGATTGACATTGCAATTGCTTAGGGAGAATCGGTTGTATTCAAAGCTAAGAAAGTGTGACTTCTATAGAGATAGAATTCAGTATTTGGGTCACATTATCTTAGAAGAGGGTATATCTGTGGACCCTGACAAGATTGAAGCCATTATGAATTGGCCTACTCTAAGAAATGTAACATATGTAAGATCTTTTATGGGACTTGCAAGATACTATAGGAGATTCATTGAAGGATTCTCCAAGGTTGCACATGCCATCACTTCTTTGCAAAAGAAGGGCATAAAGTTTGAATGGACAGTGAAGTGTGAAGAAATCTTCTAGCAGTTGAAGAATATTCTCACCAGTGCACCAGTTTTGAAAGTTGCAAACCCAGCGAAAGATCTTGTGGTGTGTACTGATGCATGTGGTCAAGGGCTTGGAGGAGCCCTTATGCAAGACAACCATGTTATATGTTATGAGTCAAGAAATTTGAAGGAGAATGAGAAGAAATATGCTACTAATGATATGGAACTTGCAGCCATAGTACATGCTCTCAATATGTGGAGGCATTACTTGATGGGAAGAAGATTCGAGTTAAGGACAGACCATTGCGGTTTGAAGTATTTGTTTAATCAACCTACTCTAAATGCTAATCAAGCTAGATGGCTGGAGTTTTTATGTGAGTTTGATTTTGAAATCAAACACATAAAAGGAAAAGAGAATAAGGTCACTGATGCACTCAGTAGGAAGGTGCAGGAAATGCATGTGGCATCTCTTAGTATTTTCCAATCAGATTTGAGGCAGAAAATTGTTAATCATACTGTTGGAGATGAAATGCATATGCAAAAGAAAAATTGCAGCAGAAAAATATTGAGAAGAGATATGAGGGATATAAAATGGAAGAAGATTGGATTCTTACTTATAAAGGAAAAATTTACATTCCAAAGGTAGCAGATTTGAGGAGAGTTGTTATGGACAAGATCCATCAAGCTCCATATTCTGGTCACCCAGGATATCAAAATACAATTGCCACAGCCTTAAAGCAGTATTTTGGGCTAGGGATGAAAAAGGACATAGCTAAATACATTTCAAGGTGCATGAAATGTCAACAGGTAAAGGTTGGGCATCAACACCTTGCAGGTTTGTTGCATCCTTTGCCAGTTCCAGAATGGAAATGGGAAGTTATTTCCATGGATTTTATTACAGGATTTCCATTGACTTGGAGACAACATGATTCTATCATGATTGTGGTGGACAAGTTGAAAAAGGAAACACATTTTATACCGGTTAAGTCTACACATAAGACTGATGACATTGCAAAGATCTTCATGAAGGATATTTTCAAATTGCATGGATTGCCTAAGGCAATAGTCTCTGACAGAGATGTCAAGTTCACTTCCAATCTTTGGAAGGGGTTGTTTGCGGATTTGGGTACAAATCTGAACTTCAACACTGCTTACCATCCTCATACTGATGGGCAGACAGAGAGATTTAACCAAGTGTTTGAAGACATGCTTCGCATGTATGTGATGGACAAACCTACCGTGTGAGAATATTACCTACACCTGGTAGATTTTGCCTATAATAATGGACAGCAAGCATCCTTGGGGATGAGTCCGTATGAAGCTTTGTATGGTAGGAGGTGTAGAACACCAATGACTTGGGATAATTCAGTGAACAAGGTTGTGCTTGGTCCAGAATTGCTCAAGGAGATGGAGCAAGAGGTTGTAAAGATCAGGCAGAATCTAAAGCAACCCAGGACAGACATAAAAGCTATGCTGATAAGCATAGGATGAACAAAGAGTTTAGCATTGGGATCATGTTTACCTCAGAGTGAGGGAAAAGAAGAGTTCCTTGAAGCCTGGGAGTTGTGCCAAGCTGTCACCCAGATACTATGGGTTGTTTGAAGTACTTGAAAGAATAGGGCCAGTTGCATATAGACTTGCATTGCCTGCTAGCACTAGGGCTCATAATGTTTTTCATGTTTCCTTGCTTAAGAAATATATACATAACCCTAACCATGTGATAAATTGGGATGTGATTCAGGTGGAACTCGAGGGAGAGTTCCAAATCAAGCCAATGTGCATCCTTGACAGAAGCTCACCATGCTCCAGAACCGAGCCATAGGATAGATAAAGGTGCAATGGGAGCACTACGGTCCTGAAGAGGATACGTGGGAGCTAGAGGATGCCATGCGATTGGCACATCCATTTTTGTTCAATTCTGTAGAGCACTGAGGCGATGCCAGTGTAGTATTTTGTTCAATTTTGTAAGCACTAAGGACAGTGTTATTGAAGGGGGAGGGGAATGTAACACCCCGGTTTTGACCCCATTGCATTAATGTATATGATGTAAATACTATATCAAATCATGACAAGGAGCTCAAGGCCAAGGCCCTGTCATTGATTAAGGTTTGGTATATAGGCGATCATGGTGATGCTTATGGTTTCTTTTTAAGTCAAGGATGTTTGTAAACATCATGTAGATATGCAAATTAATGAAGATCCATAGCCAGCTATGTCAATGCAACTAATAATGAGATGGGGGCATGATTTTCCTAAGAAAAAGGGGGTGGGAATGTTAACCTTGATCCTGGTTGGGGAAAATCCATGTGTCATGGGGAGAACCCATCAGAACTGTCAACTACCCTCTTTCTTGTCTTCTCTTTCGAACCATTTATTTTTCCAGAGGGTGGTTGAGGTAGTTATTGCTTGGAAGGGGAAGAGTATGGGAAAATTTGAATTTGGCAGAGCACCCAGTCCTGGAATGTCATGTTTTACTTGCATGGACAAGAAAATACTAGAACCATATGCCAGTTTGACCCATGTGTTCACATTTGGATTTACTCTCACATTTTGAGAGCTGCGGGATGTTCAGGCTCATATCCATCTTCATTCTCCATTCACAGGAAAATATCTTCAGCAGTTGAGATCTTCTTGTGAGTATCCTTTGCATTCTGCGAGTGTTTAGTGACATTGTGGTAGCAGCGGAGATCTACTTGTGTGCATCCTTTGTGTTCTAGCATTATCTTAAACTACAGAGTTTGCGGAAATACTGTGATTGCTGCGTTGTAGCATTATCTTAAACTACAGAGTGTATGAGACCCTATTACTCATTTTCCAGAGTAAACCTATGTTGTATAGTCTCCCTGTGGTTGCTATGTTTTGCACCCTGGTTCAGGTCTGAGCTACATACAAGACTTAGGAATGGGAGAGACCTAGAATGTGCTTGATAAACCTATTGTGGAACCTCACGATAAGATAACAGTTTCCAGTAAACCTGCTATGCACATCCTAAAGAGTACTGGAAGGGAAGGTGTAGCCTGAGGGACTGTGGAGCAAAGAAGGGGGCACTTCCTTATGTTGGGAGTATAGGTAGTAGGGAAGCCATGCCAGATAGGTCTTGTGGAGGTGTTCTTAGGTTTGCAGATGAGCTCACTATCTTAGCAACTCTTCCTTCCCATTCCCTTGGAAGCCTGATTAACCAAAGATGGAAGATGGCTTGACTGTGTACAGTCTGATAAACCCATATGTTGGCTTGGTTGTGTCTTATTGTGGTCGACTTGGTGTGACATCTTTGGTTGGACAGTCTAATAAACCCAACTATTAATGTTGGCTTGGATAGGTAGCTTGATAAACCCAGTAGTGAGATGGCTTGACTATGTACAGTCTGATAACCCATATGTTGGCTTGACTGGTCCTTAAAGGTTAAGGTTGGCTTGACTGTGCTCAGTATGTGAACCCAAATATGAGATGGATTGGCTAGGAGGCTTGTGAAACCCATATGTTGGAATTTTTTACCCCACAACCTAATAAACCCAACTATGTTGGCTTGGATGAGTGTTATTGCACCTTGGCTATGTATGAGTCTGCTAGTGTTCCCTTATTCTCGGAGGGAATCATGCCCAAATCAGGGGTGGTAGTGTTGCTGTGATGTCCCAAGACTGGTGTACAGACCTTGACACTCTTCAATTCTGTAAATTATATTAAAATTTTTGAACTTGAATTAATTTACACAATGACTTCTCAGACTAGGAAAATAAGGGGTTTCTTCTGGGAAATTTGTAGGCAAAAGGAGTGAGCAATGGACAGAAAACAAAGAGATTTCAGACATGGAATTTCCTCTCCCCTAACAAATTTATATCTGGTTCCATTTAGGGTTCAGTTTCCACACTGCAGAAACCTACTACCATGCTTTTGGGCGGCCAAACCGTGAAACTAAGGAGAGTAGTTCGGTTTGTTTCAACCAGGGGACTATGGAAACTTGCAGAGGTTTGTTCCAGAATTAATATAACATAAATAAATTATTTATACATTTTACTGATGTTCTGGAAATTTCTAAGAAGTTTTGGGTGAATTTGGGGATTTTTGGCAGTTTTGGTCAAGAGAAACCCTGCGTAGAGGAGGATCCAAAAAGGTTGTATAACCCCCCCAAAAAAGGTTTCTGGATATGGATATGGGAATTTATTCCTATTACTAACCCACAGGAACTGATAGAGCTTATTTTTAGTTTAGCGAACTTGTTTTACATCAGTTTTGGTAAAACTAGTTATTAAAAGCTAGTAATCTAGCTAGGGTCTTAAAAAAGCAATTAAATCAACTCAAATTAATTTATGTAAAATATGAGATTTGTAACAGAGATAAATATAATATCTTTTAACATGAATACTCTCTTCAATCACTTCCCCAACATATAATATTTATTACATCACTCAAATTTACTCAATTCCCCCATACATTGATAAAATAGGCCCATTTGATGAAACTAAGAAAATATTCTTTAGGGGAAAAGATATCTAGAAATGATAAATGTAATGTTCAGAAACTTATGACACTACATAACATAAATTACAGTATTTACTGACCATTACAAATATGCTTCCAAAATTAAGGGACAGGAGGCCCGTATCATGGCCAGCAAGAGACTGTGAGCATAGGTGAAGCATGGGATTCCTTAGAGCTCGAAATGAACTTGATGGAGGCTAAAAATGGATCTTATTGTCCTCCAATTTCTGCAATCTAGTGCTCCATACCTGCAATGGAAGAGAAGGGGATGGAAGGAGAGGGAAATGGAAGGATGGGGCTCATCTCCCAGTTGTCTGAGGCACAACAATTAGAAGTAATGCTCACATAAGCATTCAACAATCAAATCATCAAACCAACTAAATAATGGAGTTGTAAATTCCCTTAAGTAGACATTGGGTGACTTGTTGAGCAAGTCCTTCACCCGTTGAACAAGTAACCCACTTTCCAATTTTGTTCCTAAGCCATGAGTGGCCCTCCTTGATGGGATTAACAATTTTGGTTTGCAAAATATGTTTCCTTCTTTGTATAACTTAACCCAAAGTGGAAATTCGACCTTCTTGATAAAAATAACAAGTATGAAGCTTACTAAATGTTTCCATGTTTGTATCCTTCAGTCCAAAATAGAAACTGCTCCTTCCTTGAGTAATTAGCAAGTTTGTGCATAAGGTAATCTTTCCTTGCTTTTCATCCTTGCACCAAATTAGAAACTAATTTGGATAGTTTCTATATTTACTATGACATGTTCCTTTTTCCTTCTTTTTCATTGTTTCCATTTTTCCATCCAAGGAAAGTTTAGTAGCTTTCCCCAATGCGCCCTCCTGACATGGTAGCCTTAATTCCACTTCATTATTGTGCATAATAAATAAAATTACTGAAATAAAATTAAATACATTCCTTAGAAAAATTATTAGCAATATTTTTCCTAGGAATAATAATTAATGTTTATTTGAGCCCCTAGGAATTTCATCATGGTCAACACTTTTAATGTCCCAAAATATGGGGACATGATAGTCCTCACCTCCCAAATCTGCTTGTCCTGAAGCAGAAGTGCTTCAGAGTGCTGCAATTTGTTCATCATGTAGGAGAATCAGAGCATGAATCCATTGTGCAAAAAGGTTGACTTTCTCCATGAAGCCATCCTGTAAAGTTTCTCCAACTTGTCAAGCCAATTTATGCCTGGATCCCATTTCCTCAACTGTAAGTATCCAAACATTATAATCCACCATACAAATTTATCATCACATGAAATGACATTCATGCTGTGGAAATCATACCACTGCACCGAAAACTGGAAATTCTCAATGCAAAGTTGGAAATCTGTCAGATTTCCCCACCCAACATAAAGTTCCTTATGTGCTTGATGCACATTAGCATTGAATCTCACTATGATGTTGCTGCAAAGACATATGTGTGAGTCCCATGTCCAACCCCAATGAGTATAGGAATCATCCAACCAACAAGGATGCCCAAACTGCTCACAATAAGATAATGCATCACAATCATCTCCAAAGATGCAAGCAGGAAAAACAAATAAGCGTCCCCTCATCCCACCTGATAAGGGACTGACACTCCTACTAAAAGGTCCATGTGAACACTTCCAATGGCTCAACTCTTTGCCACTGGTCAAATAATGCAAGCATCTATCCAACTGTGTGCAAGGTATTCTCCTGAACAACTTCTCTTGGCACTTTTCTTGCTTATTTGTCTTCCACTGATTATATGCAAAAAATTTTCTGTAAGAAGACTCCATGTGTGACATGTAATCTTCCACCCAATCCACATGTGGTTGAATGGAATCAAGTGACAGCCATATGTTCCTATGTGTCTTATAGGAGGGTGATGGTGCATTCCACAATTCATCATGAACACCTAGGAAAGCCTCCAGCTCTTCCTATTGCACCAACAAGGAAAATTCATTCTCCCAATTTTTATTCTCACTTGATGAGGATAAAATAAAAGTGTGGGTAGAAATTTGGATCAGAACCCTACAATACTCATCCACCCAAATTATGGCTTCCTAATCTTCATCCTCATCTGACTCTCCCATTGGGAAGAGACTCTTTCCAGGAAACAATTCCAGTTTTTTCTAGAAAAGGCCAAGTGCTTGGTTCTCATCAAAATTGTCTACATAGTCCTCAAGCACAAAAAAAATAGAATTCACCTCATTTGCATATGTATGGAAGGTATCCAATGGCTGCAAATTAAATCTTTGTTGCTGTTCACATGTCAAGACAATGTCAGTCACAACAAAAAATTTATTGCAAAAGTAAAATTCTTTACCTCCCAAGGTCTTCATTCCAAAGATGTTTCTATCCACCCAATCAATGGATGAATATAGACTTTTATTTTCTGATCCATATGGAATTTGATCAGCCATATTTATTAAGGATAAGAACACTTCATCCTTCCTCTCATTCTCAATGAGTGCTTGGCCCATATTTTCTTCCCCATAGATTTTCACAAGCACCTGCAAATCTGTTCATCCCTCATGGTTGTCCTCCACATGAGGTTCCTCCATTATACCCAAAACATTTCCTTCCATGCAGCATGAAAGGTGTGACACCTTCAACTCCTTCTGAAGTTGAAAGATCTGTAACTTTGAATCTTGAAGGGATCTTTGTGTGCTCTTCAATAAGTTATTGGTGATCTCCAACTTGTTAGTGATATTTTCTGATTTTTCGTCTTCCTTCTTGAGTGCACTATGGTACATTTCAGCCACCATGAGGAGATATTCTCTATCAGATAATAAGTTCACATATCTCTCCTCCATCTTGTCCATTCCTTCTTTCAGTGCTATGCACTCCTCCAGAAAGGCTTCTCCTTCCATATCTCCACCAGAATCTTGCCAACAACATCTTGCCACCAAGGCATTGATGTCAACAAAGTTTTTCATGGCTTCCCCAAGATTCTTTCTATCCTCCTTTAGTGATCCACTCAAATGATGTGGCTCACCAACAATATCCTCCATCAAGTTTTCTTCTTCTAATATGCGAGATATATGCCCATTTTTCTTGTGGCATGAATCCACCACATAAAACTCATCCTCAACATACAGGCCAGCCTTTGAATTTTCTGCACACTCACTTCCATGATCTGAAGTGGAGGGTATCTCTGAATGCTGGAATGACATGTGATCTGTATGAAAATCAAAAGGGGCATCTCATGCCTTGGAATTTGAGCTTCATCATGTTGCAAGAGAGTCCAACATTCTGAACTGTGTCCCTCCCTTTGCATCATATTTTTCTCCTTCAAATTTCCTAGTTCATATCTAGCTGGTGGGGGCTTGCCTTCCACTTCATTATGCAATTCAAATGATGAATTCAGATCTGATATTTATTGTTCTTTTGGATCTGATAAAAAATATTCCTTCACCATATTATTACCATTGACAATATCACCCTTCTTTTCACTGGTTGTGTGATCACCAATAGGGAAAGTGGGAGTGAATTTATCTCCCTCACTAGTGGCCTTCCTTTTGCAGTCCTCAGATGCAAGTGAGGAATTTTTATATTTACATGGATCATATGGTTGCAGGTGTACATGGATGCTGAAAAAATAAGAACTTTTATTATCCATGTTCTTAGAATTACCATCTTCCTGTATGGATACTATGGTGGCTTGCTCTTCCACCAAAATCTTTGCTTCACACCCAAGCGACGTGGCCTTGTTTTCATCTTCATTATGTAGCTCAGGAGGTGACTGTAAATATGATATGTATACCTCTTTTGGAGCTGATCCAAAATATTTCTCACCACCCATACATGAGCCAAAACCTTGAGCAGTGATCCGGAGATCACCCACCAAGAAACTTGAAGTGCATTCCTCTTCATTCTCTTCTTGGAGTAATGGGAAACAAGCAAGATCTTCTGGAGCATATTCTTTCAAACAAATTGAGGTTTATCCTTCTTTAATGGTACTATGATAATTATTTGCAGATAATATTCTTGAATAAAATCCAAAGAATCTCAGAATGCTTGAGCATGCTGATGGATTTGATGACTCTTCACTTTTGCTTTCTTCTTCCTCCTCATTGCTCAGAGAGGTGGAACAACTTTGTTCCTCTATGGATGATTTGTTTCTATTGAAAGAGTAATCAACTAAATTCTTAGGCTCAAATCCAGATCTGAAATAAAAATAATCTTTGAAAGGAATGGATTTACAAATCACTTCCCCCAAGGAAAGATACTCTTTGTAGTGGTGGGGCAAGTTTTCAGCTGCATCTATAATCTTTGCTACATACTTCTTAGGATTAGCCATGGGTAGTTCCAAATTTATTTCTTCATACTACATATGGTAATAAAAGTAACCATCATTGTCTCTTGACATTTTGAACCCATCATTAACATAGATCGCCTCTTCCGCTTCAACAAACTGATCAAAGTCATCATCTTCAACTACTAGCACAACCCTCATGGTTGCAACTTTAATTGTTGATTTGCAAAATTAGTCAACGTAGAGCATTCTTTCCACAGGAGTGGAGGAAAGTGCTATGATACCATTGTGATGTCCCAAGCCTGGTGTAAAGACCTGAACACTCTTCAATTCTGTAAATTATATTAAAATTTCTGAACTTGAATTAATTTACGCAATGACTTCTCAGACTGGGCAAATAAGGGGTTTCTTCTCGGAAATTTGTAGGAAAAAGGAGTGAGAAATGGAAAGAAAACAAAGATATGTCAGACATGGAATTTCCTCTCCCATAACACATTTATATCTGGTGCCATTTAGGGTTCAGAGTCCGCACTGCGGAAACCTACTACCACGCTTCTGGGTGGCCAAACCGTGAAACTAAAGAGAGTAGTTTGGTCTGTTTCAACCAGGGGCTTATGGAAAATTGCAGAGGTTTGTTCCAGAATGAATATAACATAAATAAAGGATTTATATAGTTTACTGATGTTATGGAAATTTCTAAGAAGTTTTGGGTGAATTTGGGGATTTTTGGCAGTTTTGGTCAAGATAAACCCTATGGAGAGGAGGATCCCAAAAGGTTGTAGAACTCCAAATTTTTTTTTTATGGATATGGATATGGGAAGGTATGCCTATTACTGACCCACAGGAACTGACAGAGCTTAGGTTGAGTTTACCGAACTTGTTTTACATCAGTTTTGGTAAAACTAGTTATTAAAAGCTAGTAATCTAGCTAGCGTCTTAAAAAAGAAATTAAATCAACTCAAATTAATTTCTGTAAAATATGAGATTTGTAACAGAGATAATTATAATATATTTGAACATGAATACTCTCTTCAATCACTTCCCCAACATATAATATTTATTACATCACTCAAATTTACTCAACTCCCCCATACATTGATAAAATAGGCCCATTTGATGAAACTGAGACAATATTATTTAGGGGAAAAGATATCTCGAAATTATAAATGTAATGTTCAGAAAATTATGACACTACAGAACACAAATTACAGTATTGACTGACCATTACAAATATGCTTCCAAAATTAAGGGATAGGAGGCCCGTATCATGGCCAGCAAGGGACTGTGAGCATAGGTGAAGCATGGGCTTCACTAGAGCTCGAACTTAACTTGATGGAGGCTGAAAATGGATCTGATTATCCTCCAATTTCTGCAATATAGTGCTCCATACCTGAAATGGAAGAGAAGGGGATGGAAGGAGATGGAAATTGAAGGCTGGGGCTCATCTCCCAGTAGTCTGAGGCACAACACTCAGAAGTAATGCTCACATAAGCATTCAACAATCAAATCATCAACCCAACTGAATAATGGAGATGGAAATTCCCTTAAGTAGACCTTGGGTGACTTGTTGAGCAAGTCCTTCACCCATTGAACAAGTAACCCACTTGCCAATTTTGTTCCTAAGCCATGAGTGGCCCTCCTTGATGGGATTAATAATTTTGGTTTGCAAATGATGTTTCCTTCTTTGTATAACTTAACCCAAAGTGGAAATTCGACCTTCTTGAGAAAAATAACAAGTATGAAGCTTAGTAAATGTTTCCATGTTTTTATCCTTCAGTCCAAAATAGAAACTGCTCCTTCCTTGAGTAATTAGCAAGTTTGTGCATAAGGTAATCTTTCCTTGCTTTTCATCCTCGCACCAAATTAGAAACTAATTTGGATATTTTCTATCTTTACTATGACATGTTTCTTTTTCCTTCTTTTGCATTGTTTCCATTTTTCCATCCAAGGCAAGTTTACTAGCTTTCCCCAATGCACCCTCCTGACATGGAAGCCTTAATTCCACATCATTATTATGCATAATAAATAAAATTGCTGAAATAAAATTAAATACATACCTTAGAACAATTATTAGCAATATTTTTCCTAGGAATAATAATTAATGTCAATTTGAGCCCCTAGGAATTTCATCATGGTCAACACTTTTAATGTCCCAAAATATGGGGACATGACAGTTGCTGAGAGACTAAGGAGCACGCTGGCCTATGCTTGGGTGGAACGTTGCAATGACATAGCTGATTGCGGGACAAGTTATGTTCAAGATAAGTGTTCTTGTCTATGTTACTATGTAATTCTTTGCAATTGTATTTCTTGTCTTACAAATTGCTTGATGGAATGTGATGAACATGTTGCTAGGTTGAATTGATGCATTGTTCCTTTGAGTAACTACAATAATAGGAATCTATGTATGTTTTCCATCATTTCATTTCGAACTAAGTTGCAGGTTAGATGGGCCAGATCGGTAACGTCCTGAATGATCAGATCGATCCAAGAATTCAGTGGAAAAATTGAGTTTTCTACTAGAAATATTCCTTTGCGCAAATTTTGTAGGTTTGCGGGATGTGGGATGCGGAATGTCGTTTCACAGATTTTGGTTTCCACAGATTCCCTTCCGCAAATTCCTCTCCTCAACTTGCGAGATGCGGGATGAGGAATTGCGGTGTCGCGATTTCCACATTCTCAATCCCGCCATCCAAATCTCCGCGTCGTCGATCTTTGCGGGATGATTCTTCGACGTCAATTTGTTTTCGATGTGGGATGTGGGATGCAGGTTGAAAGAAGTGATATTGCAAGTTTTGTAACTTTTCGACCCTGCAACTCAGGATTTTAACACCGTTGATTTTTGCAGGTAAATTCTGAACCGTTTATTTGGATCTAATCTGTGGGATCATTTATGATCGTTGATTTTCGTCGCGTTTCTCTCTGTTGTTCGATCTCCTCTGAGATATTTCCTTCCATATTGTTGAACTGATCTATGGAAGACGAGAGGGAGCGTGACAATGTTGGAAATGTTGAGATGTGGTTCACGACCATGCCCTGTTTTTCGATGAACAGTGAAGGTTCTTGATGAAAATTTTAATTCCGCATGATGATGGGGTATGGATACGTGACACAGAAAGTGGATTTCATATTTGTAACCTTTTCCATAAGCGAACTTAGATTTTCTGACTCCACCCTTTCGCTCTTGCCTTTTCCTAGCTGTTAGATCTTGACCAGAGCGATTCACAGCCATCGATCTATAAATCAGAACATATTTTCTCAAACATGCCTATTTCTTGGTCACGCCTAAGTAACGTTTTACCAGAATTACACTTCAGGCTTAGGGAAAATATCTTCTTCTTGAGTTTCTAGGGAAGACTAAGTATGATGGGAGGAATTAGCTGAGCTAGGAAAAAAGGGTAACAGTGCTTTCAAAATAAAAATGTAAGGAGGGGCCCCAAAATGCAGCAAATTTTGGGGAAGCAATTGCGGTAGGAATAGGTGGTTGGGAGGAATGATTTTTACCGTCTGCACCTAGGTTGAATCTTGTAAGTGACATGATGCTCTTGTTGAGCCCCCATGCATTGACTATATAATGATTGAGTGGATTATGTATTCTAGCCATAGATTGATTCTTTGGAATAGTAGGTGTTGGCATTTCACCTGGGGGATGTATCGCTTGAAAATGGTGAACCACTAGTTAAAAAAAATCTATGAATTAAGTAGTAATATTTACTTACAGTTTTTCTTACATTAATGAGATTTGTTTATGTATTCATTTATTTATTTTCAATTAACAACTAATTTTTAGGGGATGAGAAACCCAATTCTATATTTAAAAACAATAGGCATAAGAATTTTTTTTCTTTCATAAATCTAAAAATAGGCATAAGAAAAAAAATTCAAAATCTTAGAATTTTCAATCTTCTTTACAAAGATTACTTCTAATTTTATCCAGTGTGTTGTTCCTCATGTTGTACCCCTCAAGCTCTAATTCTTTATTTTATTCTCAAGGAATGGTTAGATCTCACTGGAGGAGACAATTGATGATTAAGGAGTGCTTGTAATGCCAAGGAGGCTTATTAGGATGCACCTTCCCATGACACTTTAGACCATTAAGCCATTCCTTGCGTCAAGGGAATGAATCCTAATATTAGGAGGTAGAGTTCTTTAGTATGTCACCCAAAGGTGCCTAAAGATTCAACTATGCTTTTATTGACTTTATTTACAACTAAAACCTCTAGCGCATGGAACCAGGTATAACTACCAGTGTGTGGTTTTAAATGTTATTTTGAGTGTGGAGGAACAACATATCTTGCAGCAACACAAATTAAATGAAAATAACAATAGGGGTTCCTTAATCATAGCTCATTTCTGTGAAAAAGAGGAGAAAATGATGCAGATAGGGAAATTGTAGATCCACATATTCAAGCAACAAAATAAATAAATTTAACTATAGAAAGAACATAAACAACACACATGGGACATTATTTCCTTGAAAAACAGTGGAAAATTGCCTCAGTCGAGGTTACAATTCAATAGCGTAATCTCATTTATAATAGTAATTACATCAAGAGGGACCCATTGATATCATACATAAGTATGTTATCTTTCTCTATGAAAGGAAACTCTCCGATGTTATTTCAGTGAAGGAAGAGGAAAAGAAAAAAGAGAGGAACTAATGTTGTAGATCCTTACACAATTCTATCTAAAAAATTGTGGTATCCTTTCATATGTATTGGTTCAAACTCTCATTTGTATCCTTTGGTTTCCTTTTTATGGCTGTAGTGTCCTGAATGTGCCCTCCTCATGCACAATCATGGAGGATATAGTGGCATGTTGTAACCATAACATGCATGATGGGCAGTTCTAATTTGGCTTTTAGCCTTCTTTTATTATCAAGTCCTCTCTTTATTGACTCCTTCACTTTATCGAGTTCCTTGTTTCCTTTGAAATCCAATCCATCAACTTCAATTCATCGGTGCTCATCCATCGGAACAACCTGTTTTCCCGTTCACCACTCTTTTCCAACGACTTTCCTCTGATATCACGTTTTGATCTGATAATTGTGATGAACTTTAATACTTCATTGGAAGACTATGCTTTCTGTTGGAATGATTGAGGACTTCCATATTGTTGGTCTAAAATGCCATCTAATTACCCTTTCGACTATTATCTTTCGTCCTTTGCATTTTGGCTCTGTGAATGCATGGTTTAGGCTACAAACCCTAATGTGGCACTCTTGATATTCAATCGAACTTCACCTATTAGGCTTCTCTATATTTGATTTCAGACCAAACCCCAATATTCCTTTAGACTTATCCCTGATATGATTTTGGAATTAACCTCGATACACTTTCAGTCAAAACTCTAATATGATTTTAGTCCAAGATGCAATATTCTTTTGGACTTAACCTCGATATGATTTCAAACTTAAACCCAATATTCTTTTGATTTTAACCTCGATATGCTTTCAAAATTAACCCTAATAGGTCGCCTTTGATAGAGAAATTTTGAGAGGGTTCTCTTGATCCATTCATCAAGAGGCTACATCTGATATCTGAGTGGATGACTAATATTGTTTCTTAAATCAAAACTTCCATGGGAAGCTGTAATGCATCCAACTTCTCTAAGCCAAGTCTACAAATGGTTGTGATGGACCCAAAATTCTTGGTCAAAGTTTGGAATAACACCCAAATGGAAAAGTAATCAACTTTATGGGAAGATGAACTAGTCCCTTTCTTTAAATGAGTCATTCTTTATGTATGTCCAGTTTGACCTAGAGTGGGTCAAACTACATTTTCTTACTTGTACAGCTCAAGATTTGGTTTTGTTAGCTCCATCATGACTAGTGACCTCAAAAATCCATTCTTAGCCATCAAATGTACTTGAATTACTCTCTTAACCTAAAAACACAATTTCATCAAAGGAGGGCCCCATGATACAACACCATTTTTCATGCTTCTGAATGTTGGATCTTAATTCTAGTACCTCATTGATGATTGATGAGTCCCATAATCCTACATAAGAAATTTATGGCATTTGAATATGTCATTTGTTTGATTTGTAAAATTGGCCTAGGGTGGACCCTACAGGAAAAATAACTTCTGGGTTGTGATCCTTTTAGGTGACAACATAGGATCCTTCTATGGGATGGATCCTCCTAGTGATATGCCAAGAACCCATATATATTCTTTTGGGTGAGCAGACTAGCTATTTATCTATTGGGATATGGACTCAACAATTTAGATGGAAACCAAATTTGAACTTAGAAACTATCTTCTCTTGAAATGTTATCAATCTCGATTGCATACTTATTTTATTTGCTCGATGGAGTAGGAAACAAATTTACATTGTTCCACTTTTCGCATAAAGGGAAAATGCTAAACGGAAATGAAAAACATATGGTATGAAGGTATTAACAGGATATTTCATGGAAAGAAGAAAGGTTTAAGGTACCTTGCATTAATAGGGTAATGAAGAGGCTGTCGTTATAGGTTGGAAAGGAAAAAATATTGGGTGATATTCCTATTCCCTCTTTAACCACAAAGGGGATCAACCACAAGTGATGAAATTTCCCATGTTTCCTGTAATATTCATGTATCTTATTCCACATAAACACCATATGTCCATTTTTTAATTTTCTTATTTTCTCCTTTTGTTCAAACACTACCTTCATTTTGTTCTGATATTCTTTAAAACCTTGGTATACCATGCCTCTACACCAATTGATTCACCCTTATTTTGAATTTATTTGGCTATGTTATTAGATCCTGCAATATCTTCATCATTGGTAATTCCATCTAAATAGGTAAAATCACTTCCAACCGATACACCAATTGGAAAGGTGCCTTTCCCATGGACCTGTTTATGGAAATTCTATCTACCCATAGGACCTATCTCACTTGGGAGTCCCATGATTTTTTATTTTCAGTAAGTCATTCTTATGATTTTCATGAGATTTTTATTTCAGGATTCAACTTGACCATTTCCTTGGGGGCAGTAATTTGAGGAGTGACTAAGCAAGATGTTGTACTTTTAGATAATGAACATTGTCTTGCTGGAGTTGGAATATTTAACATTGTCAATTACTATATTTTTAGGGAAACCAAACCTAGAGAGTATACTTTATTCAATGAATATAATGACCACAAGGTCATTGTATTGTTTAGTAGGGATTGTTTCTATCCACTTGGTAAAATAATCAGTAGCAGTCCAGATCCACCTATGTTGGTTACTAGATCGGGGGTGTATTTCACCGACAAAATCTATACCCCACTATTGGAAAAGAGCTTCAACTTGGACTGGTTTCAGGGGTAATGGTGACAGATTTTATTTTCTAGAAAATGTTTGACACGGAATACAAGATCTTACAAACTTATGGAAATTAGAGAACATAGTTGGCCAGCAGTTTCTAAACCTAATAATTTTGTGAGAGGTTGGTTAAGCAATAAAATTCCTCCACAAATCCCCAAATGCAAGTATTCAATCAACATTTTAGCTTCACATTCTAATAAGCATTTGAGTAAGAGAACGTCGAGACATTTCCAATGTAGATCCATTCCTACAACATAATATATTACATAGAAATTCTTCCTATGGCTTGGGGTAGACCACAACAGGAGAAGTGACACCAGAAATCAATTCAATTCTCAAATATGCTAGATAAATAGAAAATGCTAACAACTAAAGGATAAAGTCCATACCGCACCCAAATGTTTGAAGAATATCACCATTGAGCTTTCAATCCAATGGTTGCAACCTATAACTTGTCCTCAACAACAAATTTATCCAAGCATAGAAAATATATATGAAATGTTAGCATCTAAAATAGCGTAATCCATTCGACATGTATAAATAAAATATGCCCATGGAATTTGAAATAAACATTTGCACATGAAATTTCGACGAGAAAATAATGTTTTTATTAATGTAAATAACAGAGATACATAGTGACAACCTATGTTGGAAACTCGTTGGAACCAAGAAACTAAGTTCCTCTATCTAGGCCTCCACCACTTCAATCCTCCATACAAGGAAATATCACGAGCATAAGGATTAATCAGATTCCTCCTTCACAAGACAAGAAGAACTTGGGAGATGAACACAAAGGAGTTCATACTATCAAGGATAAAGGGAAGAAAACTCAAGATAATGACAATGGGGAATTTTTTTCTATAGTTTCCTTCCTCTCAAAGTTTACCCTCCTCCAATGCTTCACAATGGCTCAATATTTAACCCTCAAATGGGAAATGAAGGGTTGAATTGGAGAATTTTATAGCATATGGAAGGTCAAGGAACGTAACCACTATGACTTGGCATAGAAAATCCATAATATTTTTAATTTTGAGAACAAAACCCAATGTACACGGGATGTATAACTATTCAACTACATGTGTATGCTGGATGTATAAATGTTCACCTAAAGGTAGCTTCAAAAGTGTGTTTTTAGGATTTCCATTGAGCATTAGGGATTATGTAAGAAAGAGGGGTATATGAGGTCTACAGAGGGACAAGGTAGGCCTTTAAGTAATGTTGCATAAGATGTGTAAAATCATGCTATAACATATGCCCCCTAATGTGTGAGGTCTTAGGGGTACACGATGGATGAAATACAACAATCCCAAAAGTGGAGTAGTGAAGACCCAACCGGAAGAACTAGTCACTCGTCAACATAATACAATAACGACTCTGAATACATGACTGGAAATATGAAATATATACAAAATTACCAGGTACATATTGGTACAATGGCCATGAATAGGAATAATGGACACATGTCATAAGTGGCCACAACCATGTATAATATACAATGGAGTATGGTCTCCATACTAAATGAAGACATTTCGTACATAATGAAATACATTTCTTTGATATGAGAACTAAAATAGCATAGGTAATACCATGATCAAGATAATATCATATATGAGAATGGCACCATAGTCTGAGGTCTTCTACACAAACCCCAAATGGTACATGTCCCATCATGTGAATAAATGTGTTGAGTTCGAACATGACGAAACATCGTATGATTATTCACCATTGTTAACACCCAAAAATGTTCACCCAGCTCTCTATGGTCCAAACCATAATTATACATCATAATCCCACCACTATTTCCTCTATTTTGACCATCACAACTAAAATTCCACCAAATATGGTCCAAAACATTATTACTCCTTCCCCCATAAATGAAGGGAACTTGAGCATTTATTGTGACTTATCGCCAGTCTCTCCAAAAAGGACCAAAAAACCCTAAAATGAGAATGGGTAAAAAACCATAGATAAATACCATGCACAATAAAATACCATCGGTTAGTACCATGGGTCAAAAAACCTTGGATCATCCTATAAATACATTTTGAAGGTCTCCCCAAAAACGCTTTTGAACCTTTTTTCATTCATTCATTAGGTTCTTGCACCTTTCACCATTATTCCCATTTTTCCATATAATTTCCATGGTGTATGTTGACCTTGCTCCATACCCACTTAGATCCATTCCCCCTATTTTGAAAACCATTAGTGGAGATGACTGGAGAACCAGACCATGGATCCGGTGGACCATTTCCTGAGATGGTTGTAGTGGCCCACATTACTAAAAGGTATGCATGTTATCTTTTTTTATTAGTTAGATAAAATATAAAAATATAAAAATATTTTTATTGTTGTTATTTGTTATTGCAAGATGAAGTTGAGAGATCTTTCACACCAAGAACTATACCCTATGATCCAGATGATCAAGGGTAAGTGCTTTTGCACATAGTAGGGGAGAAATCCCTACTACAGTTTTGGCGACTCCACTATCTCGATCCCCTCGAATCTCTATTTTTTCAGGTGTTTCTATTGGCTTGTTTTGCTTGGGAACCTTCAGTCCTCACAAATTTGTCCCCCTTACGATAGATACAAACTAGTCTTGTCCTAGTGTCTGCCCCCCCTCAACCCAAGCAGGAAGATTTTTCTAAAAAACCCCTTAGTTTGAGTCGGCTTGCACCTATCTAGGAAAAATATCTGACCAGGTTGCACCTTTTTTCCCAATAAGCGCGACCTAGGTTGTGCCTTCTTCCCTGATAAGTGTGAACTGGACCAAAACTCCAGATCATACCTGTCCAGGATTCCAAAGCGATCTCGGTCGCTACTGTGACCCATTTTTGTGCGGCTTGTCACACATAAAACCCTGTTCTGTGTGACCTGAGCCTTTCTACTGATTTTCTGTTTTCGTGATTGTTTTAAAGTTTTGTGTGACCTCAATCACACTTGTTCTATCGACAGGTGTGACTTGCAGTTTTTCAGTCCTTTTCGGTATTTGAGACCCTTTTTCTAGACCCCCTGTATGTTTTCTACCCTTTACCAACTAGTTTATTTCCATATCCGATCCATTAAAATCCCTTGGTTTGTTTTGTGGTCCTATTTTCCTTGTATGTGATCCCCCTTAGTTGATCTTGGTAGTTGAGACTGCCTGTGTGTTTCCTACAACCTGATTAGTCCTTATGCGCTCATTTACTTGTGTACATTTTATTTTATGGAAGAATTAGTTATTTTGCATGATATTTATCGTCATTTACTGTTATTTATATGAATTTGCGTCTTGGCCGTGAGATCGTTAGGGTTTATACATTACACGTCACTTGAGCACACATCTCACACCCTAAAGAAAAATGCTTGGTTCATGACCCCAAGTTAGGATAAAAATGAACTTCAGTCAACCAACATTGTAACCTCATTTGAGGACCAAAACATTATTGTAGTTAATTTAGGACACTTGGGATATGCATCCAAATAACACTCCTTTGCCACTCACATTTGAGAAATAGTTGTTTTCCATTAGGGTACCAAAATCCTCTAGTACTTGTTGACATGGTCACGACTAGTCTATCGGAGGCCCCCTCACTCCGTGGGAGTAAGCCATAATGAATGAGTTCAGGAATTCACGATGGAATACCACACTCCATTCTGAACCAAAGTACAACCCTTCATAGTCCTCATCATGCATATCAGAGTATACCGGGTGTTGAGCACCAAAGGGATGAAGTGCGAGGAAACCACTCTGGATGTGTCATGAATGAGGTATACTAGTTTCCATTCTATTTAGGGATATTCTAGTCGAGGTCCCTCTTGGTAGTGGGATTCTCTTAGCCTATTGTTATTCCATTTCATATTGTTTGACTTGAATTTCATCACCCTATAGAGGATAGAATTTGTGAGGGGCTTCCATCTTGTATAGGAGTTTGATTGCACTTATACCCCATATCTTAGTGCATCATTTTATTTCTAGGTAGTGTTTATTGTTGGATTTCTGGCTAGTTTGTTGTAGATTGGCTTGATGTAAAAAATTGTTGTAGTGTGGTTTTGGAGCTTGTTTTTTGGATTGTGAGCCACCATTTGTACGTTATCCTTATGCAAAATTAGTTGTAGTTGGATTTTGAGTTGGTGTTTAACACTCTTACACCTACATTCATTACCCAACACACCACCACGTCATCATTTCTCCACAATGCTACTCGCATAGACTTAGGGGGAATACTCAATAGTTTCGTTCCTTGAACTACCGCCGTCATATTCATATTCTACGTTATTCACCACCTTCAGAGCCATATATTGCCTTTTATTCTGATTTTGATTCCTATCAATCTGATCGCACCTTGTTCACTACCCCATCTTGCCCCATGAATGGTGAACCTAATAACCCCTTTCAAGGGGGGACGATTGATAATGGGCTTGTATCTTCTCCAACCATCAGTTAGGGTATCCCTTCTGTTGGACCTAGAGGTCATGGTCCTAGTGGGCCCCTTTCCACCGCACACACTGCTACTAATCCGCTACCCTCCAGTGGTGGCCCCACTCCAACCATCGTGGTTCCTACCATACCACCATTCATGCACTGGGGCATTGGTCCTTATACCACCATTTTGGCTATTCCTACCATCCCAATGACTACTCCTATTATCGAAAGTGAGATTTACCCACCCCCATTTACCAATGGGAACTAAATTCCCACTAGCATCGGCACTATTGATGGATATTCCCAATCCAGTCTCGGTTCTAGTCTACCATTCATGGCTAGTCTCAACCTACCTGATTTTGCACGGTTGAAAAATGAATCCACTCGTCATAAACCATTATGACCCCCCATTCCTACCAAACACCCTTCATACATCCCTAAGTTTTAAGCAAAGGTGGGAGAAGACCCCCAAAACCACATCCTGTAATTCCACTTCTGGTGTTCACCGAACAACAAAGTGTATGATTCTATCTAATTGTGGCTATTCCAACACACATTCACAAGTGTTGCGACCAAATGGTATATTGAACTGCCTCATACCACTTCCCTAGACTTTCCTCGTTAGCCTCGATGTTTCTACAGTACTTCCAATTACCCATTCGTTATGAAGAGGGCGTGGAAATCCTATTATCCTATAGAAAAAACACAACTACCCATATCACGTGTCATATCCATGAGTGGCGTCATTGGTGTATCTTGTATAAAATCCACTTAGATGATATAATTTTCCTATATTGATTTCTTAAAACCATACACCTCCCTATCTCCAAGGACGTTGCATCTGAGCACCCACAAATTGAGGAGGAATCCATCCTCAAGGATGAATAGTTCCATTTCATTCTTCCCAATAAAATTATATGTATACCATTATACCTAATCCTCCCCATGTTGGCTCTTCATGTCGAGATACATTGGGATCATCCCATGCTGCTGATGGAGTCATTGGATCTATTACCCAGCATCCTCACCTTTACACGACCTCTCCTTTGATTTTGACTCAATATGGTAACATCCCCAATGTTTCCAATCCTGGTTACGCCCTTGATTTTTTACCTGTAATGACTTAGTGCGGAGCCACACCTTCCTATCCATCTCCTGCACTTAGTGCGGAGCCACACCTTCCTATGCATCTCCCGCACTAGTTCCTCACATTCACAAACCGAATTGCTTGGCACCTGCATTTAATGGTCAGAATGTCGGCTTTGTATCCCCTCTAGATTCTCCTTCCTATTTACCACCACCTGTGCAACCTAAACCTACTCCGACTCTGACTCCTCCTACTCCTCAAGGACATGTCTACACTCAACAAAACCTCCCTAATCAATATGCTCCCAATAACCAATAAGGGCAGGGAAGACAACAGATAGGTAGTAACCGGGGAAATACCATCCTCAAGGAGGTGGCCAACAACCTAACCCTCCGATCAACAACAGAGCTAATCCCCTCACACATAATCCCCAGCATCCACGTCGAACTAGGAAGAACCCTCAGTTGTGGACTGACCATCCATGTGCCATTTGTAACACTTACTCTCATTATACACATTAGTGTCCTCATATGAATTTCGTCTGCCATTTACTCCAAACCGATAATCAACGTGACCCCAACATAGTTGCTCCAACTTAGCCAAACCCAACACCATTGGGTCCTCCACCTATGATGCTATAGAACCCCTTAGTAAATCAAGGAATGGTTGCAACCCATCCCTTGATACCACAAATCCCCACACGTGTTCCTGTGGGTCCACCCATTGATCTTGGTGTCTATCACCTTATGATGTTATCATCTGATGTCAACTTACAGACTCGACGAAACCAGTATGGATCCACCACAGAAACAGTTAATCCCTCCATGACATCTACCTCCATCGCACTCAATATATCTTTACATTTGCCAAGATCCCCCACGGACGGGACTGCCAAAGTCCCCCGGTTCCCTTTTTTCCATGAACAATCCCACTTCCAGAGCCATGCTTAGCTACATTATAGTCGACGACTTGGCCCATAATCCATCGGCAATGTTCACTCTGGAAGTTCTCAAAACTTGTCGTTTGCAACACAAATATTTGTTATCCACATTAGGTTTCATTGATCCCTTCGATTCCTGGTTGATCTCTTTCGACTTGGATCAAAGAGAACCTTAGATTCCATCATCCGTATCCTTCCAGGTTTCGGTCATGATTCAGAATTTGGTCATTCATAGATGAGGGAGCATCCACCTGTGTTATGTCAACCTTTGTTTGGTAGAAAATCATATCGCCAACACTTCAAACTTCCACTACCGTCCTTCGTGCCTACGATAGCCATGCTTCTCAATCCGTTAGAGGAAATTTCAACTCAAAATGGGCCTTTTAACTTTTATTCAAATTCCATGTCATAATGTGTTAGCCAATGAAATTACTTTAAATTTGAAATACCGTATAGGTCTTAAACACTTTTAATATAAATTTGGGGATAGGTATCATAAAAAAACTACTTTTTTTGTTTGTATTTTTGACATATTTCCCTATGTTTTTACTCAAATTTCAATCGGGAGAGCTCGTTGGATGCAGAATTAAATTCCGCATCCAACGAGTACCCACTTGGCATACTTTTTATGGACCCCGCTACCCCAAAAACAAGAAATACCTAAAAAAATAGAATGATGATGTCATCATTCCATTTTTTCAGGTATTTCTTGTTTTTGGTGTAGCGGGGTCCATCAAAAGTATGCTGAGTGGGTACTCATTGGATGCGGAATTTAATTCCACATCGAACGATCTTTTTCGATCAAAATTTGAGTAAAAACACAGGGAGATATGTCAAAAATACAAAAAAAAGTAGTTTTTTCTTTTCTTCCTCCAAAATTAATAAATATTATTTTATTATTTTAACTATTATTTTATTAGTTCATTTTAGGAGGCCCATTTTGAGTTGAAATTTCCTCTAATGTCAGGGAGACCTCACGAATGTCCTGGTTGAGTTATCTGACAAAACCATGTTGATTGACATTGACGTTGTCAATTCCCAACTTGATTACAACCTTCTCCTAGAACGTAGTCATATGTATGCAATGTGAGTCATTTCCTCTATTGTATTTCAACTCTTGATGTTCCCCCATGATGGGAAGATCGTGACCATTGACCAACTAGCGTATTATGATCAAAAGGGACCGACGACACCACAACACATCCTTCCTATTATCGACACTACCATTGACAACATGTCCATACCTTCCCTGTCTATCATTGGAGAATGCTTATTTTTGACGCTCCTTTAACATACACCTTTTTGTCCTTACAACCTCCTCCTTCGTCGATAGACATATCAGATTTGTGCACTATCTGGTCCAAAAATGTTCCAACCTCCTCGAAACCTTAGTCACAACCTCAATCACATACCTCAGAAAATTATTGGGGTTAATTCCCTGTACATACGATCTGCTACCTTTTTCCACCTTTTGGCATTCTGAGTAATCCAGTCATGACTACTCTCAACCTTCCTAGCTTCAATTTAAGTATTCCCGTGTGGTACCTGGATCCACCTACCCCTCTCCTGACTCCCCAGATCATGTTTACTCCTATCCAAGCTATTGAGACAATATCACACCCACCTCCTGGTACACAAATGCCTTATTTGGTTTCTATTGTTTCTCCCCCTCTTCCCACGAAGACTGGGATCAAGATGCCCAAATCGATGAAAAAACCATGTCCTCTTCCTACATGTTCTTTATGTGATGTCTAAGGCCATGTGACACAAAATTGTCCCAATTATCCTATCCTTCGCACCCACATACGCACTGTAATCAAAACTGATGACACTCCAGTTGTCACTATACCAACCATACCTGTGGTTAAAAACAAATCACTACGAACCAACCACCCATGTGTAGTTTGTGGCCTATATGGTCATTATTCACACCATTGTCCAAACTTACCCATGTACCAGTCACTCCTTAGTGACCTTCACAAGCACTCCTTAAGTCTGAAATCATCATCCTTGAGGATATCCACCCTCCTTCCTCTTCCTCAGACATGATCACTAATGCCATTTACACGATCTCTAGCTCCATTGGTACTCCCCCCTCCTCGGCAGTAGAATATCCATCCAATCTATCCACGCACTACTTTCACAATGATGAGGAGATCCTTGAGGCTCTTCAACTCCTGAATATCACTGGTATGATTTGCACCCTCGCTCCTTCTTCATCCCCAATGAGCCTTCTTCATCACCGAACCAATTCTCTATCGAAGCGAAATACTTCATCCATAGAAGTGTTGATTGGTTTAAAAATCCCAATCTCAACACCTTAAGCCTTTTGAAGAAGGTAACATGGCTAACATTTCACCAACCATTAAGGTCAATATATCAACCACACCTGAGATAGTTGAATATATTACACTTTAAGCATCTTGCTTCACCAAAGAAGTCACTTCATACAAAACACTTTTTCAGGAGTTTCATGATATTTTCTCTTTGTTTTATACCGAGATTCCTGAGATTGATCCATCCATCATCAAACATTGTATTGATACTTGGCCTGATGTTTCCCTCATTTTCCAAAAACAACGTCCTATCCACCCAACAAAGTCCCTTGTTGTCAAAGTTGAGACCGAGAAACTGTGTAAAGCAGGATTTATCTACCCCATTGCGTATACCACTTGGGTTTCCAATCATGTTCCCGTCAATAAAATATGGGTACCATTTGTGTATGTATTGACTTCCGTGACTTGAATTTGGCGTGTCCCAAAGAAAAATTCCCCACTCCATTCATTGACCAGATCATTGACGCTTGCACCAACCATGAAGTATTTTCCTTCATGGATGGTTTTTTTGGTTCTAACCAAATTCAGATCCGTAAAGAATATCAGTAAAAAATCACTTTGACTACCCCCTGGGGCACGTTTTCGTATCGTGTCATGCCATTTGGACTAAGAAATTATGGAGACACTTTTCAGTGGGCCATGACCTTTTTCTTCCACGACCTTATTCACATTATCTTCTTCTATTTATATGACCTCACGTCTCGATCTCGGAAGCATTCTCAACATTTGGACGACTTACACCAAGTCTTCCTACGATGTTGCAAATATAACATCCACTTGAACCCCCTCAAGTGTGTCCTTTGTGTCCCAGAGTCTAGTCGGTCGCTTGCTAGAATTCATCATGTCTCACAAAGGTATTGTCATGGATCCTCTGAAGGTTCAAGCCGTCCTGAGTCTCCACCCCCCCCCGCACATACTCTGCGCCAATTGTAGAGCCTCTAAGGCAAGGCCAATTTCCTTCGTTAGTTTATTTCGGACTATGTGATGAAAGTCCATGGATTCTTACACTTTCTTAGTACCAACATTGCTTTTATATGGGATGAGCACGCGCAAGGTGCTTTTGATGCATTGAAACAAGCCCTGAATTCCACTCCAATGTTGTTTCCTCTCGATTTCACAAAGGAGTTTATCCTCTATGTGTCAACATTTGAAAATGTTATTTCTGGATTCTTGGTCCAAGAAGATGATGCTAATTAAGAGCATGTGATCTATTACGTAATTTAGAAGCTTTCCAGACCACCTTTATGTTACTCCCACGAAGAGAAGATGGCCCTCATCGTCATATTTTCAGTACAAAAGCTACACCACTACTTTATCTTGAGCCAAACTCGAGTTGTGGCCGATTCCAACCCCATGCACTATCTCTTGAGTCTCCACCTTGTCCAAGGTCATGCTTTCAAGTGGATTTTTGTTCTCCAGGAGTACAACTTGGAATTCATCACACCCAAAAGCACTAAATCTTTGGCGTTGGCTTCCTTGATGGCATACTTCCCTTTGTCATCTACCTCACCCCCTATAACAATAAACCTTCCCGATGAATCCTTATTTTTCATCTCTACAGAAGACCCATGGTATGGGGGCATCGTCCTTACTTACGCGAACAAAAATTCGGGCCCCATTTAAGCTTTGAATATTGTCATCGCATCCAGCACCAAGCTGCTCGATATCTCCTTATCGGTGATGTCTTGTACCACCGTGGTCTGGACACTATATTGTACCATTGCCTCACCCATGATGAATCCGAACAAGTCCTATATGACTGCCATAGTGGAGTCTATAGTGACCACCTATTTAGTCTAGCCACTACTTAAAAGATACTTTATGCCGGTTATTTTTGGATGACCATCTATACTTATTGCATCGATGCAGTTAAACAATGTCGTAATTGCCAGATATTTTGCCCCAAAGCAAGGAAATCTCCCACGCTACTACATCCTGTAGTCATAGTTGGCCCCTTCTTCAATTGGGATATTGAATTCATGACTTGTAACCCTCCTTCAGAAGACAACCATAAATACATCATTTTGGTTGTTGATTACTTTACCAAATGGGTCGAAGCTATGCTTACTTTCAATTGTAAGGCTGACACTGCAACACATTTATTTTTTAACAACTTTATCGCTCATTTTGGTGTCCCCCAACAATTAGTATCATACCATGGTTCTCATTTCGAGGATGCTATTTGGACAAAGCTCTCCTCCATGTTGAAGTTTGAACACTAGTATTCCTTGTCTTATTACCCTTAGGGAAATGGCTAAGTTGAGGTTTTCAACAAGATCCTCAAAACCATGCTCCAATGAATGGTGGAAAAACACAAGTCCAACTTTAAATTCTTTCTCTTTTTCACCCTTAGGGCCTACCAAAACTCAACTAAAACCTCCATCGGTTTTAACTTGTTTAACTTAGTCCATGGCATGGAATCGGTTCTTCCCATTGAACGCCAGATTTTGTCGCTTCTCCTTGACGTTGAACTTCTACCTGCTACTTCACCATTAGAAAAATTCATACTTATGCTTGAACAAGCCAATGAGGACCATTGTGCTTCTCTCCAAATGATTAAAGTGGCTAAGACTTAGTCGAAGTCCCACTATGACTCCCTTGTCCAGCCACACACCTTTAGCGAGGGGAACTCTTTCTCGTTTACGACCAAGACCATGATAAGACTAGGAAAGGGGAGTTTGAATCCATGTGCTATGGCCCTTATGTCATCCATCGATTTTTCGACAAGGGGGCATATCTCCTTGCTGAATATGATGGCCACCTCTTGAAGAATCCATGCAATGGGATCTACGTTAAGAGGTTCTATGCTTGAGGTTGCTCACCATGCGTACCCTTGTATCATAGTTTTTCTTTCTTGTTTTGCATCATTTTCCATGAGTCTCACAGTTTGTTTTCTTGGTTGTTCCAGATGGATCCTACATTTCCTTGCTATGTTGGTTTCACTAATGGTGCAAGTAGATGGTCTCCTAATCTCTCCTCAGTTGTGTGGGACATTTATTCCCCGTCACATGAGTTTATCCATATCGAAGGAATGTGTGTTGGTATTGCTACCAACAAATAAGGTGATTACAATGGTGTCATTGGTCTCCTGATCGTCACCCTTCACTTGGGTATTCATCTCCTTTCCTCTTGATAATTGTGACCTAGTTCGTGCCTTTTCCCTCTAAAATTGTGACCTAACCCCGAGAACCCTTCAGTCTCGGCCATGGCCCCTAGAATGAGAAAAAACCAAAACTAAATCACTAAAATTGATGTGCTCAGTGAGATATCTTACCTGCAATTCACAGATCGAAAAACTACTGGTCCCTTTGGGGCCCTCCACTCCAACTCAACACTGCACAGTGAAAATGACATGTGTCATGTGCCCCCCTGTTTATAGGCCTCCATTTGGTCAAACGTTTTCTTCCGTGCACCACAGAGTCATTCAACATCCATTTTTCACGTTGTTCGCACCACTGGGTTCAATTTTCATCCTCTATCTGTTGACAAGACCCATGTCTCATGCTCTCCCTATGGTTTTTTGGGCCATTTCTTGAGTTCACCTCGATTTGCATACCACCACATGAATCAAACCCTGTATGTATTGGCATGTTCATGAGCCACCCGCTCCATCCATATTGCAAACTTGGCCTTATTTGTTTGCCATCCACCATCCTGCAAGGAGGCCCCGCTAGTGTTCCACTATTACACTACTACATTTCGACCAAAAATCCAACGGCCATATTGTCGTATTTTCGACACTTCCTTGTTGCATGTACGACACTATGATTTTTTTTAAGCATCGGTGAATTGTCATCAGTTATCCGACATCTTTCTAATCCCTCGGTTAAGCAACAGCTCAGTTTACCATCGGTTAAATGTAAACTGTCTTTTATCCGACATTTAATTCATATTAAAGTTTAAACATAAGCGTCGGTTAAGCTACGGTTCACCAAAGAAACCCGTCTATTAACCGACGAATTATAAAAACTGAAACGTCGGTTAAGTGACGGTATTGAAATTAAAAAAAAAAAATTACCTACAGGCCGTCGCTTAACCGACGGCTATAAATGTTTAAAATAAAAAAATACAAATGCCACATGGCCACCAAACGAAGGATATACTCCATGCATCCACCATCAAGACTCATCGCATTAAATTGTGCAGCACTAATTTGGGCAATTGTGGGTAATTAAGTTATTTTGCTTAATTTTTATTTCCATGTAATAAATGTGTAGCATGAGGCATTTAGTCGAGTTTCCCTTGAATTTATTTCAACCAAAAGTCACAATGTGACATTGATCATCAAATGGTTACACATATTTTCCAGTTTTCCAAGGAAAGTTTCATATCTAGACATTGTAAAAACTGCATTATTGGAAAATAATTGGAGTCACTACTAGTTGGTTTTCTGTGGATCCCTGTATCTACAGTTGGCACAAATGAACAGTTTAAAAGAGATTGCATTTCACTGTCATGGCTATCAGAGATTTTAAATTTTGTGCATAATCAAAATACAACATTGTTGCATTTCACTGTCTTTGCAACAGCAATGATTTTCATCTGACCCCAAGACCCTGAAATGTCCCACTTGGCTATGAGCTAACCTTTCTCTGATATTATGCTCACTAACTTGGTTCAGTACTTTCTACAAGTACTTTGGATGCTAATTAGATACCCACTGTTTGAAACTCAACTGAATCCCTGACTATCGATGCACTAATAAGTGTGTATGGTTTTCTTTTTCATGATTTACTTGGGCTTATTTAATCACAACATTGATTAGTTATCTCACATTCCATTCACATCATTGTATTAAACAAACATAACATAGAAAAATGGTGATAAAATTAATTCAAAATAATATATGGATGATATTTATAATGAGAAGCACAAATACATGCCTAGAAAAGATTATTGGATGTTCTGAGTCCCAGAAATTTCCCATCCAATTAATTTCTTGCTGTAGCAGTCACTCCACATAATACTGATAATGCCCAAAATGTATATGTTGCCCAGATTAACACCAATAATTGCAATATTGATAATGCCATGGCACACCATAACATTCAATTATGTACACCATAACATTCAATTATGTAATAGTACACCATAACATTCAATTATGTAATAGTACACCATAACATTCAACCCTTGTGCCTCATCTGAGAAATTAAAACTAAGAACTAATCAAGGAGAAATAAAAGTACAAATCAAACACATATAGTGAGATCTCAAAGTTTACAAAATGATGGAAAGGCAGGACACCACACATGCACAAAAAGTTAAAAGTGACATGCCATCCCAGCGTACCCTCATCGTGGCAGGGTTGATGGGAACGTCTGATTGCATGGCATTATTGGAATACCCCTCAAAATAATTTCATATAGAGATTCACTATTCATGTACAAGTTTTGAACATTTCTAAGCAGCTTCTACCTAATTATGCCCACAGATCCTTAGGAATTGTTGTCCAAATGAAGTTTACTTCTAAGGAACTTTAATGTCAGGTATAACTAAATGGCTCCTTAGAGGTACAAAGGAGAACATCATCGTCAATTAGAAAAATAACATTCAAGGTTCTGAAACCTTCCATACTCTAGCTAAGTGGCCTTTTTGTATTTATTACTCAACCTCATCTATAATAGTCCACACACATCACAACATAACAAGTAACTCAATCTATAATCAATAATCAATATGTACCAAGGTTCTTAAAACAACCTTATGTAAGGAAAAAATCATGTACTAAAACATCGCCATTCTGTCAGCTTTGACTAAAAAAGCCATGCATTCAAGACCACAAAAGTGAATTAAAATAATGTCAGTGGCCTATGAGACAGTGCAGGAGTGGTCCCATATTTAATATCTAAATCCACTAATTCTCTGTAGGTAACATCTGGACACTGGAGAAACAACATCTCCCATCCACTAAGTCAAGTAAGGTTAAGTAGAATAGCACATTAAACAAAAAATAAAAATTATGGTATACCTGACTGATATTTGAATATGCCAGATAATTAAATAGTTTCTTAAAACCATTCTCTATACTCTATTTAATCCATTTCATAGGAAACCTCAAGCTGCTCTAAAAAATAGCGTAATCCCCACAGTAAGGATTTGTTAACAGAGCTAGGGGACAGCAGAAGCAAAACACAAACGGAAGATTACATCAAAAATGCATGAAGCACTTCTAGAAATTCAGGCAAGCCTCCTCTTAAGCAAGACTAAAAATCAAGAAGTACCAAATAAAAAATGGATGGAAAACGAGCTAGAAATATCCATTCCAAAATACTTCTTGTTGCAAATATAGAATATTTCCAGCATTTTGGTGATGAGAATATCAAAAAGTTACGTTATGAGCCTAATATTCAAAATAGCATGATACATTCAACCTCATAATACCATATACACCCCCAAGTTAGCAAATAAATTCAATACTATCATAGCAGATTGAAACAATGATCAATCTCAATAAGATTAGAATTTGAACCTCACAAGCAGAAGGAAAAAAAAACAATATTAAATTGGAAGATACCAGCAATGGTTATATGGTTCTAGAAAGTTTGAAAGCGCTACAAAACCTGTTTATATAAAATGGTTTACTGATAGAAGACTGACAAAACACATATTTAAGTTCAGAAGGATCCACTCAAATCATCGCAAACTAGATCCACAGTTGACCATTATCTAGTAAACAAATAAAGATCATTGAGCTGCAGATACAATGCATTCATCTAGTGATAAAAAAATAAATAAAAATAAGAAATGTGTATGTTCATATTGCTCTTACTTGCTCAACTTTGGTTTCATCGTCTGCAGCCTCATGGTAGGCAAAGAATGCACGACTTTGATTCCATGAAATGACCGCTTCTTTGTATGAGACTTTTGTTGTTGTGATAATTTTCTGTTTGAATAATATTTGTCATTTGAAATGTTGAATCGAGATATAGAAGTAGTTTGACTAGAGAGATCTCCTGCTTCACCTGTACTAGTTTTAGCTAAATGACTGATCACCATAGCTCCTGCATGAGCTCGTAGATGCCTACCTTCTTTAGTATCCAATATTTCAAAAAGCATCTGATCATCTTGAAGATTGAAAATTAATTTTTCTTTCTGAACATCTTTTCTTCCTTCCCACACAATCCTATCTACCCAGGAACCCTCTAGCAAATCAGTATTTTGCAATGAAAGCTTCCTAAAGTACTTGATAATTACATCATCTTGAAAAGATTTTGCCACAGTTTTTGTCACCTCTGGCACTAAAGGCTGCAACTTTCCTAACTTTGAACCTGACTCCAATCTAAGCATTTGTGGATGGCAAATCCCTCTAGAGGTCAGCAATTCTCTCTCTTCCTGAGCTAACTTCTGATCAAATGACTCCACTGAAATCGGGTAGTTAAGCAAGAAGTTTGAATCACTCCTCTCCATAATAGTCTGAATGTCACTTTCCAAATGGTTGCATTCATTTATCAGTTCATTGTTTATAATGTTTGTGTCTTCATGAGCTTGCTTTCCCACACGAACTTTATCTTCATCACCCGACTTTGAATTGTTAACAGGAGAGACATCCCACAAAATATAATCTTCCCACTCTTGCTGATCAAGAGGATAGAAATTGGGAGACAGAAAAGCCTCCATGTGCCCTAAAATATTATGTGAGTATCCATCTTTCATTGGTTGGGCCCAGATACAAGAATGTGTCCTCCCATCCCAATCAATCTCTTCAGAAGTGGAAGTGCAAACACCTTGCCTATCGCCATGGCCAACCTCTTCTATTGAATCATCTATTTTCTCATGATACCCTTGATTTATCATGTTGACAAACTTACCTCTCAAAAATAATTCATCATCTTCTTCCAAGTTATCAGCATTTTACGATGCATTGGCCCTCTCTGCAAAACATTACAAAACAAATCAATTTACTCTGACTAGACATAAAACAATATAGACTGGTATTAAAATGAAAAAGCACCAATCCTAAATCAGGACTAAAAGTCACCAATCAAGCTAGAAAAATAAAGGTCTGCTTAGCATGCATATCATGTTTCACCGTTGCAGGAGAATGATCAAAGAAACTGTTCGAAACAAATATATTTCAATAGAATAATCTTAAAAAAATTCCAATTAAAACAAGCTTCATATTTGTTTATATTAAATACAAATTTAACAACATGAATGAGAAATTTTCAAGAAGATGCAAACTCTGTCAAGGATGTATTAAGCTTTTCAAACATATGGGAATTAGAAACAATCTTATTTTATTCCAATAGGTGCATTTTTCTGGCTTTAACATTTTTCTTAAATTTACCAGCTGTGATTGGGATTTCTCAGGTTAATTTATAAATGACAATATGCCAGATGGAAAACATTAATTGGCACTATGTTACAAAAACTTAATAGTGTATGTGGTAATATTTCCAAGTTATTCAAAGAGAATGACATGAAGAGAATCGACAGAAAGTACAAAAAATGCCCAGATTTAACTACCACACATAGACGTATACAATCACAAACATGGGCAAAAATAGAGTATGGAGAATCATATATTTTAGATTCAACATAGGAACTAGATACCTATGGTAACAGTCGTAGAGAATAATCAGCCTGTGCATCTTTAGCACTTATATACTGATATGACTGACAGAATTCAGGATGTAGTAAATTAAACCACTAATACAACCCACCACTCAACCATAGATGAGAAAATAGATGATTTAATAGAAGAGGTTGGCCATGGCGATAGGCAAGGTGTTTGCACTTCCACTTCTGAAGAGATTGATTAGGATGGGAGGACACATTCTTGTATCTGGGCCCAACCAACCACATGGATTTCCTTTGTTTTGATGCCTACCTTATGATCCATAAGTTTGGTGCCTAGGACATGAAGCATTATGAAGAAAAAACTAATGGCCACCAAAAGGTGAGAAGAAAACAGACCGATGAGATCATACCCCATCTTCTGGAATCTTCTGGTGCACACAAGTAACCAATTATACAAATTAATCATCTAACCAAAGGTGGAATCATAATGATGCATAATCAAGAGTGAGGATCCCTTTCCAATAACAAAATACCTTACGAAGATGAAAACACTTGGATTTCATTCATTTTGAAGCCGGCCCTGTGATTCATAAGTTGGGCACCTATGACATGAAGCATTGCTGAAGAAGAAAACCATCACCACAAAAAGAGGTAGAGGCAAAGAAACTGATAAGAGCATACAATATTTTGTGCATGCAAGTCTCTTTTCCACATACAATTTGAATATTCTATGTGGTTGGAGTATAATAGTCCAAAACAACTATTTCTTGTGACATATAGAAAAAAATCACGCGATTGCTGCATGATCCAATTGCCTCCTCAATATGCAAGGGAACAAATGAACCATCTAGAGACTCTTGTTGAAGATGTTGCAAAGCAATTTGCTACCTAGACTGGAGATATGGTAAGCAGAGAGGATCTGTATTTCCATTCACACTGTACACTACTCATACACGCCTCCTTCCATCTTAATGCACTGTCGTATTAGGTTGTAATCAAGTATCAATATTATTGCTCTACGACGTCAATTGGGGTTTATCACCCTCGTGTTTGAATTGTATGTCTTAGCAGTGGAGTAATTGTTCTTGAAGTTAAGCTTGTAGCTGACATATTCTGAAGTGTCTAAAAATATTTTTGTGCATTGAAGTGCTAGAGTTGTATACTAAACCATGCCAAAAGGTGTTTGCTATGTGTAATTATTGAAATCTTTTCATCATGCAGTTTTAAGGGCAATTATATGACTGGTTCTGTTGGTGTCAAGTGTGTGAAGACTCGAGATTCTCATTGAAACTATTATGTTGCAACTCCAACCAATGTGTAAATTAATGTGTAAAACAGCAGTGGAACAATCTCAATAATTCACTTCTAGTAGCCCTAAAAGTCACGGCAATTCAAGGAGAAAAGATACCAATCATTCCAATGAGTTTCCCTCTAGGGCAACTTCATATGCATAAACCAGATCCTTAACAGTACAGCAATAGATGGCTGTACTATTATCTTTAATCTTAGTGTTAAGTCCCTCAATTTTTTTCTCTTGAGTGTGTGAAATAAGCAAGACAATCAAGTGCTGGAAATAACCATTCCAAGAAGATAAAATGCTGAAATCAAATATGCAGTATACACAATATATGGACAGAGGGAAATCTCATATATTAATGCTCAATGAACGAATTACATATATACCATAGCCTCCTCTCAAGGCTAAAACAAAATCCAACCAGCCAAGATGCCCTATCTAGTGTTTGTCAACAAAACCTAGCTCCTCTAGATGAAAGAATTCCTCCAACACTATCTCCAAGGCAAGGCATCCTCCAACACCCATTTACTCCCACTGTTACCACTTACTCGGAACTCATATTGCTGTTTTAGCAAATGAAGGACTTCACTTGGATGGTGAACAACTAATAGATCTAGAAGAGTCTACTTTCTGGAAGAATGAAAGCAATGTGATATCTCTTGCACAACATTATGCAATAGACCATATTGGAAACAAACAAGTCAGGGAGATCATGAAGGAGATGGGGTTGTAGACTTAACTTCTATTGCTTTGTCCTGTAACCTTCGTTCAGAGCATTTTTCCTTAATTGTTGAGCGCAGCAAGGAGAATCAACTAAATGTTATATTTCCACAGGCAGGTCACTGGCTAGAGGATCTAATAGCTATCGCAAGTTTTCTGCATGCACAAGGTTTAAAAACAAGGCCCAGGGGGGAAAAGTCATGGACAACTGCTAGCAAGGATGGGCTGGGAGTAAATGATGTACAATCTGCAAGCGGGCATGAAGATGATGCTCTCTTTGGAGATCTGTTTTCAGAGGCTAGCAGGAAAGTAGTCATCTTTGATGGACATGGACAACCCTGCTCTGCAAATGACAGTGTTTCTGACTCCAGTAATATTCCTTTACAAGGAGCTGTTGAAGTGCTTAGTTTTATTAAAGAGTGCATTTTTTCTCCAGATTGGCATTCTTCTATTTACAAAGAAGCCCGTCACCAACTTAATGAAGAACATGTCAGTGCTCTTTTACAAATGCTGCAGCCACAGCTTTTAGTTGATGAAAGAATGGAGGGGGCTGGTGTTTCAGATATGTCCTATGAAAAACACTTCCTTGAACATTTTCACAAAGCATGCTTTAACCTGTTACATGAACTTGTTATGAGGCATGCCTTATCCATCGAACTTGAAGAACACCTAGTAAATCAAGTTCTAAAGGTAGAGGATGGGAGGTTTGCTTATACTGATGATGCTCTTGTTCTTGTAGCTTGCATTATTATTATAAGGACATCCACAGGGTCCAGTTTGGGAGATGACTCCTTAATACTCAAAATATGCAAAGGAGACGCTGGTTTTATTGTTGAGAAAGTGAAAGCTACATATTCAGGGTGCTTAAATATTCAAGAAGTTTGTGCAATTATTCCATCCCTATTTCATTTGGAAGTTCTTCTCATGGATTTTCATTCTTCAAATGCATTTGAAAAAATCAAAATGGAAGAGAATATTTTTTCTACCCTCAGCAATGTAAGTTGTCCTCCAGTGGAACTTAACAACACACAATTGGTTTGCTGGTATTTGCTAATTTCAAGACTGATGTTGATTCTTCGGCACATGATTCTCCACTCTACAACCTTCCCATCCTGGTTGATGTTCAATATAAGAAATAAGTTAATACAGATTACACAAGGAGGAACTTTTCAGCTTCCCACAGGAACAGGCTATTTAGAATCATGGGTATATCACGTGATACAAAGTGTTATAAATGTGAATGAGGGAGTCACAGAAGAGCATGGAATGGCTGATCTCTTTCAGCAACTGATTGACGTTAGTGGGGTTCATAACTGGGGTATTGTAGAACACAATGTTCTTCAAGATCTGGCTGGATATTGTTTTGTACTTGGGTGGATCACTCTATCAGATATTAATGTTAAGGAAGCTGGTGCTTTGCCATGGAGTCCTGAATTGGGCAGAGACAAGTTGCTTGAAATTGAATACTTCATAAGTTTTAGCAGAATTCTACACCATAATGTTCATTTTGGCCATACAGGGGAGCTATCATAGCTGGAAAATATCATTCTAGATATACTCTCTCAGCTTCAAACATTATACAAAGAGCATAGTGTGAAGGAAAGGGGTTGGTTATTCTTAAGGCATAGGGCATGGTTGTCTTTAATTTTATCATTGCTCTAGGCAGGTCTGTGGAAAGGGTCTCTTAGAAAGATCTCAGTTTCAAGAGAGGACACATTTTGGATAGAGCAGACATCTAAAGATACTTCATTACTCACACTTTGTGAGCAGTTAGTTTTTTGTGTATTGAAGGATGGGAAATCAAGCGTTTTGCTGAAAATATTGACATCCCTTTTGAGCATGCATGTCGGGGCACTGTGAAAAGCTGTGCTTTTTGTTCTTGATGGAAAAGAATGCGAAGATGATGCATTGTTTTCACTAAATTTGCTGCTTCAAGCAAGTTATGACAAGTCAAAGAAGGAAGAGTTGTTGGGGAAGCTAGGAGCTAGCTTTAAGCTTATAGAGTCTGTACTTAGAACTATGACAAAGTTTAGAGGAATTGTGAGCAAAGAAAACACAGGGAACCTGAACAAAATTTTTTTGAGCTCCTCGTTGCATGGTTTCCCATCACATGTTCATCCAGGGAGTGCAGTTGTGGTCTCTTCTACCCTCTTTGTTGAGGGATTTTTGTATACAATTGAGCAATTTTTCAGAGTAAGAGATGCATTAGGGGGAATTGAGGTTGATGCAGAAGTTTTCAATAGTTTGCTTGAGGTCATAATGACCATAACGTTTGACAGGCTATTTGAGGGTATACATGATAAATGTAGAATCCTGTTCAATAATTTAATTCCCTCTATAGAAGAGAGATGTATGTATAGTGATCTATTTTTGCTGAAGAACATGGAAAGCCCGGTAAAAGAAATGAACTCAAGCAAGGAGGTTAAATTATCTATTAAAGAGCATCTACTTACAAGTGCAACTGATATGGTGGAATGCCAGAGAACGGATCCTAGTGAAGTCATTTTGCTTAAGTTTTATTTGGGGAACACTGAGGACTCATTGATGTTGAACCAATCCAACAAGTTCCGGGAATTTCTTGGAGGCAATGGTAACTTTTTGCCTTTAATTGATTCTTTGGATGGATGCCATAATGAGTTAGTGAATACGAAGGTGCTACAGCTGTTTGTTAATCTTTTAACAGGTGATCCGAGTTATATTAACTTGAAACACACCTTGCAAGAAAAGATGGATTCATCTTCTTTGGCTTCATGGCTGGAAAAAATGCTGCTAGGATATACTGCTGAATTAGCTGTAGGTAATTTTCCAACAGGAGTCTCTAATTCAGTAAGAGATTCAACTATTGATTTCATCAATGCTCTGGTGTCACCTTCATTTGATTCAAAATCAAGAGAACTTTGTGATCACATTCTTGATGCATTGCTTGTGGGTCTATAGAAGGCATTCCTATCATTTGATGTTCCTACTGCGAAAGCATACTTAGATTTTGTAGTTCAGTTGGCAAATGGTGAGTCCACAATAAAGCCTATTATCAAGAGGGAAATTGATATGGTGGTCAAGTTGTTTGCCGATGAAACCCATCTGGAGGGTTTGAAGTTTGTCTTGGGTTTTCTGGTTTCTGCACTGGGTTCGTATGGTGCTAACAAGCATGTTTCTGAAAAATTAACAGAGAAGCCTTGGTCAAACACTAGTTCTAACAATGATTCTGCTAGCTGTAAGTTGAAGCCTAGTGTTCCTAGAAAGAACTCGGAGGCTTTGGTTAATCCAGTCAATCAGGGAGTCCATTCTAGTATGATTGAGTGTGATGCCACATCAGCAGATGATGATGAGGATGATGGCACATCTGATGGAGAACTGGCTAGTATGGATAAAGAAGATGATGATGAGAGTAACAGTGAATGGTCACTTGCATCAAAAGTTTGTACATTCACCACTAGTGGAAGCAACTTTATGGAACAACATTGGTACTTCTGCTACACTTGCGATCTGACTGTTTCTAAAGGGTGCTGTTCTATTTGTGCCAGGATGTGCCACAGGGGTCACAGAGTTGTTTACTCTCGTTTAAGCCATTTCTTTTGTGATTGTGGAGCAGGAGGGGTAAGAGGGACAAGCTGCTTCTGCTTGAAGCCTCGAAAATATGTTTCTTCCAGCACTACATCATTGAGGGGGGATAGTGGTGTTGATCCATTCTTGCCTCTCTCAGATGAGAGGGATCATCTTCAGCCATCTGACAGTGACTCTGATCTTGAGGATGAAGGTTGCATGGAGAAAGGGTTATGATCCAATTTACCAAAACTATTATAAATAAAAAACCTGATTAGACCAAACATGATGAGCATGTAAAATCCTAAGAAATGGAAGAATTACCCAATAACCAAAAAAATAACAATTTCAAAAGATCATGTAGAACCAGTTACGACCTACTATTTGCATATACAGATAAATGATCCCTTATATTGGAGAGAGGGGTCATTGTATGGAGCAAGGCATACCGCATCGTTCCAGAAGATCCAATCATACTTGGGCAAATTCTTTCGGACTTCCAGGATCTTACTCCAGCTGGGGGGCCTGTTCTTATCAACAATATTGCTCTCATCAATAAAATCATACCGATGTCTGTCAGCATAGCTTCTTTTGTTGGGCTCAACCAATTTCATAAGCCCTTGAAAGGACCTTGCAGGAATGGTCCCAGACTCATCCGAGCAAGTCACCATCGCAATCATAAACCTCTTCAGACTGCCCTTATCTGCAATTGAGGTCTCAAAGCACTACCTTCCTAGATTGTTGGCCCTTAACAGAACAACCCCGGTGCCATGTACCAATAACAGGGACACAATGAAAACAACCAGCAGACTGAACATAACAGGATGAAAAACCCTCTCTGATAAGATCCAGCACCGGTGCTTTATATACAGGCCCCCTTTGAACGAATCCTGCATAGTGATGCCTATGTAACCCCTTGAAGAATGCCTCCCACCATCTGAAATCCCAACCCTCCTCTATGTACAAAGGGCAAAAACCCCTCCCATTCCCATTCTAAATCTCACAGATAGCACTTCTCTGCTGCACCCAGAGCTTCTCGTGATGCCGATTTAACAATATAAGCAAAAACCCAAAATAATCCTACGGTTGGATGCAATGTATTTTATACACAACAGAGATATTTTCAATCCATAGCGGCTGTGTACGTGGAATTTAAAGGAAAAAAAGTCTGCCTTGACGAGAAGCCTCCGAAACAAACCCAACTCACTGAAACTGGACCCGTGCACGTCACTTATGCGTGATTCTTCTGGCTTGCTTCCTTCGCAGTTCGGTCTGCTTGTTGCGACTCCTTTGCAGATATACGAAACGTTCTAGTGTTGGTTTGTTGTTTCTAAAACCGTCTTAATTTACACAAAATGCAAAAAGCTCATTAATATAAAAGGACTCTGCTTTTTCTTAATTTTTTATTAAATAAAAACCTATTTCTTAATTCTTGTTTAAAAGGAGGTTGAACAACCATGCAATTCCAAGTGTATTTTTTGTTTCTTTTTATTTCTTTCTCAGTGCCCTCTTCCTTTGATGGTGATACTGAGGTGGCGGTGGTACACTCTGTCATTAAATCCAGGTTTTTATTTTGACAAATGTATTTAACTCAATTTAAATTGTCTTTTAATAATTAACTTAATTTATTTGACCCTATAAATATATATATATTAATATTATAAAACAATATTCAATACTCAAAAGGATTTGTAACATGGTCTTTGGTGGGTATATTGTCATCTTTAATATTAAACCCCCATTATTTATAAGATTAAGTATTGGATTTATTAATAGAAAGTGGAGGGACATTCATGTTCAAGGATCCATGGTGAAACAACCTTGACTAGGTTATGTCCTACAATTTTGGGAACATCGAGTATGTGTTAAAGAACAACTTCCTCAGAGGTCATGATTTGTAAACAAAGTATCACAATATTTTGAGTGGTGGGATCTTCAACTCAAATTTTGAACAATGGAGGGTACAAAGGAATATCGTTGATGGTCACTTCAACTCATCGAGATTTTGTTAATTCATGGTAGTCTATTGACATTATGTATCAATATGAGGCTTATATATCCATGTCTATAGAAATATGTGACAATAAAAATCTATCCATATAAAATAAAAATAATCTGTCATTTGTATATTGTATACATTGAAAAATGAGTTGTTTCTCTTTGTGTATTATTTACATTGAAAATTCTCTTTTTTACTGTGTACATTGAAAATGGGTGGTTTCTCTTTTGTATTGTGTATATTGCAAATTAGGTGACATCTAATTTTTTGTTAGTTAGGGTTTTATTGATGGTATTAAGATTGTGTATGATCTTTCATCCTTATCGCAATTAAATCTAGCTTTTTTGAATTGTGTTTGGCCTAGTTGGCCCTAGTTGGTTGTCAACTTTGGCATAAGGATTACAAAGAAGATTTCAATAGATACCCACTAGCCTAATGGGTAGGAAATGAACCTAAGCGTCAAATATGTGATGGCACTGTCCATGTTAAATAATTGACCAATTGAAGGCTCTGTCGCTTAAGCGATGCTTACTAACGCGCCATCGCATAACCGACAGTTATGAGAATAGCCGTCGCTTCAGCGACGCTTGTGGCCACATTTACAAAGAAAAAATGTATCCTTGTGATTTTTGGTAATTTTAAAAAGAGAAATCCACGCGTCGTCGGATTTTGGATCGAAATGTAGTAGTGTTATTTTTTACCCATATCATCGATGTTCAAAACACCACCCCTTTTGGTACATAAAACACTTCTTCCTTGATTGATTGACCATTACGGAGTTTTTTTTAATCTCTTTTTTGACTCCTAAAAGAATGAAAAGATTGTTGAGCATTCTTGCATCCTTTCAGGCTCGTTAAAGTAATTGAAAGGATGTTTATGTGGACTCATTTATTTCTATTTTTGGACAATGTAGACTATTTAAAGAAAAGGACGACCCTAGAACCTTCAAGCTAGAAACATTTCCCTTTTTATCCTCTTATGCTTTGTCAAACATTGAGACCACACCTTACAAAAAATATGATTTATGGGTTGTATTTAAGCTCTTTTCCATTCCTCTCATAAAAAATACCGCCGAGCAAATTTGGTTTAGTTCATGCTCGTAAAAGTATTTGAATGACTATCCAATCAATATAGGTTTAACATTTTTTTTCCTGGTTGGAATACCTACAGAATAGAAGTCTCTTTGCCCCTTTTAGCTGGGAAATCTCTCCTTTGTACACTTTTATCCATTTTCGAACTTAGGAGACTGCTGTAAGAAAAAGAGACCCACTGGAGTCTTCTTCCTATTTTCAGACTCTCTAAACATGAAAACACCATCGATCATTTACCGTCTCGACCTCAAAAAAAATGCACGAGATAGTATGATATTGAAGAAGGCCCAAATGGTGCCTCTAGGAGCCCACACATATTACATATGGTCTCACATTATGGAATATTTCCCCATTTGGTCATCTTTGTCCATAGTAATTTTCCATGAGTCTCCCTTGGATCCCTTGGATATCAGTAGTCCAGTTACTTCCCCAAGTATTTCCCATTGCAGTTATCTCCCTGGTTTCACATCTATGATCCCTTCCCCATGAGTCTATATCATTTTTTTATAGGTCGTCCCTACCATCTTACTCTGAACAAAGGAAGTTTGAGTCCACCATACTCCCCTGCCCCTGTTCCTCATTTAGTTTCTCAATCCTCTGGCTGTTCCACATCTCTTGTTGTTCCCCTCGCACTTTTATCAAGGAAACATCATTGCCTTGTTAGTTACAGGTCTCCCTTTGTCGACCTCAACACTCTATTCCAGAGGATATCCCTAGAGGTCCTTGTATCCTGGTTTCATCCACCTCATTGATGAGTTCCTTCGACCACTTGAAAGGAGTCCTTGGTGCCTTTTAAATTGGTTGTGTCTCACATGCTCGAATTCAACTCCATAATCGAACCATTGAGATTCATATAGGGTATTGGTTCCTTCATTATTTGGTTGAAGACCCCGAATGTCACCTGCCTCTAACACATTGGTGAGTCTATTTTGGGACCCATACAATTTCATGTCTGTTGTAATTTCCGGGATGCATTGGCGATAGTGTTCGGAATCCCATCAGTGTCTTGCTTCTATGTATCTACAATACTTGGTGTTGTTTATTGTACCTCAAAGATTCTAACTCTTAGTCATTGAGTCCATATGGTTGTGTACACCTCCAAATTCAGCAGAGAATCAGTTGTTGTGATATTGCATTCCATGAGAATTCCATTGTTCCTATGTACCATCTCTTTAGATTAGTATTTTTTCTAAGCTTCCCATTTAGGCCACCATTATTTACTACCAGCTGTATACCTTTATCAATAGAATCCCATTGTTTGAGCCTTGATCCCCATATTTATATTGAGACACTGTTATGAGTATGGGTATTCTTTCCTCATCCATATACATGTCTAAGATTATATGTACCTCATCCATTTTTGAGAATAAATACAAACCAAAAGCTACTGTAGCTCGAATGAGGAGACTCCACTTCTCCATGGTCCTCTCTGGTTTCTCCACCATTGTCACCATTTGTCCCTTGATCCTATGATGTTTATCAGCCATATGATCAGCTCCCACCCTCACACATCAGGGGGCAGTTTGTTAACACCAAAAATAGTTCACCTAGATCTCTAAACATGAAACACATAAAATACAACACGAAACACATAAAATATGATCCCCTTCATAGAATAAATCCCATTATGACCTAGTAAAATGTTGTAGTCAAGGGGTGCATTAACCACCTCGACCTAGACTGAGACAGGATTACCTCCCAATTGGAACTAAAGAGAAGGAATAATTTTGTGTGGTATAAAAAAGATTCCATCAAACATTGTCAGCATCGACATGTATTGAGACAAGTGGGGAGATGCAATACCCTTCCAACAAGACAAAGACATGACTGATGTCGAAGTGCCTTCATCAATAAATGTGCACTTGATCATGTTGTTTAGACACTCCACATGGACTTGAAATACACATGGTAAGGAAAGTGAGGATGTGCATCAACTGTCTCGAACTTTATCACACTCAAGTCACTTGAATCTAGAGCTCCCAGTGCAGATAACAATGAGTTCGTCTATGAAGGAAACATATGGAACTCCTCTAAATCCGACATCGCACATGGAGTTTGGCTCAGATCCTCCACAATATAATAGTTATGCGAGGCTTTGGAATTAGGATTTCACGATGAGTGCTTAAGGAATCCTTTTGGCACATGTGATATAAACTCAGGATTATCAATATGCAAAGGAATCTTAGAGGCAGATGATCTTTCCCTGGAGTCAGTTGCGAGGGACCGTAATCACATGAATGAGTTGCAACATGAATAGTTGAAAAAATATTGATAAAACATGACCACCATCGTGGGATGAAGGGTGTTGATTGCCACCTAATCCACTTTCGGTGGTCAAAGCACTTGAAGTCATGTTTTGGTTATGAGGAAGGGGATTCATTAGCACAACTGGGATTTGTGCAATGATCTTGGGGCATAGGTGCATAAGGTGGTGTTGAGCACAAATATTACATGGCAATTTGAATTTCCCTTTAGGATTCATGTCCCCACCAGCATTGACGTTGTTCTCGTCATGATTAGATTTTTCTTTCTTATTCCCACCCTTTTTATTATTATTCCCATTCTTTCTATTTCGTCTCGGTTACTGGTTATCCTCCTGGTCTGATGACTACACGGAATGTACATCCATTGATTAGTTGGGGGTAGGCGAAGCCATAGGTTGTCCTTATACATACTGGTTAAGAGACAAGTTTTTCATTTGGTTTGTAACTTGGTGCACGGCTTGAACACTCATAGAGCCCACAATTCCATTGTCATGCGACCCGATTTTTTGCTTGGGATCATAATTAGATCTTGGAGTGTTAGTTATAATTTCATAAAGGATCCCAAACTTTGCATAAATCAAGTCAAATTAATGGGCTCTAAAAATTGTATGTTCCTTAGTGGCCACTATGGATGTCGAAACATACTTTGTGATGTACGCTAATAATGACTTAAGGAACCACTACAAAAGAAGCTCTGGTGGAATGTTGGCCTTAATTAACCTCTTTCTTCTAACCCAATCTTGAAGAAAATGTAGACAACATCTCAATATCAACATAGTAATGAGCTGACAACTAAAAGTGGTTAAGAAATACCAAGGCCAAATCGTTATATGTTCGATATGTTCCCCCAGGGAACTTGATGTACCATTTCGCAACACGACCCATGAGGGTGCATTGAAATAGTATGAAGTGAATGGAATCATGGTTCAACAAATTTGAATATCGCCAAAGGTGAAAAGTAGTAACATGATCACCAGGATCCTCACCCTTTCCTTTGAATATTTGAATGTCCAAAGGAATCTTAGTAGGAACCAATGGTCAAGATGGACCATGACACTCTGGATAATTCATGAATCTAGATAACTTCAAAAAGTTAAAAGTGGTCAAAAAAGGGAGCCTTGGTTGGGACCATGCCCCCTATAAAGGTTGGTATATATTAGGGGCCATGGGCCCCGCAGGATTGCTGTAAAGACCATGACCTTTACTAGTAGGGTAGTAAGCCCCTCTAAATTGATTCATATGAGGATGAATAAGAAATTGCATTGTAAGGATCCCTAGGAAAGGAACAACACCATTACCCATGTTACCCAATTGATAGGGCACATTGACCCCAACCCACAGAGGAGGAATATGTACCCATTACAAAGGAACACCTGATGAGGGGGGACCCATACTTAAAGACACATTTCCTTCCAAAGAAACACTTAAACTTGGAGGATGGGTAACCATAAGGAATGCATTTCTAGGAACTGATCCACTAGACGGCGTGATAAAGGATGGAATATAAGAAGTGACCCATGTCCAATGTTCCAACCTACACCCATAATAGGATTAGTGTTGGTGTTAGAGGATAAGGAAGGAGGAGGACATCCTCCAAAATAAGGAGAATAGGGAGGGATATGACCACTCCCAAATTGATAGACAATATAAGGGGTTGAAATTCCCCCAAACTCGACACCAGACATACCAATATAAATCAAGATGGAGTATGAAACATTCAACGACATGTTTGACATGCCAAAATTAAACAGGCTAGAGGCGAAGGGAAAGGAATTAACATTAGTACTTGATCCTCTTGAGGAATACTTTGGCACATGATCTGAGAACCATGAAAACTCAAAAGAATTCATTCCTATGGGGCGAGAAGAACTGAAAGTATGAGGGTCAATGAACACTGGAGTCTCTGGGACCCACAAAGTAGTTGAAGAGGGAGTTCCATGGAATCTCCCTCTGAATGTGGATGAAGGGGTCGTAGGGAAATCCGATGTCTCAAAAGTAGTGATCATGGTGAAAATTCTAATGAGCTCTCTATGGAAAGGACCACTGGTATTATGTTTACTCCTCTTATAAAGAGGTCGTGAAATGTCGTAAGGCAAGAAAACTGCTAAACAATGAGAATGACGAAGAGTCAAAACTTGATCCACGATGACACTAAAGACAAAGAATCGAATAAAACAATCCCTAAATCCAAATAACAATCACATAGAACACCCCTAAATAAGATAGGATATATGAACACAAGAAAGGAATAAGGATAAATGAGCTTCTGATGTGCAACATGTATGTCTCTCCTAGGAGAGGCATGCGACTCGCATACACTACAAGTGGAGGTGCGTTATCGGTTATAGAGGCCCTCAACTTCAACAAGTAAAGGGAATATGTTTTCCAACTACTACCTGAACAGGAAACTCACAGAATAAACCCTGAAAGTATCCCATGTGATACCTATGAAAATAAAATATGGTCACGTAAATTAATCAACGCTCAGGTGGAGAGTCACAAATGAGATCCACCATATGGGTAGGGTAACTAAGCCTAAATATTGAAAGCACCAAAGGTATCTCAAGATCACTGAGATACGGATAGAATCATAGAATTATATTTGGAAATCACTTAAGGTACTAAGAGGGATATCCCCACAACCAACATGCATTCTGCCTCATGATTGAATCTCATGTAAGAGGAGTTTCTTGAGAGCACCAATTATATCAAGGATTTCTCCTATGCTTGGTTGGACACCTAACTGTTTTTGTTTTATAGTATTGTAAAAGTTTACTCACAAAATCCTCTTCCAAGACTCTAAAACATAAGCTTGTTGATGCACCAAGGGATATGGTCGTGTAACTAGTCAATTTTAAGTTAATCATTAATTTTAATGAGTTGTTATTACTCAAGGGATATGGTTGTGTAACTAGTCATGTTATGACTCAGCAAGAAAAGTAAATATGCACACCTAAAGACATTTCTAAGTGCAAGACTTGTTTTCCAAATGAAAATATGGTATGCCACTAAATGGAATTCATAAAAAAGTATCCTTCTCTTCAAATTCAAATGCAATCTTTCCTATATGGAGCCTAGACTAGTTCTATTCCAAGAAAAACCAATGCAAGTGCTTCTTTAAATGCAAGATGCAAAATGCAGTTAAGCATGAAATGATGCAAATATTTTTATATTTTCAAAATAAATGAATGAAAATGCAAAATGGAATCATTGAAATTTCATCCCCTATATAAATTACAAAGACACAATCCTAACAATACACCAAGACTCAATGATTCATGCATGAAAATCAAAACAAAAAGTGGAAAAATGACAAGAACAATTTTCTTAAAAAACAAATAAAAAGGGAATTTACATCCATAATAAAATCAGTCAATAGAATGTATATAGATCCAATAAGAATAAAAAACACTCACAACCCACACAATAATCACTCCATCCAATATATCAAGAAAAAAATGAAGTGCGCGTGACTGTTCAAAGAACAACTACGTATGTACATGACCTACGAAAGGACATCCCACGTGACTTTCAATAGTGTTACTCGTGTATACTAAATAAAGGGGAAAAACAATTTTAAGGAGAAATCACTCCAGGAGAATTGTAATAGATGATTATACTAATAAATGCAACACAAAAAATCAAAGAAACAAAGCAGTTCAAGCAAAAATGCACTAAAAAACCCCCACAAAAAGGAGACTTCCCTAGCAGAGTTTCCAATTCTGTTACGAAAAAAATATTTCTATGGATTGGGGTAGACAACGACATACAGAGTAACACTACAAACTAATTCAATTCTCAAATATGATAGGTAAATAGAAAATGCTAACAACTAAAGGATAAACTCTATATCTCAACTAAATGTTCGAATAATATCACCGTTGAGATTTCGATCGAATGCTTGCAACATATAACTTGTCCTCAACAACAAATGTATTCAAGCATATACAATATATATGAAATGTTAGCATCTAAAATAGCATAATCCATTCAACATGTATAAAGAAAATATACCCATCAAATTTGAAATAAACATTTGCACATGAATTTTGGACAAGAAAATAATATTTCTATAAAAGTAAATAACATATATACAGAGTGAAAACCTTTGTCGGCAACTCGTCAAAACCAAGAAACTAAGTTCCTCCACATTTTCCTCCACCACTTCAATACTCCATACAAGGCAAGATCTCAAGAATAAGGAGTAATTGGATTCCTCCTTCACAAGATAAGATGAGCTTGGGAAATGAACATAAAGGAGTTCATATTATCAAGGATAAATGGATGTAGACTCAAGATAATGTCAATGGGGTGAAATTTTTTTATATTTTCCTTGCTCTCAAAGTTTATCCTCCAATTCTTCACAATGGATCAATATAGAGCCCTCAAATAGGAAATGCAGGGTCGAATCAGAGAATTTTCTAGCATATCAAAGGTCAAGGATTGTAACCACCATGAATTGGCATGGAAAATATAAAATATTTTTTAATTTTGAGCACAAAACCTAATGTACACATGATGTATAACTGTTCACCTGCATATGTACATTGGGTGCATAATTGTTCACTTGTGTGTATCTTTAAAATTGTGTTTCTAGGGTTTCCATTGATAATTGGGGATAGAGTAAGAAAGGGGGGCATAGTGAGTCTATAGAGGGACAAGGTATGCCATCAAGGAATGATGCATAAGGTGTGAAAAATCATGCTATAACACAATATACAAAATATTTGAGTTTTAGGAACCTCATACAATATTTTTCTATCCCTCGGGAACGTGTACATGTCACCAATAGGTGTATGATATCATGATACTAGTTGGATTGGTAAGAGAAATCCTTGACATAATATTTTATGTTATTGTGATCTCCTTCCTGATTTATATATTCCATATTAACTCCTATTACCTGTAAATTAGCCTTTTCCATTAATTTATCTAGGCCTTGACCCCTTACCAACTTAGTAGGTTTAATCACCAAATCAAATTCCTATATTTTAGCAATCCACTTACCCCATTTCCCGTATTATTGGGGATGGAATAACATTTACTTGACTTCTGTATGTGGGATACAACAAATAATTTGAGCTTGTAGACCATATTCTCTAAACATTTTGAGACATTCACTACAACACATTTGACTTTTAGGGGCGGTTGTATTCCGCCTCCAAAAGTTACTTTTGGGGGTGGTTTTGGATTTGGAGGCAGTCTTTACAAAACCACCCCTAATAGCACCGATGCTACAAGTTTTTAATTTTAGGGGCGGTTCTAGAAGAGATCAAAACCACCCCTAAAAGTGACTTTTTGGGGCGTTTCTAAACCCCCCCAAAAAGTGACTTTTAGGGGAGATTCTAACTCCCCCACCCAAAAGTGACTTTTGGGGTGGTTCTAAACCTTCCCCAACCCACCAAAAGTGACTTTTAAGGGCGGTTCTAAACCCCCCTCATAGACACCTATGGGGGCAGTTCCAACCCCCCCCTAAAATTCCTTATTACAAACCTTTGGTGGCGGTTACAAACCCCACCCATAGGTACCTATGGGGGCAGTTCAACCCCCCCCTAAAAGTCTTTATTACAAAAAATTTGGGGTAGTAATAAACCCTCCTCGTAGGTTCCTACGGAGGCGGTTTGAAGCCCCCCCTAAAACACTTTATAAAAATTTTGGGGTAGTTACAAAACCCCCTCGTATGTACCTACGGGGGCAGTTCAAAACCCCCCTCTTAGGTACCTACGAAGGAAGTTCAAACCCCCCCTAAAACTCTTTACAAACCTTTGGGGGAGGTTATAAACCCCCCTCGTAGGTACCTACAAAGGTGGTTCAAAACCCCCCATAAAATGATTTAGAAACCTTTGGGGGCGGTTATAAACCCCCCTCGTAGGTACCTACATAGACGGTTCGAAACCCCCCCTAAAACTCTTTACAAAAAATTGCGGGTGGTTATGAACCCCCCTCATATAGACTTACAGGGGGGGTTTTGAAACCCCCTCATTGTAACATACAAGGGAAGTTTTGAACCCCCATCATAGTGACATATGAAGTCATTTTAGAACCCCCCTCATAGCCATAATAAACCATAATAAAATATATTTTATTTAAAATATCAATATTGCAATATCATTAGGGTACAAAGGAATCGAACCTTCAACCTCCTGCTTGTAAAGAAGGTGCTCGTCCATTGAGATAGAACCCTTTAATAATTGGAGAAAGGGGAAATATTAACACATAGAAAATGATATGTAGAAGGACAACCATCACAATAAATCAAATTCCCATCCATTCCACATAGGAAACATTCATCACTATTGAAATCCTCTCCTTCATTCACCTTGGGACTCATAAATCAATATGTTCATTCTTATAGTAACTAAGTTTGTTTTGTGAGATTGAATTTTCTAAACGAAATTTTGTGTTTTCAAGTGTCACTTGACTCAAATCAGACCTCCTCTGTACATCCTCCTTGATACAAGAAACCCTATTTCTTTCGAATAGCATGGGTTTCTTCAAATCAATCCAGTTGCACCAAAAGAAAAGTTCATTTTCACATCTGCATCTGTATCTTGTTCAAAGTTTACCTGCATGTTGATTTCTGTTCAAACTTCCTCAACCTCCATGATATCATCACAAACAAACTGCAAAATTGTTAGCTTTGTGGAAGGTAATATGGTATAGTACTTGCCATTTAAAATATTTAACTGAGAAGTATTCTGTCCCAGCTGACTACTGAAACCTTGAGTTGAAAGATATTCTACAAGATATACTAACCATGTTGCTGACTCTAAGAAACTCCAATCAACTTTCCCACAAAAATAATTGAAAGTGCCAATGTTTTCATCAAGGAATAGTTACGAAGTACATGCCCTCAGTAGTCACTTATAGCATATATATGTAGAAACAGAACAATACTTGTTCATATATGAGTGCCTTAATGGAAGCCTAGATAAAATATTACCAAACGCAAAAAATTCAAAAACAAGTTCGACATGAAAAACCTATAAATTTCAAACGTAGGGGAAATTTGAAAAGGAAAATCAAGATAAGAATCCCAATTTCAAGAATTAACTTATTAGTAAAATTCAAAATGGATCCCAGGAAATTGGTAATAGACTCAAATTTTAGGGTATGTTTATTTCCTCTGTTGTCTTTTGATTTGGTTTTTATAATTAAGTAAAAAGGATCCCAAGACAATTGATGATAGACTTGAAGTTTATGGTATGTTTATTTTCTCTTTTCTCTTTTGATTCGATTTTTATTTGGGATGGGGTGGGGTGGGATGGGTGGATCATAAACAACCGCTGAATAGGGATTAACCATAGTAGACTCAAGTTTGACTCCACTTTCTTTGATACATTAAGTTTGAATTTCTGGTTTAAGGATGGAATTTGGTAACTCAGATAGTCAACAAGATAATGAAGACCAAGGATTTTATGACTTCTGGTTGATTAATTTCAATGCTGCTGCTACAAGAAGTTTCTTGGGTTGGGAAAAAGGCTTGGTTGTAATGTAATTCTAAATGATTCTAGACACAAAACCCTTTCAAAATAATGAATATCCGCTAAAAAGGAACCCATCTAGGATGGAAATCACCACAAACATTCCCTAGATTTCCTTCCAGTGTGCCCATAATTCATTATGGGATGATTTTGATTTCCCATATCTACTCCGTACTCTTCTTTTATGATGAAAAGTGCCTCCTCAACCCTAAACCAACCATGAAGATTTACACAATATACAATTAAAACGAATTTCCTCCCAAGACTACATAATCACCCATTCTACAATTTGTGATGTCAAAGATGGAATTTGATAATAATAAACACTACAATGTTCTAAAAAAAACATTAAACAATGGTATATTAATGGACGTACGAAGGTGCCCTCAATTTTTACATTTATCAAAAGAGAGAAAATCCCTTACCATTCTTACAAAAAATACATAACAAAGTAGAAGGGATCAAATACATGTCACATACATCATAGAGCCTGCAACACCAACTTGACCAAAGCATGCAACATCAATGTCCAATGATCACATTGTGTCAAACTTGTAAATTCAATGTGTTCTCATTCCAAATATTGAGAAGGACGCAATTTGGCAATCCATCCTATTTAATGGGAATTAAAGAGTTCACAACATAAACAACCCATAAATTCCATACATAAAAAAATTGGAGTGCTTGAACCAGATTATCAATCATTGTGTGATCATCAACCTCTATACCTCGTTCGTTGAAACCAATGAGACATTAGATAGTCCGCATTTCCTTTATAAAATGGATTTTACTTCCATTACCAATCAATTATACCTTTATCACAACAACATATAAGTAATTTTATTGCAGAAAAATAAGAAAGATGCCTATGGCCATTCAAAAACATTCATAGAAGCTATTAACCAACATAAAAGAGTACTATGATGCAATGTGATCAATATGAATTTAATGATCATTAATGTTTTTGGAATTAACACCTGCCCCTGTCAATGCACAAATTAACACCTAACTCGACATGGTTTCATATTTTGGCGTATAGTAACTGAATTAATTAATAAATATCAAGACCTTACAAAAATGACAAACAATAGAAAATAGGAGAAGGAATATTTTGATAGACTTTGGCAAGCAATATTTCTAACCTGGGGCATGTTCACCATTTTCCCTTGCTTGTCCATAAAATGACCAAATCCTGCTCGCCCACACAAATATCATTGTGTCATCAACATATTTCATATAATAAAACAAAAGTGGCATTTACAGAGAAACCAATCAATACACAAAAAATTATCCAATGAGAGTATGCTTTTAGAATGTACTACTAGAATACAAATCACAGAGTGTTTCATTTCATCAAACAAAACCTTAAAATTATGGTGCAACTCATAAACATAATAAGTACATACAATATTGCAATTGTTTTTCTCGCAAATCAACTCTAAATTTTATTCACAGAGAAAATGTACCAAATATGAACAACATGATGCAACCAACATAACAACAACATATATACAATGTCATGATTCATATAAACAACCTTAGCTAAAGTAAGAAAAAGTTTTTCTCCTCATATCTCTCCATATTCCATATAGTACAATAGTATATGTATATGAATTGCATAATGAAGCACATCAATTTTATCAAGCAAGGCAGGGAGTTTGGACTATTTGATTTGGCACAAGGAATCAAACAAGAAACTCTATTTGTTCAATTAGGGAGCTTTGGTTGTATACTTGGGTGGTTGGCAAGTTGGTAGATAAGATAAAGAGAGGAAGACTTGCTACTGTGGTCATGGAATTTGGACAGGAATTTCGGCATGGGAGGCCTTTCCAATGCAGGGATCCTCCATAGATAGGGGCATAACCATCTCAGTCTAGGAAGAGAGAGACACAAGATTCAAATTTAGCTACAAACTACCATAGTAGATTTTCAGATATTGTTGAAAAGGATGTGGAGGACATAGAAAATAAGGTCAGATTGAAGAGGGACCAACTTTGAGCTCAAGGATAGATGATAAAATTACACTATGGATTCCTAATACTAGCTATTCCCTATTCAAGGAGCAGAGAGACCAAGTACTCTGGGATAGTGGATCTTTAATGACACATAAGAGAACATATAGCATGTGCAATGGAACATAATGGTAATCAAAACAATGATATTTTAAACGTGCTAGACCAATTGGACAATATGATAGTGTGTTCATTACTTACCTCTTACTTAAGCACATATAAGGTTAATTTTAATATCACCATTGATTACAGATTGATTATTAGTATTCCAAGCTTGTGTGTTCTACTAGCTATTATGATTCATCAAAGTTCATGTAACACTTGTATTACTTATGCAAATACTTATGATTGTTTCAACTTGTATGATATTGATTAACTATACATGTACAACAAATACAAAATCATTATTAATGTGATATGGGGTTTTGACGAGGGTAATAAAAACATTTTGGACACTAGAGAAGATACAAAGGCCATGGAACAAAAAGAAAGGATAGAAGAAGAGGTAGAAGAAGAAGTTGATGTTCATGTAGTAACATCAAAACATGCAACAGGAAGTTGATGTTCATGCAACAAGATCAAAATATGCAACTCATACACAACAGATAAAGGCCACTTCAGAAATGTTAATTGAGGTGGACTCTGATTCTTAGGAACGATCTCCAATTCTCCCTGGTCTTTCTGTTTGGATGTCTTACTAGTCACTGTCAATGTCTAGACTCTAGGTATCGTCTTTTACTTTTCATTTTACAGTGCATATGAAAATATCCAGAGGGGGGAGACTCACAGCACCAAACAATTGCTCATATTTTTTTATAATTGTGGGGATAGTCTCCTTTGATTACTACCCATATAGTCTAGTGTGTGTGTAAATTATTTTCTATATACTTCATAGATAATTAGTTAGATTACAAAAAAATGTTACAAATTAAAAAAATACCCCTCTTTGTCAACAAAGTATGTGAATATGAGAAAACATGATGAGAGAAAAGGGACAATTCAAAGAGTCAATGACAATGATAACATAAATCCAAAAAACATATTGTTGGACACAGAAAAAAATAGCCAGTGTAGGGAACCAAATGAAAATGTTATAAGGCCATGTTATCTTTTCTTTCAGGATCTAGTTTCCGAAGCCATATTGGAATGCTTCAAAAATATTGCATTGCAAAATGGAATATTTATTAATAAATAGGTAATAAATTATGGGAATATTAGTCCCATGTAATGGATACACTAATATTTAGTGTCTTCTTGAAGACTTTACCATGGGGGCATAGACACAATCTACCATGAAACATGTGTTGGCTATTGACAATTTCCTAGGTAGTTGTAACTGTAGTTCATGTCTATAGTTATTAGAAGCCATCTATTATGATTGAAGATTGTGTTCCTACGTGGTAGGAAATGTGACACTTCCTTGGGGCCTCTATAAAGAAGAATCATTTTTTTAAAAAGGAAACACCCTAGAAATGCTGGGGAAACTTCTGGAAAAATTTTCTACCATTTTTCCATTCAGGAAAATGCTTCTGGGTTGTTTCCTAGGAACTCGCCCCATTTGTGATATTTCTAGACAGAAAGACTATATTTTGGTGTGTTGCAAGGAACAATTGTTTGATGTTGGATCATGTAAGATACTTAATCATGGCACATCATCTGTAAAAATCAATATGAATGGGAAACAACAACATGAAAAAACACTTACTGTTTATATGTACTTATTGTTATGCTCACCAATATAGAACACTTGCTGAGATACTCAATATATATTACACAATACAGATTTATACTTGATATCGTATTATATGTATTATATACTTAGCATACTATATAATAATATATACATAGGCACTCTATCTATTTCACAAGTGCATGACACCATAAACGGCTCACCTATGCAATACACATTTATTTCAATTTCAAGTTGTAATATTACCGATTATTTACATTTATTTGATTAATAGAATCATAAATGTGTTATTATTTATTCTACACATCAAACTTATTTCTCTCCACAATATTATGCAATGCATGTAAACAAGATTTCTGCGAACATGAGATAATTACTGTCCATTGTAACCTAAACAATCAGGAAACAACATTGTCATAAATCGCAAAGGACAGATGGAGACAACAAACATTACATCATTAAAGGGATTAAAGTTGGAGAATACATTATAGTATGGATACATGAATTTTAAAAGGGAAGAAAATAGATGAAATATAGAAAGGAATTATTTTGGAAAATGTTAAAACTTTACTGATCGGAAGAAAGTAGTTGTTCAATGAAGATAAAATGTACTAAATTTGCATGGATTAATCCTCAACTCTAAACACATATCTATATGATCAACTAAGGGTTTTATAGTTGTTCAAATCTCATGAATTAACAATTTAAATAATCAATGTCTAAGCATAGTTATAACTTATTGGGTCTAAAGCCGCAACTCAAGCTAATAACATATTGAAATCAAATGTGAACATACCAGATAAAAATGCATAAGCGTGCAACTTATGTACCTAGTAAGTCCATAAAGGATGAGAATGGTTGTGACTTCACATCTCCGAGTTAGCTTCTAAGGCCCAATCCTCATGCTTGTAATACGATTTCCTGCTCCACTCTTTTGCCTTCTAATAATTTGGATGAAAAAAGAAACACACAATAAAGTTACACTTTACAGAATATACTACAAGGCATAGCACTGGATAAGGTATTGAGTGAAACAACGTAGTAATCTCTTACACTACTGACTATCTGTTCTTCTGAAAGGTGTCCTTGCGAACAAAAATAAAACATGTTCTAACCAAGAACATGTTTGATCCTTGAGGCATGATAAAGGTGATAAGAAAACACAAAAGTAATAGTAACACTACATTAATACTTACATCCTTTTCACCCTACATCATCTCATGTAATGCTTGTATTTCAACCAACAATGTAGGTATTTGCTGGTCTAATCTCATATTCATGCCTTCGTAACGGTCCCTAATTTCATGGTAAAGAGGTTGGAATTACCCTATATCCATTATTGATGAATCCAGGAACTCCAGGCATAGTTTATGCCCATCATCCAAGGAAATATATTACACATATCTTGGCTAAAATAAAAAAACAAAAAGGTTAAAATAAATATGCAGAACCTAAAACTCCATAGGAACATGTACAATAAACAACTGTTGATCCTAGATTTGTTATCATTTTTAGCAGATAAATTACTCATTTAAACATATGTTTTATTATCTTTCTGTATATTTTATGTCGCGCAGATCACTATTCAGCTCAGGTATGTATGAATTTAAGGTTTATATGAAATATTTTATTATTATCATTTCTATGGTTTTATGAATTAAAAATAACATTATTAAAGTGAATTTGATGTATTAATTGATTTGTATATTTGTTTGCAAATTTTACAATATTTTTGGGCCAAATTAATAAATAGAATGCATTAGCTTGCCTTTCGCATAGCACGTCCAGCTCAACATCCAACTTGTCATCCAGCCCGTTGCGTGAAACACGCTGGTGGTTTTCCAAATGTTAAATGTGTTGATGTAGACTACATTCCCGAAGTGCGCCAACAAACAGACACTTCGTTCGCCCTAGATTAATGCCTAGCATATCCTCCTCAGGCCCAGCTTTTCGTTCAGCTCTTCGTCCAGATCACCCATCATACTGGGCGCTACTGAGAATTAATTCTAGGCATTTAAAATGTGAAACAACCTGCAAATCTCTGGTTATCCACACATTTGGGTGATGAAGTTCACTTCTAGATAATTCGCCAGCCTGCATTCTCCTTTGCTTGCCACCACATCAACAATCCACGCGTTGGGTTGATGCATTTAACCCACTCTCTAGAATATTTGCCACTACACTCTCCCCTGTTTGCTATCAGCCCACCTACTGTGATAAGGAAGGAGCCCATGCGCCATGTCTGAAGACTATTCATGCTGAAGAGGAGGTTGTGTATTCATTGCCAAGTAAAAAGATCAGAATCGCACTGAAGAAGGAAGGTTTCCTGCGCCTTGGCCTCTAATCTATTATGTGCCTTTAAGATCGACTAAATTTAGAGAGAATTCGACCACTAAAGGGTCGACTTGCTCATCTCTGTAAACTATTATATATAACAGCTTCTGTGTGAGAGCTCAGTTATCTAGAGCTAGAAAGTCAGAGAGTTAGGAAGAATTCATCAGATTGTTCTTGAGTATACTGTATTTCTGTTCCATCGTTTGAATAAAGAGCTGTATGTGTTGCTGTTGAAGATTGCGTTTGAGTAGAAGTTAACCAGGCACCACCCCTGATTGCTGAGAGGGCCCCTCATCAACTAGAGGTTTCTTTTATTGTCTATTTATTTCATTTTTCTGTTGTAGCTAGTTTAATTCACAGTTTGTTTTATTATTTCTGGAATGCAATTTTATTTCTGAATAGATAGTTAACTGCGCGCATAGTTTGTTTTCAGCTTTTTTTTTAGTCATTTCATTTCCAGTTTATTGTTCAGTTTATTTGCAAGTTACATAGAATAGATTGTCGTTTATCAAGTTAAATAGATTCAGTTATGTCTATTTCATTTCTTTTTTAATTATCAGTTTATGCAATTTACATTTCAATTTATTAACATACAATGGTTTCTTTATGGTTATGCTTATGAATTTGTTTAAGTTTATTTTACTATTAAATTTGATTAATAATTAGGTTTATTTATTTCCTTTATGTATTAGAATTACATCTGCATGACTTCAGTTGAAGATTAGCTCATTTAGGTTAGTTTTTACCATTTTAACTATGCATACTGTCATTCGGATAGCATGTTCAGTCTGTTATTTAGCCACCCCTTTCAGACCCACAGTTCAGTCTGTCATTCAACCCTTAGTTCTGTTTCTAGTGTTTTTTATGTGTTTTGAGATTGTTTTTATTCTATTTTGTTAATGTCTGAATTATGTTTTGACTGTAATAGTTAGATGATAGTTTTGTTTAACATTAAAGATAAAGTTTAATTGTTTTAGGTTATTTATTAAGGTTTTATTATTTTCCTTACTTCTTTTTGCCTTGAATGTGTGTTAAGTTGTTTTTGTTTCTTGAATATTATTTCTGATTTTTTTTACTGCTGTATTATTTTGTGTTTATGCTTTTTAGATTGATTTATTTGTTTTTCTGTGAGATTTAGTGTTATCCTTAGTATGTAACTAGGTTTTCTCTTTTATGTTGTGTTATTGTTGAAAGAACTTATAGGACAAAACGTAAAAATATTTCTTTTATTAAGTTTTCTACTTGCTTCTTTTATTAAGTTTTCTACTTCATTTTCTTATTAAGTTTTCTAGTTGCTTATAAGTTAAGTCCTCCTTGCACCCTAGTTTCCAATTTGAATGGTTAATTGTTGATTGTATTCCATTTTAAAGTTTATTATCAATTATTTAGTTCATTATTTTGTCTCAGTTTAATTACTTTAATAATTGGATTTTTAAGAGTTTGACTTAGTTTTTCATTTTGAAAGATCTTTTGATCTTTTGTTTGTTAAAATGTTTACATGACACCCTCTACCTTCGCATATATTTTTTGTCAACTCTAAGCTTACCAACCCCGGTTGATAATTAAAGAATAAGTGGATTAATTTAGACATTATAAGACACCCAACAACAACTAATAAATTACCTCTATTAAATTCTAGATTTCATAATTCTATATAATTTTCAGCTACAGTTTTTTTGGTTTATATATGTAACAAAGCACCCCAAACTTCATCCCGCAAGCAAAGGTAAGCTATTCGTCATGACTCACAACCTTGACAATAACTGTCTCATGAAGAGTGAAACATGTTACAAGTGGGATTTGAACCTGGGTTGCGAAGATAACAATTCTACTCCCTAAACAATAACCAAAGGCAAGATATTCCTCATGGCTCACAGCCTCAACAATAATTGGCCCACGAATAGTAAAACATGTCACAACCAGAAATTGAACCCGAACATGGAGGATAACATTCTCCTCCCTAACCACCAAAGCTAGACCCAACTGACAAATTTCCGACTACAGTTGCTACTTACAACTGGGAAGTGTATTATGGAATCTCAAGTAGTCAAGGTAGCATATAGGCCTGAATTTTAACAGTCAATTTCAACAAACCCTAAGTTTGATTCCTTACTGTACGGGCCCTCTATATTGCAACATTATTTAATACAAAATCATAGTTTGAATAATAGATAGATGTGTAATGATATATGTATATATATATCATGAGAATGATGAGGTCACATGTAATATGAGGAAAACATATCTTACTTGTATTACCAATTTACCACTATCCTGAACGTTTTTCACTCTAGTCATAACTCTTACAAGTTTTTATTATTATTTAATTATTATTGTTAAAACTTAATATCATTGGTATTATTTGAGAATAATTGATATCTAACTCAATACTACAAATTTAACTAGCACTTACCTCCATACACTTGCAACTACATCACCGAGGAGTGTCATCATGCTCATGTGAAGGACAATAATGCTTCCTTCAGAATGGATGGGATCTATATTCAATCAAGCCAGCTCTATATGTTGGGATATGTAGGGATGGATATCTCCATTATATTCTCCATTAACACTAGAAAAATCAATCATTGCATAACAGTATATGTAATCACAAGTTTTCTTGTCTGAGTCTTTGAGCAGAAAACCCTCCATGTGTATACAACCAGAAACATGAAAGTAGCTACAGAAGTAGGAAATATAAATAAATGGGCTTACAAACTGGTGACAAACATCACATTTTGGATGGTGGAGCTCCTTGCAATAGGTCTTGTGGTATGGATCACTCCCTGACATGGAAAACTACAAAATAACCATGTAAGATTACACTCAAAATGGCCTCAGAATATCTGTCAATTACATTCATTTTCTAAAGAACTAAAGCGTACAAAAGTCAAATTAAGTTCCAAATTTCTTCCAATACATCAAATATCAAATATCAATGTAAATGATCAGCTAACTTTTTCCATAAACAAAATAGAGGGTTAGGTTATATGAAGGTGCAATAACTCATGTTCACGTATGGGTAGCTTACATGCAAAACAAAAAAAAACAATCTGGATGCCATAAGGCTGTCATACAACTTAAAAACTGTCCATATCCTATCTCATGATTGCAGCCAACACAAATCTTGCCAGATTGACCCATGCGAATTCTTAATCAATTTGGCATAGTATAGTTTAAACTAGTTATCCATCAATAAATTTACAAAAAAAATTTCTTGTTATCCCCGTCTACAGAATCATAACCGCAAAAATACATAAATATGGTGCCAATGATAGCACCAAGAGTTAGCTCGATTGTTAGATGCTCTTGAGCAAAATTTCATGGAGGACTCGGGACCAAGTCTCATTAGGTCCCGGGTATTACCAACTGGTATTTTGGCTGGTGATTACGACCATCCTCCATCTGGCAAATCGAGGAAGAGGAGGGAATGTGCAGTAGGCTGGCAAGGTACCAACATCCTCACTCAGAATTCCTTTTACATTGGCAAGAGAGGGGCTATATATCTCCAATTTTTATTATTATTTAAATTATATGTATATGCTTCCAATCATTTAGTTCAAAACAAAGGATTTAGAAAAGGGGAAGTGAATAGTTTTTCTAATTATTTTAATTTGTCCATTTTTAGATGGATTTGGCAATAAAAGTTTTGACAATAATATTTTAAATATATCATAACTCCAATCTGAGGGAAGCTTAAGACAACAAAAATCAATAATGTTGGAGTCTAGATAGCACCAAATGCTAACATGTATAGGATATAAGTAATGAATATCATGACACCTATTGATTTGTGTAAAGTATTTATACATCACTAAGGAAATTAGTCAATAACATAAGATGAGTAGAAAAATATGGATTGTAATTGACAGTGAAATAGATTAAGAACCAGTGTTAAGGTTTCCCACACTATCAACCTTAATGGATCTACTATAGATAATGAAATTTTGAAATACATAATGTATACAGATTAGCATATGCAGATTACAACAGGCATGGAAACAAAAAAACTTAGTTTGGGACACACAATCCCTTTACCATTTCCAAAATCCCAACTCAACATTATAACATGGAATGTTGGAACATATGGAAAAAGGTTGAATTTCTAAACTAAACTTGCGTGTTTCAACTTTCTAGTGCTGACACATATATGGTTTATTATAATTTCTAATATTTCACTTTACCAATATTTATTCATAACAGACACTCATCTTTAGATTGCTTTTTAACATAATATACTTGATAATCGCTTCGACTGTTTTTTATCACCCATGGATATTAAAAACATTTCTTCTTACTATCCCAAGATATATAAAGCACATAATTTCACATAACTGTTCTAGACTTCCATAACAATATATCTAGAGACATAACCATTAGGCAGGCCATAGACAACTTCTGGCTACTTAGTGATTGACATTTTCTAGAGGATATAATTAGCTGCACTACCAGTATACTAACTGACACATGTAGCTTTGCAGACACCATGCCAACTTTCATGTAAGGTTTTAATTCGAGTATTTATTTAGTTTTAGGCTTTTAGCTCATTTTGTTCCAATATGTATTGAAAAACTGAGGTGATAGATACCTTGTGCACATCCCCATATGTTCTTCTCAAAATCACCATCATAAGCTGTTTTTGGCCATTCATGGCCATCATAAATTTTCTTAATTATACTATATTTTTCCCTCACTCTTTCCTTTGATAGCTTCTTGAAATGGGAGTGTAGTGTATTAGAAAAACATCAAAATGTAGAAATTTAGATTCAACACCATATGAGGTGTCAAATAAATTCCTCTCTCTATTGCAGACTAAGAAATAATTGAATTTGTGGGACTTAAAATGATAGCGGACACAAGTTTTACTTCCAACTATTTAAATGATTGTATAATTGATACAAATTCTCATATTTGGTAGGTAACACAGTGGTTGCAGTAGATAGAACACATGGTTATATGTATATGCACGTTTGTAAGTATCTTTAGATAGATAGATATATGTATGTTTGTAAGTATCTTTAGATAGATACATAATAAATACAACATAGTTCTTAGCAAATGCATGAAGAAAAAAATTCAGTTGCTGTGAAAGAAGGAATTCAACGAGTGTAAAAGTTGTATAATTTTTATGATACATACCTGTATCCTCTAGGGTAAGAGTATGGTGGAGACTGACTGGGAGGAATTTGATGTGAACCCATCTTCAAACTTGCATCTAGATCTCGAGCAAGTTCTTCATCATTGTCCTCAGGCTCTTGTGGACTGCTACCTGAGGTTGAAATAAAGATCAGGAGTAAATGGAAAATATAATATCTTGAAACATGAAAAATCACCATAAGGTTGGGTTCTCAAACATTGTGTATGAATCTTATGAATGCTCGAGGGAAAACTAATTCTCAAACAATTAACTGAATTCCATATGTTTGACAATTAACTATCCCCCTAGTTCTAAATTTTACAGTTTATTGTTTTATATTTAGTATGTTCATTGTAATGTAAACTTATATTACCCTACCATTTAACATATAGCACTCACTCTTAAAACCAAAGAAAAATGAAAATATGAATACTATAACCCTGTACACCCGTAGATAGTATTTCTCCACAAAACAAAATATTAAAAAGTGGCAACTAGGAAGGTATTCTATCAATTGCATGTGTCCTTACTTGATGGAAGACACAAAACAGGAAGCCGAATCAATCATTGAATTTATCCAAAGTTTATCTTAGCCAGAGACGAGGACAAGGAGTTCCAAAATATATGAAAAAAGCTCCAAACAAAATGCATCCAACTGGGTATCAACCAACTTGTTAGGAAGGTGTTAATGAAGTACATCAATGGGTTGTATAGTCGCATGAAAAAATATTTATCTTTGAGGTCAAGACTCTCAATGAGGTTTGCAAGAAAGCCATGTACATAGAAGGAAATCATGGAAAGAAGTCAACTAATGGAACAAGTTCCTCCAATACAAAAGGAAAGTAAACCCAGGGAGGAAAAGGGAAGCAATAAAAGAGCAAGTCTAATTTTGACAATGTCCACACAAAAGGACTTGCATTGTAATCATTACAAAAAAACAATCGTGATAGGGATCATTGTTAATCTTTGAATATCAGGCTTCTTCACAACAATAGAACTGGAAAAAGATTATGGAAAACCCATCTTAAGAAAGATGAAGGTCAAGAAGTTAATGGACAATCACACCCTAATGACATAGTTTCATTCATGTTTCAATCAAAAGTTGTAACTGTAGAAAGGGGTAATATTGCTGAAAACAAACCCTCAATTGAAGTACAAAAGTCAATTTATGTTGTTGATCAAAGGTCCTCAGATGCAGCAAGGGAGAAGTTCGAGAATCGCATCTAGAATTTCTCCTTTCAAAGAATTTTCCTCTTCTCATGAGAATGGGCCATCCAAGACAAAACTTCTGAAACTTTCCCCAACCAAGGAATACCCAAAAATTAAAAGAATTATGGCATCTCTCATTGATAGAAGACCATGAGGTGGCTCATGAGTCTTTCCTTGATTTTGGGTTCTCCATATGAAACTTTGATTAATAAGGTATTTTATTTTACTAGAGATACATTGTGTCTATATTCTATGTGTCACCACATATCAAATCTGGAATGAATGTGCTATTGGAAAATTGATTGCAACATTCACAAGGGAAATTTCCCTCTAAAGACTCAGAAAATTCTCTGTATGAATAACAAGAAGTAGAAAATATTGTATGGTTGTAACAACCTTCTTCTACTCCCTAGATTTGATGTTTGAAACTGCAGGTAAATGGAAGAGTTTAAACAAAAGTCCCAACAAGTGTATAACAACCCAATGCTCATCCAAATGGTTTCCAAATAGGTCTGCGCCCTCAAGGAAGTTGACATGGCCCTCCCACAAACAACACCCAACTATCTAGGGAAGAACACGACCCTCATAAGGAGAAGCGACCTCTAGATGACGAATACAAACCTAGAGTGGTCCACATGGTCTATCTATCTCAACTACCCCCACCAATGTCAAGAATTTATTGTTTAGGGATTTCATCAAACACGTGGCACTATTTCTCTTAAACCACTATGATTATCCCCTCTTGTTGATGTTATAGTTTTTGTGTGGAAGATATGATTGTCTGATACTGATTTAAATTTGTGTATTGTTGGGGTATATCTCCAAGTGATTTGTCATAGATAACATAAATTATATATTCCAACAACATTCTCAGTACACTGAATGAAATAAGAAACTTTGCATCCAACAACTACCGATATAAAGTCTCATGAACATCAAACAAATATAGAACTTAAACTAGATAATTATTTCTAACTTGTGATCATAGATCTGGGCATGCAATGTGCATATATACTGAAGATAAGTTGTGTCTATCCTCTATGTGTCACCACAAAATAGACCCAGAATGAATGGACTGTTGGAAACTTGAGTGCAACCTTCATAGGGAAAATTGCCCTCTACAAACTTAGAAATATCTTCATAGGAATAACAAGAAGCAGAAAATATTGTATGGCTGTAAAAACCTTATTCTAATACCTAGATTTGATGTTTGAGACTACCGGTAAATTGCATACTTTAAACAAAATGCCTAGCAGGTGTATAATGACCCAATCCTCCTCCAAATGGTTTCCAAACAGGTTCGCGCCCTCTAATAAGTTGACATGTCCCTCCCACAAACAAAACTTGGACAACAAGGGAAGAAAACAACCCTCATAAGGATAGACGACCTCCATATGGTGAATACAACCCCATAATGGTCCACACGGTCTCTCTATCCTAGCTACCCCTACCAATGTCAAGAATTTCTTGAATAACATGACCAAGTTTATTTCCTGCACCTAAATTGTATGATCGAGTTTTGTTCGAGACCCCAATAGAGGTCTTAAGAGTCTATCCAGTCTGTGAATTGATCCCTTCATGTTCCCACTCCCCTTGTATGCCTATGTGCAACCCTTCAAGTAATAAGGAAAGCTCGTTCTTAGGATCACCGAGCTAGCTGTTTTGTTCCTAGGAATAAATCCTTTATGTTATTTCCTTGTTCCATTAAACTGATGATTGCTAAAGAAAACTAAAAGTATGTATTTCCTTGTGTCTTTAGAAAGATAATCTCCTATATAAAGAAAATAAAGGAGAAATTCCTCAAGATCCCTTTCCCAGCAGGTGTACCGATGAAGGAAATTTTCACAAAATTTGGTGCCCTCTTCTTCCATGAAGAGGAAATTTTACAAAATTCGGGGCCTTAGATTTTTGTTTCTTGAATTTAGTGTGATGAGATGTTTTTTTCAATTTCTAATATAGTTAAATTTTATTTCATAGTTTTTGGTTGCTATACAACTCACAAACAAACGATGATGGGCCTACATGGATGATGATAAACTACGATTCTTCTCTAGTTTTCCATCATATTAGAGAGACTTTGTTTTAAAAGTTACAAATTCTATTTCTTTACCAACTCCAATATTTTGAAGACAATGTGAAGTGTTTGGGTTTGTAGCTAAGGTTATGGTTATATGAGAATATTGAAAGAAAAATTGATTTATGTAGGAATAGGTGATTGCTAATGGGGTATACTTCCTATTAAAAGCATCATTTCATTTTAGATATTTTGAAAAAGTTTAATTTTAAAAACAAAGTAAAAGGAATGTAGGTGTATGTGGTTTAGAATGAGGGAGTAGGAAAGTATCCCAATGGTCAAATAGTAGACCTTATCATATTCGAAACCATTGGAAGGATAAGGGTTGAAAAAACTAACTCTCTTCTCAAAAACTTTGACAACAAAAGGCATTTGGTAAATGATTGCTTTGTAGGGGTTAATGTGGTAGGATGTTATGAGAAAAAAACACATCCCCTAATTAATAATATAGGAGTGTATTTTAAATATTAATAAGAATTATCCCAAAGGATTCAACTAGTTCTAGAAGGATTTAATGAAGGCATAGACATATCATGTCATGGGAGATCACTTGGCATGACTTGTTCGTGATAGTAAAAAGGTGAGAGTGGGATTAAACCCTTGAATATAATCTTCACATAATTTAATTTATTCCAAAATCTAATTTGTTCCCTACATGCAGGGAATATATACCACATTTCTAATGTGTTTGATGGGCAGTAGAGAGGAATGTCAGACTTGGGGTATAAATATGTTGGGAAGTTAAAGTTGCGAGGGTATTTGTTTGGGGTATGGAAAGAGGACTAAATAGTCTACAAAACACATTTTTTGAAATGTTGGATCAAATGAGAAAAATCCATTTTTGTGTGGACCCCAAATAAAGTCAAAGGGGAGTAGAAGGTTTATTTGGAGTATAAGGCATGCACTGAGCAAACAAAGGCTTGGAAATGGAGCATGATCTAGAAGATAAAGGATTCTTTCAAGGTTGAACCCTGCTTCAGTTAATTTTAAATAAATATTATTAACTTGGGATAATTTAAAAAATAGATCATGTCATGATCCTGCCTTTCACTCTCTCCATAAACATGTTGAAGAAATTACTACACAATTTTTTCTATCATGTCATTTTGTAAAGGGGATATGGAATGATATTTGAAATTAACAAAAGGAAGATGTATATGTTAAGGGAAATTTCTATATGAGGCTTTACCAAACAACTTGGATATTGAATAAGTTAGGAAATTTCATCATCCCTTACTGATTGATGTTCATTTGTTGGAAAATTTGGTTGGCAATGAATGCCACACTTTTTCAAGGAAATATTTGACTTCAAAAATGGTGTTATTCAATGTACTATGGTTAAGTAAAGAATAATGAGAATGTAAGTGTAGTTTCATATTTAGTGGTGGGAAAGGACAATCCTTTTGGTTTTTTTGGTGGTTCTTCCTGAGATAATCTAGGTGTTAGTGGGGTAGGAGGAATTCTACACTTATCAAATTCATACAAAATCAAATTTTAATGTTGTTTTGGTGTTAATATGAACACGATAGTAGAGTTAAGTCTTGCAAGAAGATTCATTTCTTCAAGGAAATATGTGACACAAGCATGTGGTGTGGTTTGAGCTACTATCAAATGATGGATCTCAAAGAGATACAACCACCTATCTTGGATGCACAATGAAGAGACCAAGTTAGAGAATATAACAACATTGGTGATGGTGGTGGCTAGAGTTTATTATGTGGGCAGAGGCACCTAGGTGACAATGACAACTACAAGAGGAGGGGATCGTGCAATTTTCTACACCCACAAGGAAGACAATGATCCCATAAACAAGACACCAAATAAGTGTAAAAAAATAGAGTGCCAACAACCAAAATGAGCATGTAGCCAAATCTATGGAGCACAAGGTTGGTGAATTGGAGGTCACAAAAAAGACAAACCACTACAAAAGTATTGAAAAGAAGAGCAGATATGAGGCCAACGCCTTGAAATGTGCACAAGATGGGCCAAGTATTCCCCCAAAAAAACACAAATGGATCTATTAATAACCATAAGAAGGTACCCCCAAAAAAAAGATTGGAACTCCAAGCTCACATAACCACTGCACACAATGACATAAAAAAGACACCACAAAAGTATCATAAAACAACAAAACAATGCCCCCCCAAAAAAATTGAGTACATAATTTGAGAGAAATGTTTATCAACAAATTTTACTTACCAATTTTGAAGGGAATACCACAACATAAACCTTTAGATCTGATGAAAATGAAATCATCTTTCAACCAAATGGATGGGAAATCACAATCTAACAAACATTTTAAACATAGTGGAATTCATATTTTTTCTCCACAGTGCACAAATATTTTTGAGATGAACAATAAGATTAGATATTCAAAGGCTAATAACAAGGCCTCCAAGATCCAAGTCCATAACTAAAACAAGGGTTCTATCAATCTCTTCAAGCATGATTAAGATCTCTACTAGGGTCATCCATACAAAAAAAATAGAAATATTTTGCACACAATTAAAAAATCCTCCATAATTTACATAGGCTACTCAACCTTTTAACAAAAGAGACAAGTTCATAGTTCTCTAACACCATAACACCATGCCGAAATCATGAGTGGGATACCAAGGAGTGCACCAAGAAGAATAATGCACACAACAATTATTGATACAATGACATTTACATGGTAAACCCATCAAAGAGGGAAGCATCCATGGAGCAATAGAGTAGTTGTATCACCACTCAAGAATGGAAGGCTATGACATCTGGCCATCATCTACAAATGACACTCGCGATATTTAGTTTAGATAGAAATCATGGACATGTGAAATGAAAAGTAAATAATAAGAGAATTGTCTAATCACATATGCACAAGATAGAATGCTTACATCACTAAATTACAAAAACTCACCAAAGAAACATGTTAGAAAGCATACACGAATAGTACATTAACCAAGTTGAGAAAAATCAACTTGGACATTATTGTGTCTTAAGTCATGATAACCATCCTCAATGTGCCAAAATCCAAGTGGCCATCATATCCTAATCACATGACAAAGATCCCTTTGCAAGACCTTTGCGGTGTCCAAGGGACACAAAGACGTCTCATGAGCCTCATATAGACAAATATTATCTACATTTTGGAATTTAACCACATCTCTAGGCCATAAATTTAAACCCTAGACCATGGCGTGGGGCAATAGATCCATTATTGGTATTACAAATATAAAAATGCCAACATCTCCCACTTGTAGTTGAAAGAATATTCCCTCTATGGGGGATTACATGGTTCTTATAATCCCTGACCATGTACTATTAATAAATATCCAATTCATGCCCATATACCTTTTGTTGGGAAATTATTATTTATATAGGGCCTATGGAGTGTTCCATGGCCCATGATCCTTGATATCATTAGTTTGGTATTAAGTGTATGGTTTTTGTCCATGAATAACAACTTCTTAATAGTCAATCACTTACTTATTACTGAAAACAACTAAACACACCCAACACAACCAACCCACCTAGATGACTCATGGACATAGCACACCCAACCCAGATAATGAATTCATGCACCTTGGAAGCTTCAACCTATAACCCCCTAACCCCCTACCTTACCCTAACCTCATACCTTACCCTAACCTCTAACCCCTAATAAACTAACATGTTAACTCATAGAATACTTACCTACTAGTACCCCAAAAACCTAAACCTCTTAACCACTAACCCACTACCCCCCTAGTTACGAGCTTAACCAAATAAGGCAGAATATATGTTTTTTGCAATTGACAAACCAATCCTACCATTTTAGATGTCCAAACTAGTAGTATTGAAGCTATATACTTTCTTTCATATCCATGTATAATGCAATTTACGTTTCAAGGCATTAAACTTAAAGCAATGCATATTTTTGAGAAATATGTGTGTGTGTGTGTGTGTGTGTCCTTGAAAGATGATGTCAAGTTATTTGAAAAAAGTATTTCCTAAAAGAATGAAATTGGTCACTATGAAGAACATGCATGACTTTATGAACAATATGATGATGGATCCTGATAAATACTTACATAAATATGCATAACATGAGTTAACAATTGATAATAAAGTCGAGGATTAAAGGAAACTAATCCATCCCTAATTGAACAATTTTTGGAAGATCTCAAATTTGTGATGAAGGATTTGTTGTCATGACACAACCTTTCATTTGTGTAGAGGTATCATAGAAGGCATAATGTGATGAAGAAAATTTATTCTAATAAATGGTTATTTACCATAGACACCAAGGAAACCATTGGTACACCTTAGATTTACCAACATAATTTGAATGGCTTGAACCATGCTCCTTAAATATCAAAGGGTATTCTTGGGATTAAAATCGATATGAGGGATATTATACATCTAGGTTGAATTTGTTCAATACTCTTGTAAATATTTACAGTGGATACATGCATCATTTCAAGCATGGAGAGATGTTCTTACATTAGTCTTGTTGTTTATTTATGTGGACCTAATAGATACTTGGAGTGACTTTGACATACCAGTTACAATTACCAACAAAATTTCCAAAAGGTGAGGGAATTCCATCATGGTACCTTTTAATATTATCATCATATTTTGGACATTGAACTTCATTTGTCTAAGACATGACTAGTGAAGAATTTGAGGGATGAAAATAATGTAACATGCGATTAATGTGTTAAGGAAAAGGGACAAATACAAGGCCAAAACTGGCCATTTACAAGGTGGGAGGAAACATTAATTAAACTCAAGCCCTCACACATCCAAATATGCCATGTAAATAAGGATAATTTTTCTGCATCAAACTTACCTTAGTTCATTTTGTCTCTAGGGATCATGGAACATTAATAGGCCTATGTCCACCACATAAGCCCTATAAAGGGAATCTTTATCATGCAAGTGGATTATAGCGTTTGTTTCAAGTTTTTCACACTAAGGATGGCTCTCATGGCCCATTCCATGTTCTAGGGTAATCATACAAAGTCCTAGGCCATAACATTTCCCTCAAGGCATTGGGGCCCACACATGGCACCCTAGTCCATAATGTCATCTCTATATGAAAAATCTTTGTCTTACAAGCAAGAAATGGCCATTTCAAGCTCTGTTAGAACAACACTGGTTATCATTGATTGGTCCATATTATCAATTCAAAACATAACATCTAATATTAAGGGGCTCATGTGTCATTTGTGATGCCCTAAACCACCTCAAAGGCCCTATATACTACATAGGTAATATTTAGCCAATGAGTAAGATACGCCATCCATTTTGAGGTTTGGCACATCAAGTATGGATTTTAGTCCCTAAGCCATGGTTTGATGCAAAAAGAGTTGTTGGGCCAAAACATTTTTCACTAGGGATCATGAATTATGTGTGGGGCCTTAGGCAACCACAAATCCCTATAAATGGAATATTGAGCTATGTGTGGGCCCACAACAACCACACATGAAATTAGTAGGAAATATCATCCCAGGAGTGCATTATGGTGGTGATTTTGAGGTTTTCCACTTTAGAAGTTAGTTTTAGTGCCAAATACATGGATTGGTGCCAATGTATAAGTTGTTTGGCCATAACATTTATCCTTGAGCCTCATGGGCCATGTGTGGGGCCTCAAGCCACCATAGTTTGGCTTATGAGAGTGATATGGTGCTCATTAATTTAAATCTGTAGGATGCTAGGTGTGGTTCTCATTCCCCATTTAGTGGTATAATGTCAAAAGAAAAATCCTTACACCAATATTTTCCTCTATGGCTCATGGGAAATGTGAAGGGCCTTAGCTTTCACATAACCCTACATAGGAAATTTTTAACATGCAAGAGGAATATGGTGGCCATATCAATATTTTTAACATGTCTAAGGATGGTTGTTATGAACCAAGATTTAAATTGAGTGTTAATTCTTTACCAATTCCACATAGAGCTCATGGTCCATGCCCATGAATACCCTTAGAGTACACTAAATGTTTGACCCAACAACCTACATTTTTGGCATTGAACTTGACTTGGTGTAACAACTCCATCAAGCCTCACCAACAAACCCTAGACAAAATTCTAGGCCTTCAACAAATGCATCAAACCTCACCAACAAGCCCTAGCAAGAATGTTATGGCATAATCATGTTAAAGTTTTAGGGTAATTATGAGTTTTCAAAGAATGTGCCCAAATTTGTTGATTTTCTACTGTCAGTGTGCACAAGTCAACCTAGAATCAGGTTTATTGCTTCAATGAGCTCAAAAAATGTCAAGAGTTGGAGTTATAGTTCCTGTAACAACCCCATAAACAATACATCATAAAATTTCTAATTAATCAAACGAAACAGAAACAAGGTGTATGTTTTTGTTGTCAAGATATTTTATTGATCATGCAAAAGAAATTTTAGAAACAGTATGGAATAATGCCAAGTATAAACCATGCAATGGACTGAAACCTCAAGCAGATGAAGGGTGTCGAAACCCCAATAACATGTAGTACAAAGTAGACCTTGGTATAAATATGCTGATAGAGATGGATCTGGGCCTTTATATTAAAAGAAAAATATATATAATACAGATCCATAAGACAAATTAAACGAAAGAATTTGCAACTCAAAATTAAGAACCAATTCATTCACATAAACTCTATGTAACAATTTAAACCAATATTTCTATGATTCGTTCCAAAACGTTTTGTAAGATTTAAAGAAAAACATGTAGCTACTAGATACCTGATTTCGACGAAATACACATAGATCCTAGTTTCATAAAGTACAATTTAAAGATCTAGCAATAGCCCATTTACAGTTTATTTCATTGGTAAGCAAACAACCATAAGTCAAGATGAAGTATATGAGAAAATAAATCAAATCTACTTACTTGAATCCAGGGAAAAACACACTTGGAGAATCAACTCCTCCCAATCATAGGAGGTAGCAACTCAACGGTTTGCTCCACTCCACCCCCAAGCTGGATCACCAACCATGCACCAGAGCAACAAGTAACTTCCTCATGGCACTCAATCCTTGAGTCCATAACAAGTTTTCATGATGGACTTATAAAATAGAAAAATGCTCAACACATGCACTCAGCATCGTTTTCCACATGCACAACACGGCGTCCCATGTTATTCCTGTGCACTCATATAAATAGCTTTGCCTAGGTCTTATGCCATCCCAATCAAATCTCCAATCAGATCCCTAAATCCCTATGATTTAGGATCTTGTCTGGTTGTTGAGTTTTGGATTGGATTTGATTGGTATCCCCTCGTGTAGTTGAGTTCTCCAAGTGTTATTTTCTATATTAATAAATAAATAAAAAGGTTTGTTGTGCAAATGTCATTTGAGTTTTTTTGAGTTTCATAACTCATTACATAATAAAAAATAATTTTCAAACCATGAAAATAAAAGCAGTGTCATGGGGGTATTACATTTCTTCCCCCCTTATTTTTAACACCGTCCTTGGTGTTCTTTTTATTCTGAGCTCCCTTGCTCATTCTGGAACATGGAGGGATATGCTTCCCGCATTTTATCCTCCATTTCCCAAGTTGCCTCTTTAGGGATGAAGTGATTCCATTGCACTTTTATTTGAATGATGGCTCAATTCTGGAGCATATGTTCCTTCCTATCTAGAATGCAGAAATGTTCGCTCTGGAACTCTCCCTCAAGTTCTACCTGAATTACATTCTAGTCAATTATATGAGTAGCATTATGTATATATTTTTTTAACAATGAAACATGAAATACATCGTGTACCTTTATATTAGGTGGAAGTGCAAGATGATAGGATACTGGCCCTATCTTAGCTAACACTTCAAAAGGTTCACAATACCTTGGTGCCAGTTTGGAACACCTTCCCAAATTCAAGGAACTCTTCTTCGACTTTATCTTTATATATACATGATCACCAAATGTTGAACTCTCTTGGAGTTCGGTTTAAATCCGCGTAATGTTTTTTTCGATCCTGGGCAACTTTTAAATTTAGTTGCACTTCCTTGACAGTCTTTATAGTGTAGTGCAATCAAACAATTCTTCAATGCATACATGTTTTCTTGTACCCATACTTTATCCTCTTCCACATACAAGAAGATAAACATGTCAATCATTATCTTAAGATTCTAAACATTTTACATATCACCCCAAGTAGATATCAACATCTTACTAATATCAGGAACATGCTTATTATGTCTTCTTTATAACATTATAGGTTCTAACTACAATTTAGTTAAACAGTGTCCATTCCAATTAAAAGTTATAAAACTTCACTAGTTATTATCACATTTGACCCTTATATATTGGGAGGTAAAAGCAAATATATCATGTTGTCTATATTTAGGCACAACTCCACTCTTCATGCATTTATTTTAGCATTTCTATTTATGTACACACAAAAATAAACACAAAATTTTTCATTCAAAAAGTCAACGCTTCACAGAGTATAGAACATACCTATGCGTATGTGAGTTCATTAGGTCGAACTGCTATTAACATCATACATAGTTGGGTGGAATGTTGCAGCGACATAACTAGTTGTGCGTATTTTTTTTAATTGCATATTTACATGATGTCTTAAATTTTACTATGCCTGGCTAGCACAATAACCATCGGCATCGATTTTAATTGTCGATACATGAAATGTTGAATCCATGGTGGGGCCTTTGCCTTGAACTCCTCACCATGATTAAATAACGATATTTACATTATGTACAATTTTAATGCAAGAAGGGTCAAAATCGGGATATTACACTCCAAATATGAAGTCTGTAATAAATACTTGTAAAGTAAATCATTACACATACACACATGAGTCTCTGTGTGTTAAATCCAATAAAATTTAAAATTCTATTATTTTATATTAGCACATACATAATAAACTCCGAGTTTCTTTCTATTGGATTAGGGTTGATGTTCTTCACACTTGGAAAAATTCATGCCTAATGCAAGTGTCAATGCTTTGTAGAGTCTTTAAATGTTTCACATAGTATGTAGTACGAACTCATTTACATAGTAAATGAACGGAAGCCAACAATACATGTTAAATTGCCTTAAGTTTTCTAGTACTAAAAAAAAACAATTTTATGAAGAAGAGTAGGATCAATTGTGAAAATAAACTTTGGTACCTACCAAAGGAATTTGGCATTTCTATTTCTAACCATCCGACTTCCAGATGGTCTTCATGATACAGCTAATTTTTTTTTTCAAAAACCTCACATTCATCATAATACAACTAAATGACATTTTCGAAAACCTCACAAGCATCATAAAAGTTGTCTTTAATAGTCTTCAAAATACAATTAAAGGAATTTTTAAAAACATGTTCAAAAAATTCACAAGCATCGTAAAAGTTGTCCAAAATATTAGAAGTTTTCAAAGTACAACTAAAGGTATTTTTAAAAACCTCACAAGCAACATAAAAGTTGTCCAAAAATAAAATAGTCCAAAAATAAAAGCATCTACAAGGTTTTACACTTATCTACAAGCTTGTTCAAGCAACATCAAAACCTATCCAACAAAAATACATAGGTCTAAACTTCCATCATGGAGATAAATCATATTTTAAGGTAACCAGATAGCCTATCCCCAAAATTAACCGAAAGACCTGACATATTATGAGATTGGACATACTTTGATTCCAGTAGTGACCAATCTGTTTATTTGCTATATTCTCTGTACATATGAGGGAAATAAATGGAATGAATTCTTTTTAGAGATAACATGAGTTCTACGAAGAATAATGCATTCCAGTTTCTCTAATGTGCACCTCTTTAATAACCGTAAAGACTTCTCTTAAATAACATATAGATAGATAGATAGATAGATAGATATTGCATTTGATCTCAAACCCATCATCATCACACGTTTCAAAAAATAATTTCCACCTCTCTCATTTAGAGTTTGGTCATACTTCCTACTTCACATACTTTACTTATTTGGATCCCTAGCATCCACTTTAAAACTCCTCTTTAAATATAATATACATATTAAACATTCCCAAATCTATATTTCAAGGCCATTAATATTGTGTTTATAAACCAAGAATGCCAAAGTAAAAGAAAAATAGATAACTTCTAAAGTATTTATCTTACTTATAAACAAAGTAATCACCTACGTTCCTTATAAAGAAATCATACATTTCATTGATTTCACCCAACTCTAAATTTGTACATAAACTCATATACTTAAGAAAGCATACCCATTAAAAAATATGGGCCCACAATGACTTTTCTTTTACATTATTTTTATATAATGTATTTTATATTAAAAAAAATAATTACCTAAACATTATCCACCTTATAAAATAGCTTAATATTCTTCCTCTAAATTATATAATATCCATTTCATTAAAAAAAACAAATATCCACAATTCACAAAAACTTTTATCCAAAATAATCTTTAACATATCCAAAATAATCTTTAACAACTCCTATCTATATAGTTCATTCAGAAATAAACATCCACAACATAAAAATATATCCAATATTTAATAACCTTTACTTTATATTTAATAACCTTTACTTTATGAGGAAATAATATAACATTGATTTTTTTTTAATATCATCCACCAAATAACATAAAACTAGCTTTTAATTCAAATATTCACATCGTAAAGTGACCCCCACTTCCTAACTATAGTTCAAGACAATCATCTGATCCACGGAATAAAATTAAAGTCGAGCTAAAATAAAAAGATATGGGTAAATTATATAGCTTTTTTTTCATAAAAAAAGATCTTATATATTTAATATATAAAAAAGGTATCACAGAAATTACATTTTGATGACTTAGTCTTCACTTATCCATAACAGAAACCACGACCAATGACTAGAAAGTAGCAGACTACTACCCAGACACCCAGTATCCCGTATGTCTTTAAACAATATAACATTCCACATCTACAGAAAAGTATCTACCCTGGTTAATTATGTAATCTACATTACATAATAAACCGCAGATATGATACCCCAAAAATGAACCATAAGATATAACAATCTTATGCGTTCATGCAGGTATGCCAAAACAACTAAAAAGTACCAAAAAAGTATATGAGGATGGATCTCGTCCATCCCCATGGGCCACCAAAAAGTTTCCAACCGGCCCCTCTAGTGCCTGCTTAGATAAGAGATCTGCACCATGATTGATCTCTCTATAAACATGCTGGATGCTGATCACTGAGAATTGTCTTTTTAGCTGCAGGATATGATCCATCCAAAAGGTTAAGTGCACAGATTCTAAATGATAAATACCTTTAAACCATTCTACAATGACCCTAGAATATCCAGCTAATTGAATGGATTCTATGCCCATAGATCTAGCAAAATGAAGTATACTCCACAATGCAAGTAACTCAGACCGAGTGTTGGTACCATAGCCACAATTCCACTTTATATTATATCTACCCAGATGAGGCACTATTAGAATAGCCCCTGCTCCACACTTGGTACTACCTTCTTGAGAGGCCCCATCAAAATATCCAATAGACAAGTCATGCTGAAAAGTAGGTTGCTGTATAATGCGCTGCTTATGCACCTTGGGCTGCTTTGATCCCACATTCCATATGTACTGAACCTTATTGACAATCTGATGCGGAGTAGAATATACATCCTTGAAGATGATGGAGTTCCTTGCCAGCCAGATAAATCTACACACATGAAATGGAATAGTCCTCAGCTCATCGCCACCTGTAATCCAATTCCTGAAAGCCTCGGTAATATTTAGTCCATGCCACAATAGTTCTGTTTCAAATAAATGTCCAATATGCTGCCAAACCTGCACAAAAAATGAGCATTTAATCATCAAATGTGAAATACTTTCCTCAGCATCGTGGCACAACGGACAGATACCAGGACCCGTGAAGCCTTTTTTCTGAAGAATGTTCCACGTTAGAATACGTTCAACCAGCATTAACCAAGAGAAAAGTACCGTCTTAAGGGGGATATTCCACCGCCAAACCTCTTTAAACCATAGTGGAATACATTCCGAGAATGTGGAAGGAACGGAATATTTATAAGCAAGAGCCGCAGAGATAGTCCCTGTTTTAACATTTTTGCTCCAAAATAGGGAATCCTTACATCGGTTCAGACTTAATCCAATGTTTTTTAGCTTGTAAGTATAATCAGACCATTCATTTTCCAGATCCTCTGTCAAATTTAAATCCCGTGCATCCGCCCAGCGAGTGAAACTGTCACCATCAGTAAATATGGCTGCCTGAGCCAAATAATATACTCTGTTATCAATTAATTTAGTCAAAAGTGGATCCGACAGCCTGAACAATTCAGTTAAACCCAAAATAGGGTCTCTACCCACCCTGATGCTCCACCCATCACTAGGGCGCCACGCCACCCACTGTTTCAAAATAGGCATCGCCTTCAGAAGAGCTCTCCAAACAGATGAGATGTTCATCTTGTCATACTCAACCAATCTGATCCATTCACCAATATCCCATCCACGTAAGTATTTTGCAGATATAACCCGATGCCACAGGCAAGGAACGAATAAGCACCGCCACAGGTTTTTTGCATTTAAGGCACGGCCAAAGGCGCCAATATCTTTCAGTCCCCAACCTCCACAATCTTTGGGCTTCGCCAATAAATCCCATCTAGCCAAGCAGATAGAAGACTTATCACTACAGCCAGACCATATGAACCTAGTCAATCTGCTCTGTATCCCTTTTAGAATAGCCTTCGGAATCCAAATGAGGGAGAACCAGAATACAGGAATACTTTCTAGGACAGATTTTGTTAATATGAGCCTTCCTCCAATGGATAAGAAATGATGTCCCCAAACACTGATGCGTGACTCAATTCTCTTAAGTAACCAACAGCAGTCCCTGATCTTATAATCATTGGGCTTCAGAAAAAATCCCAGGTATCTGAAACCATGCTCAAGAGGCCGAATATCAAAGGAAAAAAGTTGGTGTAGTACCTCCAACTCATCTGGTTCCCACTTTGAATGATAAAACTGAGATTTATCTGGACTAATTCTCATACATAAAGCATCACAGAATACATCAAGTGCTTTTTTTATAGCCTGCCATTCACGAAATGTTCCCCCACCAAATAATAGGATGTCGTCCACAAATAAAAGATGGGTTATAAAAATTCTAGCTGCCACCTCAATACCCACAATATCACCATGATCTGCTAACTCCTTTATCATTCTGCTAAATCCTTCAGCAATTAGCAAAAATAAAAACGGTGACATCGGGCATCCCTGATGCAGGCCCCGGGATGCCGAGAAAAAAGGTGTGGGATTACCATTGACCAGTATAGAAAAGTTTGCGGAGCTCACACATCCCATGATCCAATTTGTTGTGGGTAAGGGAATACCAATCTGCAAAAGAACCAACCTGATAAAATCCCAGTCTACCCGATCATACGCTTTAATGAGGTCCAACTTCAGTACCAAAGCTTTCTTATTCTTTATCTTTATGCTGTGTAAAGTTTCTTGAGCAATTGCTATGGCATCCGTTATCTGGCGGTTTTCCAGGAAACCAAACTGTTCATCAGATATACCTAAAGATAGCCCCTTCTTCAGACGAGTAGCAATAATCTTTGTAATAATCTTATAAATAAGATTACAAAGGGAGATCGGCCGAAATCCCGCAAAAGAGGAAGGCTTATCTGATTTTGGAATTAACGCCACAAAAGTAGAGTTCAGTGAACCACAAACTTTGCCTTGGATCCGAGATTCCTCCACCATAGCCAGTAACTCAGGTCCCACCAAATCAAAAAAATGCAGGAAAAATTCTATGGTCCATCCATCGGGCCCAAGACTCTTCGAGAGTTCAAAATATTTCAGAGTGGAATGTATTTCTTTCAGGGTGACAGGTATAAAGAGCCTCTCACCATCCTGTTCCCCAAACATCCGCGGGTACTTCATAATAAGCTCCATTTGTGCAACAATAGACAGATTTTCCTGTTTCTTATAAACAGAATTAAAATAAGAAAAAGATTCTTTTTCAAGATCTCCCTGTTTGTAGATGACAGAACCATCTTCCGTTTGTAAATCCCAGATATGGTTATGAATCCTGCGGGCATTTGCAAATTGATGATAAAATTTGGTGTTATTGTCACCACATTCATTCCATTTTAATCTACTTTTCTGATGTGCCGTCTCCTCTTTCCTCTTCAGTATTGAAAACTGTGATTCCGAAAGGCACTTCAACTTATCACGAATCTCCTCATCACAAATACCAGCCGGGAAATCTATCAAAATTCTAGCAATATCAAATTCATTGGAAACTAAGTCCGCTGAGTCACGGGTCTTTTGATTCTTTTCCCACTCCTTCATAGCACTTTTGAGCATCCTAAGCTTCTGAACCATAGTCCGCATGGGAGAGAGATCATCTTCCATCATCAAAGACCGCCACGTCGACCGCACAAACTGGTCAAATGGTTCCATAGCCAGCCAGGTTGCATTAAATTTAAAAGGATAAAGGATATGTTCTCCTTCCATCTCCCATTGGAATACTATAGGGAAATGATCAGAGATCTTTTATTGAACAACCCACGACCTGTAGGAGTGAAACTGTTCCAGTATATCCACATCAGCAAGGAATCTATCCAATCTCTTGCCAATGCCAGCCGAACCACCCCGTCCATTCTGCCAAGTAGGGCGTAAGACTGATGGCTCCACATCTAATAAGCCTTCCTCGCGAAAAAGATTATAAAAAAATTCAGCGTCTGGATCCATGCAAGTACATCCCCAAGTTTCCTTAGCAGACACTGTAAAATTAAGATCTCCCCCAATGATTAATCCTTCCTCCTTCAACAACCCACTATCACGAATAAGATTCCAATAAGCAATTCTGTTCTGATATGGTCCATAACAATTCAGTATTTTAAGTTCATGGTCTCCATTTAAGTACCTACCCTGCAATAAGATACCTGCAATAGTTTTGAAAACAACAAAACTAGCTTTTTTAGGATTCCACACTGTCAGCAAACCCCCCGAAAGACCAATTGCATCCACAGCGCTTATATTCCAACTCCCCACCACCTTTGAAAAAACATCAATCGCCTTTTCAGCAGTCACCATCATCTCCTAAATCATCAAAATATCGGGTCGAACATTCTCACACACTCTACGGAGGGCTAGCAGTTTCTGGGCACCCCCGACCCCACGAATATTCATAGAGAGAATGATCATGTCAAACCCCGTGCTAGGGCCTTCTGTGCTCTAAGGGCCCAGGGGACATGAGAAGGTGGAGAAGTTAATTGAGGAGAATCAGAAACCAACCCCTTTAGTTTTCTAGCGTTCCTAGTCTTCAGTGGTGAAAATTCTGGATCCAAACCCCCTTGAATACTTCCTTTGGGATCACTGGACTGATTTCCCTTTGTTCCCGGGGATGTTAAAACCTCAGAAGATGTTTTACCAACAATAATTCTGCCACCCGAGTAAACAGGAAGTATAGTCTTCTGGAGTACGTCCCTATAAGAAGGTATAACATCAGTAATAGATTCCGACTCAATAGGCTGGGCAAATGATTCTAAATCAATCTGTGGAGACGAGTAAATATCCTCAAATATCTCTACACTCCCCACCGGAGTACTGGAGTCCCCCGAAGATGGTTTAGGTATAGTATCAACAAATAACCCAGGAACAGTCTGATGATTCAAGGAAGACGATGGATTTGTTTCCAGATTGTTACCTCCCTCCGCCACCTTAGAGGATACCTTTAAAGAAGCAAGACCTTCCTCATTTATACCAGATTTCAGAATAAAGCTATCATTGTGCAACGATACTTTCAGTTTTAAGAACTCCTCCAAAGTTAAATACGCAATAAGGGATGGAGAGTATAATTACAACTTACCGATCAGTGATATATCTGGAATAGAGAGAGTAGTCATATCCAGTGCCAACGATTCCACATGCGGCTCGTTCATTCCAGGCGCCTCTTTGATAGATGAAGGATTTGTTAATAAACTAGGACACTCGAGTTGTTTAATTGGACACCCAGATCACTGTGCCTTAAGGTGACCAACCTTATTGCAAGTCGAGCAGCAAAAAGGGAGACCCCAGTAATCTAGCTCAAGTTCATATACAGTCCCCCTCCATTCAAGAGTTAAATCAGCCACAAGTCCTTGTGATATATCGATTTCCACAAGAATCTTACCAATTCTACGGTCCATTCCCCCAAGAAGAGATGGCTCCACATGTAAAAAGTGCCCCAAGTGATTGCCAACATCAGTAAAAGCTTCCAAATGCCACAGGAAGAGGGGCAGTTCAAAATATGAACCCAAAGATGTCGCACTTTCAAAACTTCCTTCTCAGGGTTGAAAAGGTGGCACCACCTCTTCAGCATCAAGCTACCCTTACCACATAGCCAGGTGTTGGATAAGATAGCTTCCGAGTCCTCCAAGCTCTTAAACTGAAAGCAGTACCACCCCCTGGATAGTTTAAAAACATCTGGCATGTATAGTAGCAGAGGATACCAATGTTCCTGAACAAAAGCCACAACGTCACGGCTGGCGCACGACCAGTAACCGAACTTACCAACTAATGCCGATAAATACATCTTGGTAACAGCATCCAACCCAATATCATCCCCTAAAACCATCCTCGGGCCCCTATATTTTGGCTTCCAGGGTTTTACTACCGCCCTCACACTGGCTTTCTCCACTGTTCCTGGAAAAGTCGGATAATTCGGTTTAGTATGAAAATGAGAAGCAGCCTGTATATTTTCTCGTGGGATGTTTAAATCAGCTGCTTGACAGTCATCAATAATCGCCAGTAAATCTCTCTCGACATTCTGTTCCAACGACAGTTGTTTCCCAAGCTGAAGAGCTCCACCCTGATAGCGTCTAGAAGAGTCTATACCACCAGGCACTTTACTACCACCTTGACCAAATTTATCCCTCAAGGCATCATCTGGGATATAGAGCCCAGCTTCCTTCCAAAATATCTCGTCATTTGGATCCAAAAGGTCTAAATATTCTCCACCTGTCCCCATCACAAATGACTCACACCTAACACATTTATGTCACAACCACCAAAAGTATGTGCACACTATTCTACCATTCCTGTCATTGGGAAGATAGAACCATCTTTCATAAAGGCTGGACCAAGAAAATATACTATCCCTCTCGAAAGAGCACCAATATACCCACCAACTATAGAAGAGAATACGCCACCCTATAAAAGAGGGCAGACAATACAATTAATCAAAGACACAACTCCTCAAGAAGAATTAACGGGAAACATAGTGACCGACATCTCCAAATTCCTCGACTTGAACAATAACTAACCACTTGCCATTACTGTACATTAAATACATGGTTTCCACCCTTCCTAAATAGTACAATGTAGTAAGGCATGCAGTAAAGGCTCGAAACGGCCATCCCACCTACCATCTTTAATGAAAAATTCAAACCATCAGAAAGCGGGAACAATCCATCCAGGTGATGTCGAAGAAAAGAACTACCAGTGCCCAGAGATAGATCATGTCATGGTATATGTCCCGAAAAACCAGAAATCAAGTGCTTCTTCTACACCAAGACTAATCCCATCTCCACCACCAAAAGAGAGGAAAACAAGAAATAAAAGCTAACCCACGATTCTATAACCAGCAGTCCCACTGAATAAACCAATCACCTGAAGAAAATCAGATGATTACACTACAGAAAAGGTGCAGTCTCTCAATCCTTCAATCCACCTACTATTAGCAGAGACAGAGCACTCTCGCTATCCTACAGTCTGCCAATAAAAGTAAACTATCCTGCAACTGATAAATGCAAAACAACAACTGCAAATCCTCTGCCAATGCAGAATGAGTCAAGTAAAAATCCAGCACAAAGAAGATAGACTCCCCTTTCTCATAAAGAAAACTGCGGAAGTACATAAGGACCCCCCATAAAGACACAAACTGCAAAACCACCGTATCATGTATAACAAGCCCACTCCCAGCTGAAGCCAACCTATAGTTTTCAACAAATCTTGTTCCACAATATAACACAACAAAGTAAGAAATAGTATCTAGAAACAAGTAGCCAAAGTGGCAGAATATCAGACTGATGTAATACAACAATGTCAGTGATGTCCAGATCCTTCCTGTGATGCTCCTCCGCTCCTCCGCTCCTCCCCGTAAATTATATAGCTTGTAAATCCTTTACTACAAACTGAAATTACCAATCGTAATAAGACATAGCTGGCCATACCTTTAATATGGTATGCATATTATTAAATTGGTTATGCATATGTAAGTGAAATTCGCAAGGTAACTTGTCATTAAATTTTGGAGATATATACTATCATAAGCAGGATAAATAAAAATAAAATGAAGCATCCTCGATTGTCGAGTGTTTTTTTTAAAATAATGATTCATTTCTTGTTGTAAAGTAATATATATATACATATATATATATAGACTCCATCAGTCGCATAAAACCAAACATACAATCATCTACGGTCTGCGTCATCCATCTAGTAGATCAAGGTGAAAAGAAACATGTTAACAGCAAAATCTGGAAACATACGCAAATTAACAGGACATCAGTGATATCAATGAGAAATCTACTACAAGATTAACAGATGGCATCCTATGATTCTTAAGGACGGTGGACTGGAAAAAAATAGATATATATCCCATCTTTAACACTAAACGCCGTTCCTTTACACGCGGTGGATCTGGAGTTTGACAATTAATGAGGCATATTTTCCCAGTGGAAAAGTAGAAAACAATCGTTTTTAGAGATATTAAGTTTGGAAACGTTGAGTTTGATTTAAAAATAAAAAAGTTGTCATGTAGCTGAGCTAAATATGCGAGAGAGAAAAGGAGACAGAAAGAGAAAAAAAGAAAACAAATCGTGACCTGGCTACAAATCCGTGTTGTGGCTCTAATGTGGATTGGGGCGAAATCTCCTAGATGATGTAACAGAAGATATCATTCCAGGTAGTAGAAAAAGAGCCAAGATTGTAATCGAGTAGAGATGTGAAAACTTAACAATGAGTTTGGAAAAACCTATTCATTTGAGTTTTTTTTTAACTCTTATTACAGGCCATCGTAGTTGATTCGACTTACGAGGAATGAAATCTGCTTATTATGATTTCAAATCTAGTGACAGGTTGCCACAACAGTGCAGTGAGATTTTTACAAAAGTGCATGCACGTCTCCTAATGTGATGAGATTTACATTCCAAATTATAATCACCATGCAAGATCGATTCGACACTTTAAGAGGAGTCATTCCAAAACTAACCGTCATGAAGTTTGTGTTCTACCCTTGATCCTGAAAAATTAGTTTATTTGATCCAAGTTTTTTTTGTTGAAATTGCAATAATATCTTCCTTAATTCTATTGCCTGTTAAAATGGTTTTCGGTTTGTTCTATTTGTGCTTGATGCAAGCCCCATTCATGTATATCAAGAAATGATGCTACTTGGATTCGTATTGGTGGATTTGTAGTTTTTTTTTATTTTAAACCCAAGTAACTCCACTGTATCTTCTGGGTTTCCGCAATATTGGTATTTATAGAATTTCAATTTGTGCATCGAAACGCATTGTTATCTACAGTTTTTTTTTTAAATTTGTGCATCTAAAGTTCTTAGTTTCATGCATTGTCTTTTTAGTGTGCTTTTCTATGTACATAGTAATGGATTAGTGCATAGTGGGGTTTTAATTTCTAATATGCCATACGCTCTCACAAAGTTCTAAATTGTCAAGGTTGGATCCACGCTCTCCTAATAATCTATTGAGAGTTTGAAAAACCATCTATAAATATTTTACAATACCATAAACAAACCTGAACCCTTTCAATCATTATTGCAAGATTTTAAGCACTCAATAAAATTTTGTTTAATGTAGAGAAAATATATGGAAATTACAACATTACAACAGAGTTATTTTAAATAAAAAATGGAGGTTACACAATTTTCTTCTCATTACAGATCTATTGGATCTGCATTAGCATAAAGATTTGACCTTCCATGTTAAGTTGTGAATTCATAACAAATTCTGAATTTTCAAATACAGACGACTAATCTAACCTCCTATGCATTCAAAACACAATTTATTGCAGATCTACAACAAATTCAACTCCAAAAAAAAAAACTGTAAGGAATTATATCCACATTTCACATTTCCAAGAAACACATATTTACATTCAAATCAGCTTGTCACGCCTATTTGTCTTTTGAAGACCCACAATTTCTAATGTTGTGCAATGAACAAGAATTAACTTACTATGATGAGCTTATGGACCTAGTGTTTGAACCACGCTCTGATACCATATTGTAACAACCCCATAAACAGTACATCAGAAAATTTATAATTAATCAAACGAAACAAAAGACCGATCTGGGCCTTTATATTAAAAGAAAAATATATATAATACAGATCCATAAACAAATTAAACGAAAGACTCTGCAACTCGAAATTAAGAACCAATTCATTCACATAAACTCTATGTAACAATTTAAACCAATATTTCTATGATTCGTTCCAAAAAGTTTTGTAAGATTTAAAGAAAAACATGTAGCTACTAGATACCTGATTTCGATGAAATACACATAGATCCTAGTTTCATAAAGTACAATTTAAAGATCTAGCAATAGCCCATTTACGGTTTATTTCATTGGTAAGCAAACAACCATAAGTCAAGATGAAGTATATGAGAAAATAAATCAAATCTACTTACTTGAATCCAGGGAAAAGCACACTTGGAGAATCAACTCCTCCCAACCATAGAAGGCAGCAACTCAACCGTTTTCTCCACTCCACCCCCGAGCTGGATCACTAACCATGCACCAGAACAACAACTTCCTTGAGGCACTCAATCCTCAAGTCCGTAACAAGTTTTCATGATGGACTTATAAAATAGAAAAATGCTCAACACATGCACTCAGCATCATTTTCCCCAAGCACAACACGGCGTCCCGTGCTATTCCAGTGCACTCATATAAATAGCTTTGCCCAGGTCTTATGCCATCCCAATCAAATCTCCAATCAGATCCCTAAATCCCTATGATTTAGGATCTTGTCTAGTTGTTGATTTTTGGATTGGATTTGATTGTTATCAATCACTCTAGCTTGCTTACACATGTTCTTTGGTGCCATGGTTGGTGTCCCCTCATGTAGTTGAGTTCTCCAAGTGTTATTTTCTTTATTAATAAATAAATAAAAATCTTTGTTGTGCAAATGTCATTTGAGTTTTTTTTAGTTTCATAACTCATTACATAATAAAAAATAATTTTCAAACCATGAAAATAAAAGCAGTGCCATGGGGGTATTACAGCTCCTTTTACCACTATTTTGATGCACAACATGTTTTTTTAGGCAAAGATCTGCCTAGAAAGTCGCAAAAAATTGCCAAGATTTGAGCTTCGTTGCTTTAAGCCTCATATAAAGTGCGCCATCACCAAGGAGTAGTAGAGACAAACCCTAGCTCATATGCAAAGCTGAAAAAGTGCGCTATAAATGTAGACAACCAAAGATACTACAAGGAGTAGTTCTCCACAACTGAAGAGGCGAATGAGCTATCACACCAAACCCTAAGGATAAACTCTAGTTGACCACAAGCGCCATGAACAAGGTGCGTCATCATTAAGGACAAACCCTAGAAAATTTCTAGGTATCTCAAGCATGTGTGCCAATCCTCTAAGGTAAAACCTAGTCAAATGTTAGGCCTCCAACAAATGCGTCAATCCTCACCAACAAACCCTAGCCAAAATGCTAGGCCTCCCACAAGTGCGTCAAGCCTCACCAACAAGCCCAAGCCCGAACGGTAGGTTTCCAACAAGTGCATCAAGCATCACCAACAAACCCTAACAAGAATGCTAGGGAATAATCACGTTAAATTTTTGTGTGACTATTTGACCCTATGGGTTGGCCGTGACTGTTTTTCCTCCTCTTTAGCAGGTGGTGACTACCATTTCCTCCTCCTAGCAGTTCGTGACTGCTTTTGGAGCCCTTGTGGGCTAGGTGTGACTGTGTTGACCTCCTACAATCTAGTCGCGACTATTTTACCTCCTCTATAGTAGGTTGTGACTGTGATTTCCTCCTCTTTATCAGGCCGTGACTGTTCCTTTTTCCCTATGGGTTGGAGGTGTTTGTTTTTCCTCGTCTTTAGGAGGATGTGACTATTATGGAGTCCTTTTGGGTTGGGCATGATTGTATTCAAATACTCCTAGCAGGTTGTGACTATGTTTAAGAACTCTAGGGCTGGGTCGTGGGCTGTATAAGCCCTCTAGGCTGAGTTATGGAATATATAAGACCTATACGGATTACTGTGGACTGTTGTGGCTCTTCCTAGCTGATTCGTGGAGTATTTGACCTTCATTTTGTTGGGTTGTGATTTTTTTGTGACCACTAGAGATGAAATGCACTTTTCCACTACTGCAACACCATTATCGCGTTCATGTTTGGGGTTGCTTGTGTAAACCTTGTCCTACTTGCAACCTTTAAGGATGAGGGGTCTTCACTCTTGGTGGCTGAGATATCTTGTTTTATTGCACAAGTATGCCTAGAAAGACACAAAAATAGCCCAGATACGATATTTGTTTCTTTTAAGAGACTAAAATATGATCGAGTTTGATGATTGATTTTCCTGAAGTTTTTAAAGTGCTCGAAACTTCCCAAGAAGTGAGAAAATGTTGTTTGTTGACTTAGAATAATTTGCAATTGGGGTTGACCGTGCTCTTCGAAAAAAACACATCATTATCCATAGTGATAGACCACTCCCATGAAGAAGGAACCAAATATCGATCCCTTTAACATTGCTAAAGTAAAATTTCATTCCACATGATCATAAACTTTTTAGAATTAATTTTGATGAAGATAGTTGTTGTTCATGATATATAGCAGAATTATTATTTTGGCATTGATGTTCTACCCTATGTATGATGCATTTCCCTTTTAGTTTTGAAACTTGTTGGATCGATTAATTGTTTAAATAACTTTCTATGGTTATGTACCTTCAGTTAGCAATTGAGTGATGATAGACTTAATTTTTTTGGTTATGCAGGCTTTGTACAAGTGGATACATGGAGGTAAGTGATTGTTTGTGATTGAGGTATATAATTATTTTTATGTATATTTGAATTGTTAGAACATATTACTTTGTAGTTATTTTAAATGTTTGCAATCTTATGACGTTAGTCCAAATATTTGTAGCATTTTGTCCTTTTAACATGTGATACCATGTGGATTCGTTGTCTTCACCCCATTGGTCACTTTGGACTCCACATTACCATTATGCTTGGTCTTTGACTTACTAAGGGTATGCTTGAAGGGTCATGTAAGGGTGGAATATTTGAACCTAACTTAGGAGGAAGGGTATCACAAATATTGAAATGGACACCATAACCTTGTTGTAGGACAATAATTCCATATGCAAAGGCTCATCTGATGGCATGGGGCCTGCACATAGTCCATGAGTCCTAAAGGAAAAATAGAATGGCTTCAAACTATCTATTTTGATCTTGGACCGTGTCTAAGCTTATTATAACCATCCTTAATGTACTGAACTCAAAATGGTCATCATATCTTGATCACATCACAATTATTCCCTCTACATGATCTTTTGTGGTGTTAAAGGGATACAATGATGTCTCATGATCCCCAAAAACAAACATTATGGTATAATACCCTACATTTTTGCATTGAACCACATCACAGGAACCAAGAACCATGACTAGTGTTCTAATTAACTTCAAAACTAGCACCATATCCCACTTCCAAGCCAAAGATTTCCTATGGAGGGACAATATGGTGGTTTGGGACCACACACATGTAACATATATCCATAGTAGTATGCTACAGTGTAAGGTCCTATATTTTTCATTATACCTTGGAATAGTCCTCAAGTTCCATCCCTAGTGTACCCCTCCTCAACTTGTTGGCCATATCTCACATGTAGGCAAATGATTCCCTACACAGGACCTATGCAATGGTGTAGGTTACTATGCAAAGAAAATGAGCACCATAGGAAAATGTTCTATCCCAAAAACATGGGTTTTGTTATCAAATGAAGGATTAGTGACCAAGAAGAATCCATAATGTGATGAATCTCAAAATATCCACCATATCCCTATGACAGGAAAAAGGTGGACTAGGGCCTCATGGATGGCCTATGTAGGGGGCAAAAAGTCACATGTTATAGACTAAAACACTCGATATTCACCCTGTAACATGAATTGGGTCATGAGAACCATCCTTGGTGTACAAACCTTCAAATGTGATACCACATATCAATCACATGCCAAACATTTCCTATGCATGGGATATGTTGTGGGATTTTCAAATGACCATCGCCCCCGAAAGTCCAAATTCTCCTGACTTTTAAGGGAGTTTTTTTAAAAATCGGCTTAAAAATGAACTTTGGGTTCGAGTCAACCCCCCCC